>JAGPOW010001338.1:74558753-74578924 GCA_030014935.1 Caiman crocodilus | reverse complement strand
CATGCTCCAGGGATTTACAGAATGTCAAAGCAGCCTCAGGGCTCCTATAAACGTGCAGAAAATGTCTTATATGACCCTTGGTTGAAATGAGAGCAGAATTGAAAGTGACTTTGATTTCCATGTGGGAAGCATCTGGAAATCCTACAGTTACCTATAAGGGCCAGAAATAATTTTTCCCTCCCCCCACAATAATTGTATTATTATATGTTTGGATTTGTGGGAATCTGCCCTCCCTCAAACATCCTCCAAAGCACTGGACATAGAAGCTAGACATGGAAGTTTGGCTATGATATAATGTTATTCCTAATAGTACTTTCATGTATCTAGTTGGTTGGGTTTTTTCATGCGTTCAAGGTAAAACTAAATCACCCAATTTGGGGTCAAGAAGGAATTGTGCTCCCACACCCCTCCCAAAACACATACACAAGAGATTAGCAAAGGATTGTTGGGTTTGTTTGTTTTTTCCCTTCCTATAACATAGAGTATGAGTCTTCTTCAGAAAACTGGAATGAATCAGCAGTTCTAGACACCATCTAAAAGCGATTTTCCCTGCTATGTATAGAGGGCAGAAAGGAAGAAATCTGAGTGATAAGAAATAATGCATCTCAATGGATAACACTACTTTCACTAAATAAAGGTATAACCTAAGGCTACCTCAAAACAATAATATAGATTTATTACCCCTAAATTCAATTTCTGGAAATGATTTTATAATGCAGAATCTGACATGTAGACTGAAGAAAACACAGGATTCTCTCTTTTATGAATAAGTATGAGCCAACCTTTAGAGTTAACAAAACTAAGCTCCATCTTTAAAAAAAGACAACTTTCAATATTAAACAGGAGGCATGTGAAACCCAGAAGTCTAAGATCGGGGTCAACACTTGTCTTATTCATTACGAATGCCAATTAATCACTCACAGGAAACAAGGGGTAATTACAGGATATTTTGCATCATGACAGCTTTCTTTAAGACTGCAATTTTATTAAACCATTAGTTGAAATGAGAATGGTTTTTCAGAATTAACATAAAATGCCTAAACAGACTAGATGAGCTCAACCAATGGACAGCCATATAATTATCAACAAATCTGACTTTTTCTGTGGTTCAAAGTAATCCAAAGCCTTTTTACAAATGACATGGGTTTACTATATTCATTTATACTCTAATCATTAAAACTAAGTAGTCTTTTAAGGATCTGTTTTATAGAAACATAAGGCAGAGTGATAGGTCATATAGATAACAGATTTTCAGAATAAAGAGAGAAAACAAGAAAGAAATTAAAGATGTGATTTTTCAAAGAGGTTTATGAAAAAGTGGGAGAAAAAACTCCCCAGAATTGAAGTATAAAATGTTATTCTAGACATTTTTCTTCATGACTTTCTTTGATATTTCCCATAGGAAGGCAAGGGCCCAGGCAAGGAACATTGTCTTCTGGAAGTAAATGTATGGCTGAGACAATAGCATCGACACAAAGACTTTGGACTTCAGCAACAGACAGATGTTCAGAGGAGAGTGACTCCTATCAAGAGATGGCATTCATCAGACCAGAACTGGAAAGACCTTCTTTGGGCATCCTCTGGCTAACCTAGTAAAGAGGGCTTTAAATTAGTTTCCATGGGGGATGGTGAACAAAACCCTCCAGTAACAGAGCAAACAATCCAAGGGGACAAAGACCAGAAGAAGCATCTCAACGCTGGGAAAGGGTCAGAGAGCCACAGGACAGCAACAAGTGGCACAAAAGAGAAGCAAGTAGGTCAAAATGCAAAATACAGCTAATGCATGTGTACAAATGCAAGAATTATGGGGAATAAAGAAATAGGAGCTGGAAACTGCAGCCTACGAAAAAAAGTGTTTATGATTGGAATGTCAACTTTAGGGGTTACAGGTTGTTTTGGAAGGACAGCGTTGAAAGGAAAAGATGGTGGTGTTGCCTTGTAAGTTAAAAATACATACACTTGTTCCCTGGTTTGGGAGAAAGATAGCAAAGCGGAATGAATTTGGGTGAAGACTATGAAAGAAGAAAGATGCAGCACTGAGATAATGGTGGGGATTTATTATAGGTCACCGAATCAGAAAGGGGAGGTAGATGAAGCACTCAAGGAAATGACAAATCTGTACGAAAGGTATGGGATGGTACTGATGAGAGACTTCAATTATCTGGACATCTGCTGGAAGAACAATATAGCTGAACATTTCAATTTCATGTTGGTTCATAACTTGCGTGGGGGTTAACTTTCTGTTTCAGAAAGTTGAGGGTATAACTAGGCTACTAGGAGATCATCTATCGTGGATCTTGTCCTGACCAATAGAGGAGAACTGGTGGAGTATATGTAGGTAAGTGGCTGGCAACTTGGGAGGAAGCAACCATAATATAATAGAATTCCAGATCTAGAGATGGGGAAAGCATGAGGTCAGCAAAATTAAGATGCTAGATTTCAAAAAGGCAGATTTCAGCCAACTAAAGGAGCTAATAGATATTGTAAGTGGAAAGATAAATTGAAGGACAAAGGTGCCCAGGATAGCAAGGAGCTTCTAAAGGGTGCAGTACTGGAAACCCAACAAGAAATTGTTCTGACAATGGAAGAAGCACAAGAACAATGGCAAGAGACTAATGTGGCTGAACAAGGAATGTCTAGGATGTTTCAAATGCAAAAGGAAAGAATACAGGTGATGCAATAATGGGCAGGTCACCAAGGAAGATTAGAAAGGCCAAAGCAACCATGGAGCTGAGGATGGCATCCCAAGTTAAGGATAACAAAAAATTGTTTTTTCAGATATATAGTGAGTAAAAGGAAGGCCTAGGGTGGTATACGACCACTACTGAATGGGCAATTGGTGACAGACGGGGGAACAAGGCTGAACTCCTCAATGAGTTCTTTGCCTCAGTGTTCCTAAACAAGGGGGAAGACAAGTCTCACAATGGGATCATAGAGAGAGAACAGCAGGGCACCAGACCACCAGGCATTGACCCTGAGATAGTGCAGAGTCATTTGGAAGGACTGGATGCATTTAAGTTGGCAGGCCTGGAAGATCTCCATCCAAGGGTATTGAAGGCACTGACTGATGTCATTGCATAGACATTGGCAAGAAGCACTTGTGGTGCATGGGCCAGGTCCCGAAGGACTGGGAAAGGGCCAATGTGGTCCCTATTTTCAAGAAGGGGAGGAAGTAGGATCCAAGCAACTACAAGCCAGTCAGTCTCACCTCCATCCTTGGTAAAGTCTTTGAAAAGATTATTAAGGCTCATATATGTGAAAGCCCAGAAAAAAAAAAAATTATGCTGAGGGGAAACCAGCACGGGTTCATAACAGGTAGATCATGCCTGACTAATCTAGTCTCTTTTTATGACCGGTTACAAAACACGTAGACGCAGGAGTAGGGGTAGATATAGACTTAGACTTCAGGAAGGTCTTCGATATGGTATCCCACCCCATGCTGTTGAACAAATTAAGAGGCTGTGACTTGGATGATTACACTGTCCGGTGGGTGGCAAATTGGCTAGAGGATCATACCCAGAGAGTGGTGGTGGATGGGTCGGTATAGACCTGGAAGGACATGGGCAGTAGGGTCCTGCAGGGCTCAGACCTTGGGCCTATACTCTTTAATGTCTTCATCAGTGACTTGGACAAGGGAGTGAAGTGTACTCTGTCCAAGTTTGTGGATGACACAAAACTGTGGGCAGAAGTGGACATGCCAGAGGGCAAGGAAAAGCTACAGGCAGACCTGGACAAGTTGGACAAATGGGCAGAAAACAATAGAATGCAATTTAACAAGGAGAAATGCAAAGTGCTACACCTAGAGAGGAAAAATGTCCAGCACACCTACTGCCTAGGAAATGATCTGCTTGGCAGCACAGGAGCAGGAAGGGATCTTGGAGTCCTCGTGTACTCCAGGATGAGCATGAGTCATCAGTGTGATGAAGTCATCAGTGAAGCTGATGCATGACAAACAGAACCAAGGAAGTAATACTTCCCCTCTATTGGGCACTGGTCAGACCACAATTGGAGTAATGCGTCCAGTTTTGGGCGGCACACTTCAAGACAGATGTGGACAGCATGGAGAGGGTCCAGAGAAGGGCCACTCGTATGGTTAAGGGCTTGCAGGCCAAGCCCTATGAGGAGAGACTGAGGCACCTGGACTTCTTCAGCCTCCGCAACAGAAGGTTGAGAGGTGACCTTGTGGCTGTCTACAAATTCATCATAGGGGCGCAGAAGGGAATTAGTGAGGCTCTACTCACCAAGGCGCCCCTGGAGGTCACAAGATATAATGGCCACAAGCTAGCAGAGAGCAGATTTAGACTGGACATTAGGAATAACTTCTTCACAGTTCGAGTGGCCAAAATCTGGAATGGGCTCCCAAGGGAGGTGGTGCTCTTCCCTATCCTGGTGGTCTTCAAGAGGAGGTTAGATAGGCATCTAACTGGGGTCATCTGAACCCAGCACATTTTTCTGCCTATGCAGGGGTTGAACTCAATGATCTATTGAGGCCCCTTCCAACCCTAACATCTATGAATCTATGAATCCTATTTCTGCAAACCTTACATCCCCCCAGCACACACCCCACATGCCCAGCTTCCAGACAGGATGAGACCTGCTGGCAGGAGCTGTGGCTGCCGAGGCAGCTGTCCCCACACATCCTAGTTAGTGAAGGGGTCGGGGGAGCATTAACTGCTCTTTGGTAAGAAAACAAACGCAAACTGCAAAACATATAGATATTTAGAAATCATTTTATTATGATGATATACATATATATCTATATCACATATATATAGATATAGATCTATCTCACAACCAGGCAGCAGTCCCCACTGTCAGACTGCTGCAGTGGGTAGAGGGTGCAAGGAACTGTCAGCGTTGCTTCAGCAGTCCAGCTGGGACAAGGGGTAGTGTTCCCAGGCCCCAGAAGCTCCTGAGACCAAGTAGCCCTGAGCTATTTGCCAGAGTAGCTTTTTGTACTGATGGGTCCAGGAAAGGGCAACTTTTTATACAGCTGGGGCCAGCACCAGGCTCTAGCTCCCCCTGGCTGCAGATACAGGAGGATCTAAGCAGGGTTATTTTGCCCCAAATGGCACAACTTGCCTCACACCAAAGTGCATATCTGGGCACGTGCATTGAGGCAAAAAGCCCAGGCTCAAATTTGCAGTGGTTTTATTTGAGTTGCTACAAGTGCAGGTGCCTGCAGGTGTGGACGAGCCTGTGAGCTGCACGTGGCAAGGGAGGTTAAAGACAACAAGAAGTGCTTCTATAAGTATGTTGCCTGGAAAAGAAAGCCCTAGGAAACCGAGGGTCTATTGTTAACTAACTAAAGGGAATTCTTAACAGAAGGTACAAATAAGGCAAAGCTACTCAACAGCTACTTTGCTTGTCATCACAACAAAAAAAATTACCTGCAGCCAGATAGCTAATAAATAATGATTATTTGAATAAGGAAAGGGCTAAGCTGAGGGATGAGATTAAAACAAAAAGAGATGGTCAGAAAGTTTTTGATGGGTCAGAATAAATTCAATTCAGCAAGGCCTAATGAACTGCAAGAACTGGTAGAGAAGATCTCATAGGCCTTGGTCATGATACTTATGAAGTTTTAGGAGGCAGGAGAGGTATGAGAGGATCAGAAAAGGTCCATCATAGTGCCCCTCTAAAGAAGGCAAAAGAGGAGTACCTGGGGAACTACAGACCAGTTAGCCTCATCTTAGTATCTGGGAAATGACTGCAGCATATCCTAAGGAAATTCATCTGAAGGAGGACAAGCTCATCACAACAGCAGCCTGGATTTACTAAAAACAAATTGTGCCAAACAAAGTTGGTCTCCTTCTTTGACAAAACAACTACTTGGGTGGATGAGTAGAATGGTATACATGGGTATAATGTATTTAGACTTCAGCAAGACTTTTGACAAGGTACCACATGATGTTCTTACAAGTTGGAGAAATGTGGGCTGGACAAAACTACTCTAAGGTGGAGAGATAATTGGCTCAACAGCTGCAAGCAAAGAGTAATTATAGATGGATCCATATCAGAATGGCAGAAAGTTTCAAGTGGAGTCCCATAGCGGTCTGCCCTGGGCCCAGTCCTGTTCAATATGTTTATTAAAGATCCTGATGCTGGCATAGAAAGCTTCTTGAGCAAGTTTGTAAATTGTGAACACAGAGGATGGGAGCACAATTCAGAAGGATTTTGACTGGAAATTTGGGCTGAAGGTAACAGGGTGACAATCAACGTCAACAAATGCAAGGCCCTATATCTCAGGAAAAATAATCATAAATACAAATAAAAAATGGGTGACACGTAGCTGGATGTCAGAACTACAGAGAAGGATCTGGGAGTCTTAGGAGATCATAGAGACTCAACATGAGTCTGCAGCTGCCCAAAAAAGTGAATCTGCTTCTAGGATACACCAATAGCAGCATTAGGTGCAAGACATGGGAGCTGATAGTGCCTCTCTACTCAGCACTGTTTAGGCCTCATCTAGAGTATGACATGCAGTTTTGGGTTCTACATTTTAAAAAGGATGTGGAGAACTTAGCAATGATCCAGAAATGGGCAACAAAAATGATAAAAGGCTTGGAAGGTAATTCACATGACTGAAAGAGGTTAAAGGAGACAGGCATGTTCAGCTTGTGGAAAAGGAGACATGACAGCCATCTTCAAATAGATGAAGGGTTGCTATAAAGAGGGATGCTTTTCTTTCTTGTTGCAGCAAGTAGGGCACAGACCAATGACTTAACATTTCAGCAAAGTAGGTTTAGATTGGATAACAGGAAAACCTTCTTCAGTGTTGGAACAGAGAGGCAGAAGAATAGACTGCCTAGGAAAAGTTGTGAACTATTCATCACTAGATGTCAAAAAGAGGTTAGACAGCCACTAGTCAAGAATGATCTAGGTATAGCTTTACCTGTATTTTACTACTGATATTTCTCATGCTTCTGGACTTTGCTGGTTGCCACATGGGACTGGGAGGGAATTCTTCCCCACTTCCCTCCCACACTGTGCGTGTCAGCTGTTGGGGGGGTGGGGGGGTTGGCCTCCCTCAGAGGCAACTGGATGTTGGCTGCAGCCAAGTTTGGGGATTTTGACTGTGTGCGCCAATGCTCCTGCTGGCATTCCTCCTCCCAGGATCAGATCAACTATCATATTTGAGGTCAGGAAGAAAGTTTACCCTATGGTCAGAGTGGTATGGACAGTGTGGGGAGGGGAGAGGGTTGCCTTCCTCTAGCAGGTGGTGTGGCCTTCTTCTTGAGCATATTTTAACAATGTTGACCACTGTGGTCCCCCTGCTTTACCTGTGGAAGATTAAGGTGTTATGTCTTGTGTTGTGCCAGGTGTTGCTGTCTAGTTTTGCTAAGAGGTTAGACAACAGGATTTGTATAGGGTGGTTGGGATAGAGATAATCCTGTCTCAGGCAGGGGATTGGACTACGTGACCTATAGAAGTGCCTTCCAGCTCTACTTCTCCATGATTCAGTGACTCGAGTGCAACACAAATTAAAATGTGTAAAATATGTAAAATGTAAATGTAATGTGTAAAATGTAAATGTAGAATGTGTAAAATTAAAATGTGTGAAATAGATGCAACACTTGAGGCATCAAAGTATAGTAAATGAAACACCAAATACTATGAATGACATAATTTATATCTGGTTTCAAATAATCATGTTACTAAATATAAAGCATTTTTCTAAAAGTATTTTACTCTGTCTTTCTTCAATGAAATTATGATTGTAACAATATGTAAAAAACACTAAATCAAACTATCCATTTAAAAATCTGTCAAATTAATTTGTAAAGGCAAGAAAAAAAAAGTCATAGGACTGTATTTTAATCGCAACAAAAAATTAGGATTGGTCCATAAAAAAGAGACCATCCAGAGATTTGCACTGAGAACCCATAAGCACTGTTTATGAACCATGGAGTAGCAGAAGTTAAGGATTATGATGAATCCATAATCCTAAACAAGGATATCTTACAGTGATTGGACTATGAGAGTCATTTAAGGAACAGATAGAATTTGTTTGTTTAATTTCATGTCACGTGTTTCTGTTACTCCATTTGGAAAGATCTGAACTCTGGTCAGACAGGCAAATCAAATACTGTTGGAGTGTACCTGTCATCTTCTGTCAGAAACTTTTTACATACTGCTAGTTTCAATGTCATCAAAGATGACATGCTCAGACTTGAATTACAATATTCTCAGTTACCACATACCACCACTTCTGAGAAGTATCTAGCATCTATCTCTGACCAAAATTATTTCAATAAGCTTTTAATGATTTCCTTCAGAATATGTCCATTGCTTACACTAGAAATTCTCAGTAAGGTGTGGCCTTATTCTTTCTGGCCAAAATAAACTAAACTAAACTGAAGGAACAATGTGGATTTCGAGGTTGTTATCCTTTAGACATTCCTTGGTATATCTTAAGCACTGGAAGGCAGAGTTTTAGTTGCATATTCTATTCAGAAAATATATGGTGTACTGTGGCCAGATATGACAAAATCTTGTGAATGCTACCTATTACTGTAAACAACTTTACAAGAACAGCCTTACAAAAACATCAGAAGCATTTACCAAACTGGGAATAAAATCACTTGTCCTAGGTCAATTTAACCGTGAGCAAAACCAATTGTATTTTACTCTGTCTTCAGTAACATTTCACAAATTTCATAGACATTACAGCTCAAAGTGACCTCAGAAGATCATCGAGTCCAGCCCCCTGCCCCAGAAGCAGGAAATCACCTGGAGTCACAGGATCCCAGCAAGATAAACATCCAATTTTCTCTTGAAGGCATTCAGAGTAGGTGCTTTAACCACCTCTGATGGCAGGCTATTCCAAAACTTGGGGGCTCGGACACTAAAGAAATTCTTCCTTATGTCCAGCCTGAAATGGTCTTGCAGGAGTTTATAACCATTCAACCTTGTCATCCCTTGGGGCACCCTGGCAAACAAACATTCCCCCAAATCCTGGTGAACACCCCTGATAAACTGGTGGTCATAAGATATCCCCCGAGCCTACGCTTTTCCAGGCTGAAGAGTCCCATAGCTCTCAGCCTGTCGTCAAAAGGTCTGTTTTCCTGACCTCTGATCATGTGCGTGGCTTTTCTCTGGACTCTCTCAAGCTTCTCCATGTCCTTTTTGAATTGTGGAGCCCAAAACTAGACACAGTACTCCAGCTGCAGACTCACTGAGGCTGAGTACAATGGGAGAATGACATCCTGGGATTTGCTTGAGAAGCATCTATGGATGCAAGCCAGCATTTTGCTCACTTTATTATCCACAGCATCACATTGAAAGCTCATGTTCACCTTGTGTTCTTTCATGACTCCCAAGTCCCTTTCACCTGTAGTGCTAGGCAGTGTAGCACTGCCGAGCCTACAAGGATTGCAGCAGGTTTTTCTTCCCAAGGTGGAGAACCTCGCATTTTTCAGTGTTAAACACCATCAGGTTCTCAGCTGTCCATTTTCTGAGCCTGTCAATGTCAGCCTGGATTGCCCTCCTGCCCTCAGGTGTGGAAGCTTTGCCCCAAAGCTTGGTATCATCTGTGAATTTGGCCAGTCCACTTCTGACTCCAATGTCCACATCATTAATGAAGATGTTGAACAATATAGACCCAAGAACAGAGCGTTGAGGGACTCCACTGGTCACCATGACAATTGACTTCGATCAACCACCACCCTCTGGGTCCAACCACAAAGCCAATTCCCCAGCCAGCAGATTGTGGTGGACTGGAGGTCACAGCTGGCCATTTTTGCCAAGAGGTGATCATGGGATACCAGATTGAAGGCTTTTTTGAAGTCAAGATATACAACATCAATCTCCTCTCCCTTGTCCAGGTGATAGGTCACCTGGTCGTGAAAGGAAATAAGATTGGTCCGGCAAGACCTACCCAACAACAAACCCATGCTGGCTATTCCTCAGTATGTTGCCATCGGCCAGTCCATTAAGAATGGCCTCTTCGATACTTTTTTTCTAAGACCTTTCCTGGGATAGAGGTCAGGCTGATGGGCCAGTAGTTTTCTGGATCCACTTTCCTCCCTTTCTTGAAGATAGGCACCACATTGGCCTTCTTCCAATCCATGGGGACTTCACCAGAGCACCAGGAGTTCTTGAAGATCCGTGCCAGGGGCTGAGCTATTATGCTCGCCAGCTCCTTGAGTATCCTGGGGTGTAGATTGTCAGGGCTGGCTGACTTGAAGGTGTCTAGCCTCTCAAGGTGTTCCTTCACAAGGTCAGCATTGACGTAGGGCAAGGAATCTCCCTCACCCAGGCCTCACTTTCCTGTAATGGGCATGGGCATTCCATTGGATTGATGGAAGACTGACACAAAGTACCCATTTAGTATGTTGGCTTTTTCCAGAGCATCAGTTGTCAATTATCCCATCTGGTTTAGCAGGGGTCCAATGTTGCCCATGCTTTTTCTCCAGCTCCCCACATATCTAAAAAAGGACTTTTTATTATCCTTGATACTTGTAGCTAGTTGGAGTTCAGTCACAGCATTGCCTTTCCTTGTTCTTTCCCTGCAGATCTGTACTAGTGTGGAATATTCCTTCTTGGAGGTGGATCCCATCCTCCATCCTTTTTAGGTCTTTCTTTTTAGCTGCAGGAGTTAGCTAGTTCCCTGGAGAACCAAGGAGGCTGTTGTGCCCTTTTGCTGCCTTTCCTCCGAGATGGAATATTATTACCTTGTGCATCAAGGACTGCTCTCTTGAGGGGCAACCACTCGTCCTGAACTCCCCTCCCCTTTGGGTTGTGGTCCCTTATGGCCTCACCAACAAGCCTCCTGAGCTTGTCAAAGTCAGCTTTCTTGAAGTTGAGGACTTCTGTATTGCTGACTAACTTGCCATCTTTATGGTAGATGGTGAAGGTGATCAGTTCATTGTTGCTGTCACCCAGCTTCCCATCAATTGTTAGGTCACTGATTAGGTCATCCCTAGTTGCCAGTACCAGGCCGAGCCCGTAGGCTCATTGGCCCGTAGGCTTCTTGTGTCAGATAGAGGTCTTCCATACAAGAGAGGAAGCTTTGCAACCGCTTGGATTTAGCTGAGCACTCTTCCCACAAAATGGGTAGTTGAAGTCTGGGTAGCTGAAGTCTCCCATGACAACCGTGCACCAGGAGCATGCAGCCTCAGCCAATTCCCTGGCAAACTCCTGATCAAGCTCCTGACTTTGGGTGGGAGGTCTGTAGTAGACTCACACCATTGTGTCTCCTGTGCCATGTTCCCCATGGATTTTAACTCAGAGGGTCACCAGTCATCCCCCCAGTAGCCAATATCAGCTTGCAGGGACATGTAGCTCTTAACCCCTTTTGTCCACTCGATCTCTTCTGTACAAGGTATAGTTGCCTATTCTCATGGTCCAATCACGAGTAGAGTCCCACCAGGTCTCCGTTATCCCTATGACATTGTAATTATTTGTGTTAATCAGGAGGACAAGTTCCTCCTGTTTATTCCCCAAGCTCCTGGCATTCATATACAGGCAGGCAAGTGTTCCCTTGGGGGCCCTTGTCTTGCCTACAGATTGTTCCAGGCCTGGGGCAGGGGTAGGCTACCTTAAGTGCCTAGACCTGCTGGCTAAGCAAGGGTTTCTCAGTGGGCCAGCAGTGGCAGTAGTCCCCCTGTCCTCTGGCAGGCTTAGTTTAAAGCCTGGTGGAGCAGTTCAGCCAATCTAGCTAAGAGCCTCCTCCCCAGCAGAGAGGGTTGGAGGCCATCCCTTCCCAGCAGCTCACTGCCTCTCTTACTAAAGAACAGACTGTGGTCATGGAAGCCAAAGTCTTCCCGATGACCACAGTGCAAACGTTTATGGTGTGAAGAGAACGGTTGACTAGAACCCTACAATAATTCTAGAAGATTTGCTTCCAGAAGAATGTAGATTTATCCTATTAAGACATGTTATGCCTATTTTTTAAGGACTGTTTGGTTTTTGTGTGTGTGTGTGTGCCTGAGTTAAAAGTGCTGTCAACTGCATTCATGTTCAGGCAGCGTTTTATTGTAAGATATATTACACTCCTCATCGTAACCTTAAAACTTACATCACTTACATACACAGAATATACAGTTATGCCTGCCCACTATAACCATCCATAGATAAAATCCTCATGAAATATATGTAACAAGGAAAGTGTTTACACTTTGTTCGAGCATAAAATTCCTAAAGCACCCTGAATCAAATTTTTAGGCCAATTCAGTATCGGTATGGATACACCCATTCTGAAGATTCAGAATGGAAATAAGATTTTAATGTAGTCTGTTCTAGTTGCACACTAATGAGTGATTTGACTTGTTAAAAGACTACAAGTTTTGATCCTTTTAGCTACTCCATTCTGCATAATTGATGTAAAAGATACATATAACAGCTATCCTGGATGCTTTCCTAGCTGTTCATCTCCAAAAGCTTATACATTCCACTCAGCATTTTCATGTAGTTTCAGATGCTTACCTGGTATAAATTATCATAGTTTCATAGAAATCAGTGTAGCAATGAGTACATTTACAGATGATGAAGATCTGGCCTACAGTGTCACTGTAACAGGGCAATGGGGAAACTCCCTGGTCCCCATACTACAAACTACACAGGAACCCACACTGATCTGACAGTCAGCATAGTTTGGTTGTCAGAGGACATCTGACCAGAAGCTTGGCTTAGTCAGCACAGGGTCCTCTCTGAAAACATAAATTAAAATGAAGGGTGCGGTAGATGTCCAGCTCCTCAGTCTAACTCATGGCACTTCACAGAAAGTGAATCCAACAAACCAAAGTGAATCCCACCCAATCCAACAAACATTCACTGTTGGGTACGGAGGGATCGAGCTTCAGTTTGGAGCTGATCCAGCCAAGGAGGTGCAGGCACACAATTTCTCTCCCCTAGCCCTGCCCTCTTCCTCCCAGCTGTGGTGCTGTCTGGACAGTGGCAGTGGGGAGACAGCAGGGAAGGAAGCTCAGTATTTTGTGGAAAAAATAGAAAATAATCACTATTTTTAACAAGCTTGGCTTGGCTAAAAAGAGAAATGTGATATTTGAAAAAACATTACATGCATCTGTTACAGGATGACACTGGCAGATGACTTGGGGGTTTGAAGCTGTGCTTGCACTCTCTCCTTTTTTATTTTTCTGCCATGCCTTGCTGTTTAAATGATTCAGGGGTGTTGCCTTAGCCCACAAGATAAAAAGCAGGCATTACCATCTCTGTAAGCCTTGCCCTACTTAAGTTTCTGTTATTAACTGGCTAAGTCTTATCCCACCTTCCTGGATATCAGTCTCTCTAGCCACAGGGTCTCTCTTTCCCCTCACCCTCAGTCCTGTTTCAATCACTCCTGGACCCCAAACCCAGACAGCCTTTTGCTCAACTAGCTGGAAAATTAATCCCCTGGACTAGGCCTGCAGGTTCCTTGGCTCTGTTGCCTTGTTGGGGTCTTGGCTTTGAAGCAAGTATGCCTTACTCCGCTTCAGGCTTAAAACCCTTCCAAGGTCAATCAGTGCAGAGTTCAGTTCCTTGGCACTCTGCTATGCAGCCTCCTCATCTCCTCTTATAGCTGCACCCAGTCTACCAGATGTTATCAACAAAAGCTTAACAAAACTTTATTTCCCTGCTGGGTCCTGAACAAAGTCCAGAATACAAAGCTTCACCCACCTGATCTCAAAAGAAGGGGAAAAAATCCATATACAACAATCAGAAAGGAGTACAAGATTTGCTCAGGCATGCATGGATGAAATCAGGAAGGTCAAAGCACTATTGGAGTTGCAGCCAGCAAGGGACATGAAGGGTAACAAGAAGGGTTTCTACAAGTATGTCAGCAACAAGAGGAGGATCAGGGAAAGTGTGGGTCCTTTACTAAATGGGGGAGGCAACCTAGTGACAAAGGATGTCACCTGGACATGGTGGCATCCTCAATCTTTACCTCATCCTTACTAAAGTGCATGGTGGCAAGGTTGATGTTATATACCTAGACTTCCAAAAGGCTTTAGATCTAGTATCCCACAATATCCTTGTGGGAAAACTGGAAGATTGTGGGCTCAGCTGCTTGACAGTTCAATGGCTGGGAAACTGGCTGCATGGTAGGACCCAGAGAGTTCTCATGAATATATCCATGTCATCTTGATGCAAAGTCACCAGTGATTTCCTTCAGGGGTCTGTGCTTGGGCCAGTGCTTTTCAACATCTTTATCAATGATTTGGATGGGGAAGTGAAAAGTTCACAGGCCAAGTTCATGGATGACACCAAGTTATGGGGCAGCGTGGCCACACCAAAAGATAGTTTGATGATACAGGCGGACTTGGAGAGGCTAGGGAGTTGGGCAGATCAGAACCAGATGAAGTTTAACATTTCCAAGTATAAGGTGCTCCATCTGGGGGAAAATAACCCTCAACATACATACAGACTCAGATGACAGCCTGACCTGCACCACGGCTAAAAGGGACCTAGGGCTAATGATTAACATGAGCTATCAGTGCAATGCGATGGCCAGCAGAACAAACAACATGCTGGCATGCATCAACCGATGTATCTCATGTAAAACTAAGGAAGTGATACTCCCGCTATACTCAGCACTGGTGAGGCCACAGTTGGAGTACTGCATGCAGTTCTGGGTGCTGCACTTCAATAAGAATGAGGAAAAACTTGAAATGGTCCAGAAAAGAGCCACCCATATGATCAGGGACTTGCAAGGCAAGCCATATGAGGAAAGGCTGAGGGACCTGGGCCTCTTTAGCCTAAAGAAGAGAAGGTTGAGAGGAGAGTTGATAGCAGCTTACCATTATATCAAAGGAGTGCATCAGGAACTCGATGAACAGCTGTTTGATAGGGCACTCCTGGGGAAGACCAGGACCAATAAACTCCTGGAATGCCACTTCAGGTTTAATACCAGGAAAAAATCCTTCACAGTCAGGGTGTCCAGACTGTGGAATAAACTCCCTCCAGAGGTGCTGCAGTCACCTACACTGGAGGTTTCAAGAGGAGACTGGATGGTCACCTTGCTGGGGTCACATGAACCCAGTCATCTTCCTGCCTAGAGTGGGGAGGGAGCGGGAGTGGACCTGATGATGTGCAAGGTCCCTTCCAGCCCGTAACAATATATTGATCTATTAAAAAGTCTGAAGTACTCAATGCCTTTTTCACCTCAGCCTTCAGAGGCAGGTCAGCTCCCAGATGACTGCACCTGACAGCACAATTTGGGGAGGAGGTGAGCAGCCAATAGCGGTGAAAGAACAGGTTAGGAACTATTTAGAAAAGCTGGATGTGTGCAGATCCATGAGGCTGGATACAACGTACCTGAGGGTTCTGAGGGACTTGGCCAACATGATCGCAGAGCTGCTGGCCATCATCTTTGAAAACTCATGGTAGTCAGGGAAGGTCCTGGATGACTTGAACAGGACACACAGTTCCCATATTTAAGAAATGGAAAAAGGAGGATCCAGAGAACTACCTACAGAATGGTGAAACTCAGCTCAGTCCTAAAGAAATCATGGGGCGGATCCCCAAGTAATCCATTTCTAAGCATCTGGAGTAGAAGGTGATGAGGAACAGTCAGCATAGATTCACCAAAGGCAAGTCATGCCTGACCAACTGGATTGCCTTCTATGAGGAGATGACTGGCTCTGTGGATGTGGAGTGACCACTGGGTGTGACACACCTTGACTTTAGCAAGGCTTTTGATATGGTCTCCCACAACATTCTCACAAGCAAGCTTAGGAAGTATGAGTTGAATGAATGCACTGTAAGGTGGATAGAAAACTGGCTGGATCATCAGGCTCAGGGGGTAGTAGTCAATAGTTTGATGTCTAGTTGGCAGTCAGTACCAAGTGGAGTGCCTCAGGAGGTCAGGCCTGGGGCCAATTTTGTTCAATATCTTCACCAATGACCTGGAAGATGGGATGGCACACATTCTTAGTAAGTTTACAGATGACACCAACCTGGAGGGTAGGGCTAGGATTCAGAGACCTCAACAAAATGGAGGATTGGACTAAAAGAAATCTCATGAGGTTCAATAAGGATAAGTGCAAGGCCCTGCATTTAGGATGGAACAAATCCATGCACCAGTACAGGCTGGGGACCAACTGGCTAATAAGTTGCTTACTGGCTAATAAGTTGCTTGCAGCCTACAAGCATATCAGGGGCACACATTGGGGTTTGGGGGAGCATCTATTCACCTAGGCCCCCCAGGGGAGGGCAAGAAATAAACGGCACAAGATGATTGAAGATTGCTTCAGGCTAGACATAAGGAAAAACTTCTTTACAAGTCGAGTGAAAAGGGTTTGGAACAGGTTCCCCCAGAAGTGATAGTCATTCGCTCTGCAATCTTAGAAAAATGTCTTGATACCCATCTTGCTGGGATCATTTGATCCCCAGAGTCTTTCCTGCCCGCATGCGGGGGGTTGGACCCGATGATATGTAAGGTCCCTTTAGGCCCCTAACAACTATGAAACTATGACAGAATCTCTGCAGAGAACAACTTGCGGTTTGCAGTGGACAGTAAGATTAATATGAACCAACTGTGTGCCCTGGTTGTGAAGAAGACTAATGACGTACTGCACTGCATTAGTAGGAGCATGCCAGCAGATCAAGAGACATGATTATTCCTCCCCATTCAGCACTGGTGAGGCCACATCTGGAGAACCATGTCCAGTTTTGGGCCCTCAACTACAAAAAGGATGTGGACAAATTGGAGAGAGTTTAGTGGAAGGCAACAAAAATGATTAGGGCACACAACTCATGAGAACAGTCTGAGGAAACTGGGCTTACTGAAAACTTTTACACATGCTTTGGGGGTGGCACTTTAATTAGAATGGCTCTGAGAGCCTCCCTAATTAAAGCGCTGCAGCATCTTGTATATCAGTCTCCAAGATTCAAAATGGCAGTGGGAGTGCTTGAACTAAAGCTTATTCAACAAGCTTTAGTCTATTCACCCCTGCAGCCATTTTGAAGAGCATGGACACTGATACATGATAGGTAGAGGCTGGCTGGAGTGCCGTAATTACCATGCTCTGGCAAATTTGATTAATCAAGTCTGCTCTGACACACTGTAATTACAGCACATCAGATCAGCCTTGCAGCACGTCTACCGGCACAATAGATTTCATCTGCAGAAGAGATGACTGAGAGGGGATTTAATAGCAGCCTTCAACTGTCTGAAAGAGGGTTACAAAAAAGATGGGGCTATACTGTCTTCCGTGGTGGAAGATAACAGAATCAGGTTCAATGGTCTCAAGTCTCAGCAAGGGAAATTTCGGTTAAATATTAGGAAGAATTTTCTCACTAGATAGGTAGTAAAACACTGGAACAGGTTACCCAGAAAGGTTGTGGAGTCTCCATCCTTGGAGGTTGTTAATACCCAGGTAGACAGATCTTTGGCTGGAACCATGTTGAGAACAGTCCTGCTCTGAGCAGAGAGTTAGACTAGATGACCTCCTGTGGTCCCTTCCAACCATGATTTTCTCTGATTCTGTGATTCTATAGCTGAAATATTTCCATTTTCAGGCCTACTTACTGCCTGTTCATTGTATCAGTCTTCTTGCCACTGGGGTGTCCCCCTTCTCTCAAAAGGGTGGTGAAATATAGGATTCTCCTTCTTCCATCTCCTGCTCTCTGTCTTAGATCAGTCTTTATACCCACCGGCCATTCACTTCTGTTAGTCACTTGACCCTGGCTGGCCAGGGTAACACAGGGCCCTCCTATCTATCTGTAGTATGCACGCGTGCGCGCACACACACACACACACACACACACAGACACACACGGTATTTCATTTTAATCATGGAAAAATGTGGATTTGGGGTTATTTATTTGTCAGAACATTTGGGATTTTTTAATTTAATCAGAGAAAACCAGGATCCCTACTCATCAGATGCTTGTAGCCTCTAATAGGGATGGTACGATAGGACTGGGCCCCCGCAGTGGTCAGGACACCCCCTAATGGCCATACAGCTCCTGCCCCATTTTGGTTCTTTTGGGTACCCTCCCTTTTTGCTCCTGCCTGTCATACCTGGATAGAATTATATTATTGTAAGACAGAGGCTTTCCCAGGGTCCCAGAGCAAGCTCTAGCTTGTTTTTGGCCACTGGATTCCCTCTATGCCCAGCTGACACCAATCCTTCCCTTCAAGCCCTAAGTGGGGACCCCTCTGGGCTGTCAATGCCTCAGGGCACCAGTTGCTTTAAGGGATATTTGTGGCCTCCTTCTGCCCCTGTAACCATGCCCATGCCTTGCTGTCGGTACTTTGTCTGCTGGGCCCTCTGGCCCATCTGTCACACTCCAGTCAACCTGCCAGGGCCTTGGCCCTAGCGAAGTTCTCTCTTTTCTGTGAGAGAGTGCCCCTGGCCCTAATCCCTTCACAGGTTTGGTCCTCCTGGATTAAGACTGTTCTGGCCTTGGCTCTCCACTCTATGGGCCTCTGGCCTTCACATGACTGCAGTAGCCCTATCCCAGCTCTCAGCCTTCTGGGTCCCTGGCCCAGGCTACGCTGCTTTTACTGCACTAGTCTTTGTACTTGGGGTCTCTGACCCCAAGCTGAACTACTCCCATTGGCCTTGGCTCTGCTAGCTTCAGCCTGTACCAGCCCATGGTCCTCTGGGTCCCTAGACCTAGGCTAGGCTGCTTGACCCTGGCCTTAGGCCTCCCAGCCTTGGCCTAGTGTACCACACCAGCTTCAGTCCTGCAGGTCTCTGACCCCCAGCTAAGCTGTCTATTTCTCCAGGCACCTCCCTACCTCCCTCGTAGGTGCAATCTGGTCCTCTGCTGCTTAATCAGAACATATACATAAGCCCACTGGCTGTATAACAAACTCTCCCCACACTAGGTCATAACTTCCCTGTAAGCTATAAGTCCCTGTAAAAGGGAGGGGTCTTTCTGGGTCCATCTACCAATGGCCCTGCCCACCTGCTTCTGGGCCAACTGCCTGCCTTCTCACCTACTATGCCTTGTTCTTAATTAATTAAGAATCTTAATTAAGCAGGAGGCTGCCCATTTTCTTGCCCTGATGCCAGGGGGCATTATCTGTGGCTCCATACCTCCCCTACACTGCAGCCCATGCCTTGCAGATGGCATCCAGCTGCTACTCTCACTGGCCCCACACTGGGCCTATCAGGACTCCTCCAAGATCACTCCATTCAGGCATCCTACCCCACCTTCATTCAGGCTATCTAGCTCCCTGAAACTATTTTCCCGTCTTGGGTGTAGTCCCCCCAGGACCTTTGGCCATACAGGTCCTGGCCTTACCTCCAAGGCCAGTCAGAAACCCCAGTCCCTCTTAGCTCTGGGCGTCCCTTGTGGTGGGCCCCTGGCCCTTTTGACCATTATGGTCCTGGCCCCAGCATTAACCAGTCAAGGTCTCTCAATCAGGTCTGAGTCTCTAGCCCCACTCTATCTCTGGGGTCTGCCTTCTGGCCCTATTAGCAGGCAACCCACCCAGCTGTGGGAGCTGGGGTGAAGGCACCCTGACCCACCTTTCACCGGGGTGGTAAGTGGCCTGGCATTTCCTGGGGTCTCCCACACCACTGAGAGAACTCCCAGCAGGGTGAAGTTTTAGGTCATGCCTGGTACCAGGAGTGTCCTACCCATCCCCTACAGCTCCTCCTTACCTCCAGAGTGTTCCAAGAAGCCTCACAGCCAGGCAGTGTTGCTACCTGACCTGCCAGCAGGAAACTGAAAGGTTTCTATAGACAACCAGGGGTCTAAAATGGCTGTCACAATCAAGCACCTGCTGTCTGTTTGGCTCTGATCTTAAAGTGGCAGGTACAAACAGTGCCCTGCCACAGTCCCCTTTGGTAATTTACTCGCAGCTTGCAGGGGCAGCTTAGATGCCAGTCAATCCTTCTTGTGAAGTCATCTTGCTGAAGAGCTCCTCTCCCTGCTGTCTGCAGGGAAAGACTGACCATCTGGTCTCAGGCACTGGCCTTATGTGCCTCCAAAGCCCCACCCCTTCCTGTCAGATAGCTCTCTAGCCACCCACCAGGGTTTCCCTTTTTGCCTGATGACCTTCTCTACAGCAGCTTATCTCAGCTGCTTGAGGCTTCTACTCCTATGCTACCTAAAAATCTGCACATTAGCTGCTTACTGTGGAGCAACTAGCTCCAGGGCAGTCTCTCCCTAAGTGATAACTTCTACCCTGTTGTCACTGGTTTGCTGCTTTCTGACAGCTAGCTCTCCAGCAGCTAGTGTGATTCCTAACTGAAGCCCCCTCCTCCCAC
>JAGPOW010001338.1:74545796-74558344 GCA_030014935.1 Caiman crocodilus | reverse complement strand
CCCACTGCAGCTTCACTTAAAGTGAGAGAAGCCTCTGACTCCCTGTTACAGATGTGTCTGCAGCCCAGCACCAGCTTACATTGCCTCGACTCAGCTTTGTCTCACAGTCTCTTCCCAGTTAGAGGAGTACCACTTCCTGCTGCAATGTTAAAAAGTTATTTTCTTTAGCTAGAACTATTCTGACTCATCTACAAGGGAGTTACAGATACAAAGTCTTACTGAGGTTAGGATTCAAAGCTAAATACTAGTATCAGTACCAACTTTCTATGTTGTTCACAAAGTGACCATATGTCTCTGGATGAGCTTAAACATGTTGCTTGTTATCAAGAGCAGTCAAGTAGAAATTGGGGAGGAGGAGTGCATGTGTAAACAAATACTAGAGAAACGCCATGAACAAATGTAATGCTTTTAAGTGCTACAAATGCCACAGTGCTTTGAAGCACGACAGGCATGGACAGGTAATGCCCCCCATCAAGAACTCCTAGGGCATTTCTACACATACTTTACTGTTTCATAACACACCAGAGATTCACTGCTTTGGAGCAGACTCAATTAATTGAGTCTGCTCCACATGTGAACTGAAGCAAACTGTGCTGCACCACGTGTAATTGTATAGGTGGTGAAATGCATGTCAGTCAGCAAGATATGTGAGACTAGTGAGCTAGTCACTTTACAGAAATGAATAGGTAAAACCATTCTCATTTAATAATGCATTCAAATCATTCTAATTTAACCAATGGGAGCAATAATTGGATAACCTAATCTCACTTTTTTCCCCCTCCATTTATGGTAGTTTGGTGGGTTTAGTTTCAGTCCTGTGGCGTTTAAGGTATCATGGACTAACCAATTATAAGGACAATTTTAAAAGTACATATTTAGCAACATGCAACCTCAAAACAGTAGAATTTCACTAATATATATTATACTGAACAGCTCATTCATACAAATTTGGCTCTAAGCAAATATATAATGACAGCAAAAAGTGTTTAGGTTATGTGTTACTTGTCTACACAGAAACCAAAACAAGGAAGTCAGTTTTAATCCAGATATTTCATTACAATTCTGAGAACACTTATTTCTGAATAATATCCTATTTTGATTTAAACTTCAGTGAATTAAAACTAATTTTGTCATTTTAGCCCCATTTTTGAGCAAAAAATGCAAACATTTTTCCAAAAAAAATATTCAGTAGCGCTATTTCAAAGCACAAGCACAAAAATGATTAACATCAAACCAAGATGCATTGCTCTAGTATTCCTATTGGTTTTCTAATTCCCACAATTTAGTAACCTGCACTAAGTTCATTTTCACTGTTCATTCTTCTGATAAAATGTATGGCAAAAATGGAAATATGATTATATACTGTACCTTGTTTTACCTGTAAGGAACACACACCTGACAAAAAGCAATCTTCACATCCAGGGTAGGTTCACTGCAGTAGTACAAGAAATGGCGGCTCATAAATACCTACATTAAAAAAAAAACAGAGAGAGAGAAATATATCAAAATCCAATTTATGTTACTAATCTGGGATTATAATATCTATTGATTTGCTTTAAGGGCATAAAAACATCATTTGAGTTATTTTATAAGGAAATAAGAGACCAGATGGCTCAATATAGTTATAAGAAGCTCTCAAACCTCCCAGCCATTGGTGACAGTGGCCTGTCTAGAAACTTCCTAACTGATTAGGTTCAAGTCTGCCTTGCTTAGAGTAAAATCAAGGTATCCGAGTTCTTAGATGACAACTATTCTCATTTGGTCAACTAGTCCACTCTGAAAAATACCACAATTCCTTTTTGAACAGCTAGTCTTCAGCTCTATTTGTGGTATCATTCCAAAAATGGAGCACCTCTGTAAAGACAAAAATGTATTCCCAATACTCCCCAAATTAGAAGCTTTATTTCAGCAGCAGACTGAAATCTCCATTGGTTTTGCTGCCAAAAAACCGGAATGCACCAAGAGAAATATAAAAAAATTAATTGCACCAAGTAAAAAGTCACCAGACTTTAACTAAAAGTAGAGAAGTACTGCAGAATTTCAACTCTCTGCCTTGTAAATTTAATACGGTTACTTTAAAAGTAAATCATAAAATATCATGTTTTCACTTGATGGAGGTACTGTCATAGCCCTGAAATTTTACTTTGTGTTTCTCAGGTATTTACTTAACTTTAATAATAACTGATGAGCCAAAATACCATGAAATAGAGTTGAATTTACTAGAGTTGTTATCACCAGGACAGAAGAAATTCTGAAAATCAAAGTTTCCACCCAATGCTTGCAACCTGAAATGTACCATGTAGTCCCATATGTACTTAATTTTTAATGAATGATCTTTTAATGAAAGTGAGTGTATGACCTTTTCTGCATCACATTACAATATCTCAGATTTCTGCCTCATTGCTCAATGAGTCATTACTGAAGCTTCACTTTCCACAGATATATAAAATAAAGAATGCTTCTTTATAAAATAAAGAATATTCTCAGTGATTCTCATATTCTCAGTGAATTCTCAGTGAATTCTGGAAACCTAGCAAGTAATTATATTCTCACATTGTAGAGGTTTAAAGTATGTTGTCCCATTAAAACAGACTGTCTCCTGAAGCAATAGTCAGCGATTCAGATAGCATCAGTCATTGAAGATGGCACCTAATAGTGGACAAAGAATAAAGGATGATACAAGAATTTGGGAAAACTTAGCGCCTCATGGGATTTGATGCAGGGGTATATGAAAAAGAAATTTCATGTTGTGAATGCACTGGTAATCATGTACAGTTCCTTACATTTCCACTGGAGTGATTTGTAATAGCTAACAGTCGTCCTGAACAGAGCAATAAGCTAGTGAATTTTATGAACCAGAATACATTTAAGAATTTATTATGTTGTCCTCATGTGCAGTCACTGCTTATAAAATAATGGAATTATGATATTTTTAATGGCCTAGATCAATACTTAAATTCCTCTGTACTTGAGAGCTGCTAAATGAGCCATGAATCTGGCTGCTAGATGAGTCAGGAATCTTCACATAGGCACATAAAACGAAAATATGCTCTTTGGCTGGAAGATCTACAAGATTACAAACATGAGGCAAAGGGAAATAGGCTACATAGGTAAACATGACTTTCACTGCAGATCTGCAAGTAGTTTCTTACATGCAATGTTATACTGGACTTCCACCAACCAACAAATAATTCTATTTTTTTTATTTCCTGCTACAGAAACTACGTTAACATTCAATTGCTGAAATATGCTGAACCAAACCCTCATCATGTGTAAACTTGTACATCCTCACTCAAGAAGTCATTGGAGGGTTGACAAGCTAACCCAGCTAAAGATCTGGCCCACATTAATGCAAGCATCCATGACACAAAGCATCTACGATGAAGTTCATGAAATGGTAACAGATTACCGAAACAATGGTCAGAATATATGTCTGGGAGGCAAGCACGCTTGAATTTTAAGCCCATCTTTGATACTGCTTCCCAATTCCTCTGACCTTAAAAAAAGCCAGGGAGACAGGGCAAGGCTAGCAGAAGAAAGGGCTGTGAAAATCTAACCTAATGGACAACAAGGTAACAGAGAGGCCAGCCAACTGAAGAGCACAGGTCTGGACATCCTGAGGATACTTTCTGCCTTTCAATGGAATCATAGGAACAGGATAGCACCCCAACACCTCCACCAAGACTGGGACCCCTTGTAAGTAGGAATAATTTCTGCAGAGAAGATTATATGATCTAGATCCGCCAAGATAAAACAAGAAAACACAACCGCCAACAGGGGGAAAGGTAGGACAAGAAAATAAGTAGGAAGATTAGGTGATTCCTGAGCCTGCACTTTCCCATGGCTCTCAGCCTCTCATCATTAGGTCTGTTTTCCTGACTTCAGTGCAGAGGACAGCCACGTGCATGATCATTCTCAAGCTTGTCCACATCCTTTTTGAATTGTGGAGCCCAAAACTGGATGCGGTACTCCAGATGTGGCCTTACCAAGGCCGAGTACAACAGGAGAATGACATCCCAGGATTTGCTTGAGAAGCATCTATGGATTCAAGCCAGCGTTTTGCTCACTTTACTAGCCACAGCATCACACTGAAGGCTCATGTTCATTTCATGGTCAATCATGACCCCCTAAGTCCCTTTTGTTCATAGTGCAAACAGCATAGCACGGCCGAGCCTATAAGCATGCTGCAGGTTTTTCCTCCCAAGGTGGGGAACCTTGCATTTTTCGGCGTTAAACACCATCAGGTTCTCATCCGCCCATTTCCTGAGCCTGTCAAGGTCAACCTAGATCAGCTTTCTGTCCTCAGGTGTGGATGCTTTTCCCCAGAGTTTGGTGTCATCAGCGAACTTGGCCAGTCCACTTCCGACACCAATGTCTATGTCATTAATGAAGATGTTAAATAGTATAGGGTCTAGAATAGAGCCTTGAGGGACCCCACTGGTCACAGCGCACCACGACAACTGGCTTCTGTCAACCACCACCCTCTGAGTCCTACCGCAGAGCCAATTCCCCAGCCAGCAGATCGTGATGCAGCTGAGGCCACACTTAGCCAGTTTTGTCAAGAGGTGATCATGGGATACCAGATTGAAGACTTTTTTAAAATCAAGATATATGACATCAATCTCTATGTACCTTGTGCTTGTTCTTCAAGTAGCAATACAAATTTTCTATCAAGCCATAACCTCCTTTTCTCTTTTAAAAGTGCCCCCCCCACCCAAAAAAGACTACCCTTGAATTGCTGCTCATCAGATTGCTAGAATGCTGGGGTGCAGGGGGGGGAAATGGGGCTGCCATTAGGGGTTGGGGGGTACAAATGGGGAATTGGGCCAGGCAGGGCAGCCATTGGTGGGGTCTGGGAGACAGACAGGGCTGGGTGAAGCAGCCATCAGGAGGGCTGCAAGAGTTGGCAGCGGTTGGGGCCAGGTGGGACAGGAATTCAGGGGGCTGGGGGAGAAAGCAAGGGTGGGTCATGTGGGCCCTACAGGAGGGAGTAGCCCCTGAGGGGGGCTATACCTCTGTTGGGGGGCAGCAAAACCTATAGGTATTCAGAATTCACTTTATTATGATGATAGAGACACTGGTAGGATTCCCATTTGCTTTAACATTGTAGTTATAACAATAGAACATTGCTCAGCTGATTGTTTTCTCTCTCTCTCTCTCTCTATATATATATATATATAGTGGTCTTTTGTTTTAATTGTGGAGGAACGTGGATTTGGGGGTATTTTACAGAATGACTTTTGGATTTTTTTTTTATCAGGGATTGTTCAGTTTTCAAGTAGGGAACACCATGATTTCTGCTAGGGAGGCAAGTGGCAGGACCCAGGTGGAGGAGCCTGCTCAGAGCAGGCACCTTGGATCCAGCTGGAGGTAGCTGACCTCCTTGCCAATTGGTGCCAAGAGAACATGCTTTGACAGTTCAAAGCAGGCCACCACACTGGGAACATCTTCTGGATGACTGCTTCCTGGATGTCCGGGTAGGGGCACACATGGCAATATTACTGCACAAAGGCCAACCCTGCAGCCACAGCCCACTAGCAGCTGGACCAGAGGTGCAGCTGCTTCTACTGGCTGTGAAGTCCTCATCTGGGTCTGGCAGGTGCACAGCAGGTCACAGCCAGGCAGCAGTCCCCACTGCCAGACTGCTGCAGTGGGTAGAGGGTGCAGGGAACTCTCAGGGCTGCATATCTGGGAGAAGATAGGGAGCATTATTTTGGCTCAAATGGCATAATTTGCCCCACACCAAAGTGCATGTCCAAGCACATGCACTGAGGCAAAAAGCTCTGGCTCAAGTCTGTACCACTTGTATTTGAGCTACTGCAAGTACATGTGCCTGCATGTGTGGCAGCACCCCATATGACCTTTTTAGGCTTGGCAGTGTAAAAGCCATGAGTTCTTTAGCAATTCTAGACTGCTTTTTAGCCTAGAAGAGAAGGAATTTTAATTTGAACAGGAAGTTAGATTACCTCAACTCAAATATGAGAGGTTTTGAGTGTGATTAAGGAATGAAGTATGTCATGTTATTAAAGACAACCCTAAATACAGTATGAAGTATGACAAGATTAAAAACTGTGGGAAAGGTAGTTGTCAAATGGAGAATTTAAAATCAGAGCTGCAGGGTACCCCATGATATGTCATAATCTTGCCCCAGCCTCCTGTGGTGTGATGATCTCAGTATTAATAATGTATGATTATAATCTTATCAGAAGAAAAAAAAGTCAAGTATTTCTGCATATAAATCATTCTTAGTGGAGAGTAATCTGTGAGTGGGGATGAAGGGCTGAATGTAACCTCGTGACTTCAGAGGTATTCATCTAACTGTATGAGGAATAGTAATTAACAGCTTCTACTACCTCAACATAGTTGACCTATGCAAAGATATTAGAAAATTCAAGGACTGGAAGTAAAAATGGCTTTCTTGCTTCTTTCATAAAAAAAAACCCTGTTTTCCCAATAATAGGTTGATATCATGTCCCCTCCAAAAGCACCATAAGTATGTGAGAGCTATTCATAAATTATGAGAGCTATTCATAAATATGTGAGAGCTATTTCCAGCTCTTCAGCCTGGAAAAGCACAGTCTCGGGGTGATCTGATGGCCACCTATAACTTTCTAAGGGGTGTTCACCAGGATCTGGGAGAATGTTTGTTCCCCAGAGCATCCCAACATATGACAAGGTCAAATGGTTATAAACTCCTCCAGGACCATTTCAGGCTGGACATAAGAACTCCTTTACTTTCTGGGCCCCCAAGGTCTGGAATAGCCTGCCATTGGAGGTGGTTCAAGCACCTACTTCGAATGCCTTCAAGAGACATTTGGATGTTTATCTTGCTGGGATACTATGACCCCAGCTGACTTCCTCCCCTGGGGCAGGGGGCTGGACTTGATGATCTTCCAAGGTCCCTGCCAGCCCTAATGTCTATGAAATCTATGAAAAAATGTCTATGAAATATGTGCAGATACTTGATAATAAAAGCTACGTGGTACACCTGTATATAGACCTTAACCTTGCACAAAAACCTGTGGCCACTTTTTCTAGCAAAACTACCAGCAATAAATCAAAACTGAAGTGAAACACAAAGAAGCAGTGAAAAGCAGTAATGACAGTTAACTCTTTATTGAATATTAAGCAACACATTAAAAACATAATCTTTTTTTCAAATGGTAGCAAGTTTCTTGCTTTAGGAATGGTCATCGCTAGGGGCCATCATGGAGGACTTCTTCCACCTTGATTTGCAGCAGCTGCAGAGGAGATGGATGATGGATGCACAGGGGAGAGGATAAGACTCTTCCAAGACTTGGGTACCCATGTTTACAAAGCGCCACTGCTGCTCCAAAACGAGGAGGATCTGACATCTCAATAGCACCACTGCTTTTTTGAAAGAAGCATCTAGCATTCCCTGCCACTTCTCCAAGAGCACCGTCTCTGGCTCCTTGTCCAGCCTTCTGCTCACTTTGTCTTCTGCTGCCTCCAGCCCCACAAACCATTCTTTGTTCCCATCTTCCGCAACTCCTGGTTCTGCTCCCATTACCTCCATTCCATGCCACTTCTGGACGAGGTCTTCATAACTGTATAGCTCGCAGTACCAAGCAGACCACATTGGTCCAGAATAGCCAACTGCTCCAGTAAGAGGTCAGAGCATCTGAGTCAGGGCAGCAGTGTGAGCCTTTTTATAGAGGAGCTGCTCATTCCAACAGACCAATCAGACAGTGTTTGTCCATATATGGCCGTCACATGCAACAAAAAGGCTCCATATGTGGCAATGACCATATAAGGACATACCAAGAGATGGAGGCAAACATAATGTACTCGGCCATTGCCTGCAAATTATGGATAAGTAGTTTAATAAAGGACAATGTTGCTCAGCGTGCTCTATCTCCAGTATGCAGACTATTGCCACACACACACACACATTCTGATCATTTTCCACTGCTCTCCACTTTGAAAAACTGGCTTTGCTTGCACATGTCAAAGATGGAGAGATCTTTCTCCTTCTCTCACACATGCATATTCTGGTCACAATGGCAAAAGCCAGATAGCATCCCGATTATCTGAAGCCTGGAATAGTATTGTTGACACTGCATGGTAGGAATTCCCTCACCAGCCTCATAGTCTTCTCCTACCTTTTTAGGGTAAGAGAAAAACACAACACAATATCCAATTGACACAGACATTAAACAGAACCTGGTTTACCTCCCAAACATTCCTGAGCACGCAAAATGGTGCCAGACTAGCTGAGGCTACCCAGAGACAGAGAGGCTTCTTGTCCAAGCATTTCTGTCCTTTCGACTCTGACTGTCTCCAGCCCCAAAGCCAACTCTTTGTTGCCATCCTTGCTGACTCCTGATTCTGTTCCTTCCCTGCCATTTCTGGACACAGTCTTCACAGTGGCCGCACTCACAGTACCAGGCACACTGCACTGGTTCAGAATAGCCATCTGCTTTGGTAAGAAGTCCAGAGCTTCTGAGCATTGTGGGCCTTTTCACAGAGGAGCTGCTGATTGCAGCAAGCAAATCAGACAGGATTTGTCCACACATAGCCTTCACATGCAACAAAATGGTATCCTCCATTTGTGGCAATGACCATATAAGGAGATACCAAGAGATGGAAGCAGCAACAATGTATGAGGCCATTGCCTCCAATTTATGGATAAGAATTTTATTAAAAGACCATATGCTCCATCACAGGAATGCATGGCAGCCTTCCTTTAGAGGAATAAACTATTTCCATACACTCACAATATTCTGATGATTTTTCAATGCTGTCCACTTTTGAAGACTGGTGTAACTTGCACATTTTAAGGATGGGGAGATCATTCTTCTTTTCTCACACATGCATATTCTGGTCACGGTGGCAAAAGCCTGGTAGTAACCTGATTATCTAAAATTTGAAGCATTACCATTTTGTCCATGGAACATGGATTATCCATGTTTGTGAAAATGATCCCTCATTCAAAAATCATGCCCATGGAATGGAACAAACTAATATCTTGTTGTATATATCACTGTAACACTGGTAAAAATTAAATGTAAAGTTAGAAGCCTGTATATATTTTATATTCCCATGTTTGGTTCCTTTTGCACAACCTTATAAGCAGATACCAAGCAATTTAGGCAGCAAGAACGCTTGTTGTCATTATCTCTAGTTTCTGGATATTAATTTTAAAATAATACACGCTATTCAGGATAAGCATGATAGACTTCTTTATATAGAGCATAGTACTGTCAGCCACTTTTAATAATCTAAGTTGTCCTTGACAAAGGGAAGGAATCATAGAACTGTGTGTCTTGATGAAACCATGGTGCAGAATGCTAACTCTGGGTTAAGACAGCATTTATTTTAAGCATTATGAATAGTCATCCGTATTATATAAATGTCTATTTAGAGCTTTCAGAACTTCACAAGTATTCTGAAGAAGTAAAACTTAAAACATACTAGAAAAAAATCAATAAATATTGTTCCTTAGATAAATATCTAAAACTGGTAAAACTGCCTGGAGTTATGTAATTTATAACTAGAAAAGGTATTTTAATATATTCCCAAATCAAAATACAAATCTCAATGCCCAATATATATATTTTTTCACTTGCCTTCCTTGTAGGTATCCATTGTATTTTTTGATTGGTGATAATGATATACAGGTGATAATGATATAATATAGATTATATTATATATATATATATACACACACACACACACACACACACACAATATATATTGTATACACATATATATACATATATGTACACGTGACTGCTGGGCCTTGAACATCTGGTCACGCACAGCCTTGGTCCGAGACGCCAGTGGGGTTCACCCCACGGTCTCTGGTAAGCTATTGAGTAGGGTTTACTCCCAGAATGGCTTCCCCCAGCCTCACCTGCCATGACTTTGAAGGTTACCCTAGTGTGGGGGGGTGGCCACTTGGGCTCCCTCTGTGGTGTGGGGTCCATCCGGTGGTCACCTGTAGGTTTCCACTTCCCCTACACCCTGGCCTTACGCCACACCTCCCAATCCCAGTGCACTACTAGTTACAGCCACCTTGTTGGCCCTCTCCCATCCTGGGTGACAACTCCCAGAGGATAATTCAGTTAGTTAGCCTAGGGTAACCCGCAATCTGTAATCCAGGCCTCAATGTTGACTCCCTCCAGGGTACAATGCCTGACTTGAGCTCTAAATACAGGTGAAGCCCAAAGAGCTCTTCTGCTGCTACCTTGACCATGTCACCTAGACCTACCCCTCAACCCCTCCAGATGGGGAAACACAAAGGAACACACAAAACAACACTTTACTATGTTGTGAAGACCTGTGCAGTCCACTCCCTGGTCCCTACATGAGGGTGCCGGGCCCCTTACTCTCTAAGACCTGTCAAAGGGCTGACCCCTACATGAGGCCGGGGTAGCCCATGGCCTCTTTCTTGGGTTGTCTCCCCTCTTTATCTGACTCTCTATGGGATGAGACCCTGCTCCTCTTCCCTCCCATTAGGGATGTCACTGTTCAGGTGCCTCACAGCCCCTCCATGTATGCCTGGTTGCTCCTAACATCCAGGAGTGGCCCATTGCCTCTGGTTGCCTCGCCTTGTAGCCCTTCACACTGCTCCTGCCTGGTGCCTCTTGAAGGGGAAGTCTGCTCTGTCTCCCAGGTGTCCCCAGTGCTCCCACCTGTTGTGGCATAGAACACCACATCTGGCTCTTTGCTCCCTTCACTGCTGCTGCCTTTGCCGGTGGCAGGAGACTCTCCTGGCTCTTTGCCTGCTCTGATGAGCAGTCCTCCACTGAAGCAGGGGATCTCTATCTGTCCTTTCTCCCTGAGAGACTCCCGAGAGGTCCCCGTGGTGGTGCCCTCCTCAGGTCTGCTCTTTCCTCATCCCTGCCTTCAACAGCAGTTTATCTCTAACAGCTGGTAATTGCCCGTGACATCACCGGCTGATTTCAGCTTTATGAAGGCACTGCTCACAATCCGCATGGATTTCCTTCCTTGTTCCAGCTGCGCTGCGGCTCCTGTTGCAGGTAAGTGGTTTCTTTGTTTTATTTTTGTGTTTATTTTTTTTCTCATGTGGTTCTCATTCCCAGGGTTCCTCCTTTATAGTTTGGGGTCCTTTCTCCCACTCTCCCCAGGGACAATATATATATATATATTTAAAAAAAATATACAGGTAGAAGCATCAGTCGACCACCCTACACTAATGCATCATCAATGAAAGATGTATTTTGAGTATTTTACTTGTGTTTAAGATGCACAAGTGGCAAAAACAAGACAAACAATGAATTTACTGGCTGGCAATGTATTTAAATAATAGCAATAAGCCCTTTCAAGTTACATAATCAATGATACAGAACTGGCAAGCATATCTCTGATTGCAACAGACCTTTCTCCCTATATGCTAGTATGATTATTCCTTTTGCCGCTGGTATCTCATGACAAGTGTTAGGCTGTTAACATTCTAATAATTGGATGTTAATTAATTGGATGCTGTAGTTGGTAGAATATTAGCTTATACTGGATATGCTCAGGAGTTCTATTGATAGCCACCTAAAAATCATCTGATAAGGATTTTCTACAGTTGACAATTATTTGGTTTTAGTTTTCTACTACTGCTTATTCTTGTACTGCTGTACTATATTGTAATCAATATATACAGTGTACACAAACACCATATTTTCTCACATAACAGGCCCCACATAAGATATGTACCTTGTTTTTGAAAGGTAAAACAAAGGAAAGAAGATTTTTCCTTGTTTCTACAGCAGTAACCTCTGCCTTGGGCAGGGGGACAGGGAGAGTGCAGGAGAACTGGTTCATAGCTAGTAGGTAGATAGTCTCATGTAAACCATTTCAGTGTTACTTTTGCTCTCCCCCTTCACACCCACTCCTAGCAAAGATAGAAATTACTATCATATTTCTTCACTTATAATGCACAGTTTGCGCATCCCAATTCCCAGCAGATGAATTTTGGAAAAAGGAGCATGTTGTATGTGAGAAAATACAGTTTTTTGTGCAAAAAACAAAAGGACTGGTGTGATACTGTAAAGTGAATATACCCCAGAACATGCCCCAAACCTTTCTGTCATTTGCTGCAAGTGCATGGTACATGTCTTTGATCTTTCTTTCTCTAACATAAATAGCAATCAGAAAAATAAGTGCAAGCAGGACCTCAAGGGGTCATTTAGTTCAACCCTTTGCTCAAGGCAGGATAATTCCTGTCTGAAACACTCCAGACACTTGTTTGCCTGACCTGCTCTTAAAAACTTCAAAGAACAGAGAATCCAGGTTATCTGTTCTAATGCTTAAACTTTCATAATGAGGATATTCTTCCTAATATCCATCTCGAATTTTCCTTGTTGAAATTTAAGACTATTATGTCTTAAATAAATATTCCCCTGCAGACAAAAAGAATAGTGTATCACCATCCTCTTTATAGCCACCCTTTAGGGGTCTGAAAAGTGTTATCAAATTCATAGTTTCATAGTTTCATAGTGTCTAGAGTCGGAAGGGACCTGGGCAGATCATCTAGTCCGACCCCCTGCCTTGGCAGGAAAGAGCACCGGGGT
>JAGPOW010001338.1:74528893-74545696 GCA_030014935.1 Caiman crocodilus | reverse complement strand
GCCTCTACAATGCCCTGGCCCCCATCACTTACCTGGTACTCCCGTTTGACCGACGGTCCGGGCTCATTGGCTGTCGCAAGGCCTGGCAGTTCAAGGTCTAAGGCCTGGCAGTTCAAGGTCTTGAGGAAATTACACCTCAATCTTCTCTTCTCCAATTTTTTGTTAAATAATCCTAGTTCTTACAACTTCTTTTGGCAAGTCAATGTTCATTAGACCTCTAGTCATATAGGACAACATACATACCAGCCTTATCAAGACAGATGCACACTTCTTTCCAAGGGAAAAGATGAGACAACATGTAACAAATGTTAGTCGTATGACTTAATGACTACTGGAAGGCATGGAATAAGAACCCTTATAAAACAAAACAAATGCATAAAGGAATACGTATTTATCCAAGATGCACCTTTAGGGAGAGTATCCTTTGAGAGTTTGCAATAATTAATAATATTTATATGTCTTTACAAAGCACAGTTGGTTCAAAGATCTCAGAGTGTATCACAAAAAAAGGCAAGCATTAGAATCATCAACTTTGCAATTTAGAAAATGAGCACTAGAAGTTGGAAAGGTAGGCCCCAAGTCAGGCAAGTCAATGGCAGAGTCAAGCAACCAGATCTCAGTCTTGACTCTATTTTGGACAATAGCATAAGGATGGGCAGGTAAGACATGTGCCCCACATGCCGCCTAAATGGAGGGAAGGAAAGGTGCCAGAATGGACCACGGTGCCTCACTTTCCTGTTGCCTATTCCACCTGTACTTTCTAACACCAACAAGCAGTGGTGGTGCAGCAATGTGTCACAGAGTTCAGGGCACTGTGGGAACTGCAGTTCTGTAGAGGAACAATAAAGTTTGCTATTGCAGAGAGGAGATTTCACCCCATTTTTTCCCTACTAAAAATGGAAGTTTTTCACCGGTTCATCAGGGGTGATTGCAGCAAATAAAAAAGAAAAACAAAGGAGGTGATATCTTCCTCCTTTAGCAATAGCAGTGAACTCTAGCTGCTGCTCCTGCACACTGCCAAAGCTCCCAGATCCAGAAGGTACAGGGAGAAAGGGGGTGGGGGGCGAAGGACTGCCCCAGGCACATTCCTGGCCAAGTATGCCTCTGGCCTTGGGCTCCAGTCACTAGATCATTTGCTCTCAGGACCAAAGCTTGAGCAACATAGAGAAGCAGAAAGCAAATAATACAAAACCAAAAGTCTGTCTTGACTTGAACTAAGTCCTACGTAGAGACCCTACTGGCTATGGACAGAATCCTAAAGCTTGGCTCCTCAAAGGAAGTCTCAGCTCCTACATTCTGCTCTATTATGCACATTACCCACTTCAACCAATGAACGTTCCTACATACAGTAAGAACACAGTGCCCTGGCTAAGACTGGTCATTTGCATACAAGGGCAATTTTACCAGTACAAGGGATATAATTTGGCCTTGGATACCCTACTGGAAGGTGGGCCTAAATTTTGTTTCAAAACACCTGAATTTTGTGACATGCTAGTATAAGAAAACAGACATTTTATTGTACCTTCATTTAAGAGAAAAATGAAGGGTTTTAAGGAATTAAAGAGGAAAATAGAATAAAACCATTAGTATCCATCTCCTCTGGAATTTATTTTACTAGTAATTAGTAATTCCAATTTATTTTGTACAAATTTGTTGTAGCCTATTGAATATGAAACAAGAAATACATTGTATACTTTCAAGCATGTATTGATTAACTTTCTGAATATATTAGAGCAGATAGGCCAGACGCATTAATATGGCAGAAAAGAACCCTGTATTTTTGGTACTTTATAATAAAAAAAATGTGGTGTATTACTGGCAGCAACTTACCTACTTACTAGCATTTTTCAAGGCATTTACACTGTTGTAACTTAACATTTTATTGTAATACTAGTAATAGTACCTAAAGACTATCCACATTGGGATCCTTCTGTGATAGGTGCTATACAAAGTTATTAAATAGCAGGTTTCCTTCCACAAAGAGTTTATATTAGGCTAGTCAAAGGTTTTCTACTAAAAGATCTTTAGTGGATAATGAGCTATTTGGTTACAACCAGTTCATGGATAAGGCCTGATATTCTGAATTATTTTATTTCTCTTCACATAACCAAAATGGGAATCTTGGCCAAGAACAGGCCAAACTTTTTGACAAAAACATTCCTGGTTCATCATTTTTTAATGAAAAATCCTCATTTTATTCAGGAGAACTAAACATTTTGCAACCTGCACCAGCTATTTGGCCCTTATTACATTATCTCTGAACACCTGCCACCTCTTTCTCCTCTCAAACTTTGACTAATGAACTAAAACAATATTTTATTTGGCTACCTTGGCTGGCCTGTAATTATAACTATATAGCATACTCTAGTATTTTCTCTTGGTTTTGTTCATATGTCTTCAATTGGGGGACCTGCCCATGTTGCCTTCATTACATTTGCCCAGTTAGTCTTGAGGAACACAAACAGCAGACCATAGCATTTACTGCCACCAAGATTTTCTAATGTGCCATGTAAGACAAGATGGTTTAGTTCACTGTACTGAATAAATCTCAGTACTAGCTTAGTTTCTAGCCAAAATAGAAATGCAACTACAGGCTGAGAAGTGTGCCAAAAATTAGAAGTGGGAAACAGGCAACATACATTCCCTGTATGATGGGAATAATTATAAACTCTCAGGTGGGCTTGTTTGTCAAAAAGAAATACAACATGCCTACTGTTGTTGAGCGCTACTACAATAACAGCTAAACATTATTCATTTTCCAATAAGTACAAACAAAGAAAACCAGAGCAGCTATTTAATGCAAAGATATAGTACTATGAGGGCTATTGTTAACAATTAGTTATTTCAATGATTACAACTAGTCCATTAAAAATCATTTGTAGGGGCACTTGTATACATGACAATCTGGCCATGTACCTGTGATGAAACATGATGAAAAATGGCCATTTGTCTAGCATAATGGCATCACCATGTATTTTTGCACGCTATTTTTGTGTCAGACTTTCTTTGAGCAACTTAGACCACCTCTTATGTATTTTAATCATGGCAAATTTATTTATGAATTTTATTTTTATTGTGGAAAATCTATCATATGTATGTGTCACATACAATACTGAATGCAAAAGGGAAAAAATGAATCCAGAATGGATAGGTAGAGGACTGTGATAGTTTATGAAATGAGTAAAAAGATACATGTTCCTGTTTGAGTTTCTTTCGAGTCTTAGAGCAGAATTCCATCCCTGTTTCTACATTCAAATACTGCTTCCTAGCTGCCTAGGAGAATTTGGCATTGTTACCAAAAATTCCATAGTTTCATAGTAGTCTGGGATCAGAAGGGACCTGAACAGATCATCTAGTCTGACCCCCTGCCACTGGCAGGAGCACACACTGGGATCACACGACCCCAGACAGGTGTTCATCCAACTTCTTTGTGAATTTACCCAAGGTAGGAGGAGTGAGGACCACTTCCCTAGGAAGTTGGTTCCAGATCCTAGCCACCCTAACAGTGAAATAGTGCCTCCTAATCAGTAACCTGAACCTATTCTCCAGCAGCTTCTGGGTATTGTTCCTCATCACCCCAGGTCCTGCTGGGAGGAATAGGGCCCTTCCTATTTGCTGCTGAGCTCCCCTAACAAGTTTACAGGCAGCCACCAAATCCCCCCTCAGCCTCCACTGGCTGAGCCTGAACAGGTTCAGGTCCCTCAGCCTCTCCTTGTAGGGCCTGCCCTGTTGCCCTCCAACCAAGTGGGTGGCTCTCTGAACCCTCTCAAGGCAAGCCACATCCTTCTTAAAGTGCGGCGCCCAGAACTGGATGCAGTACTCCAACTGTGGTCTGACCAATGTCACATAGATGGGGAGTATCACCTCTCTGGCCTGGCTTGAGATGCACCTTTGGATGCATAACAAGGTGCAGTTGGCTTTGCTAGGTGCGGTCTGGCACTGGCAGCTCATGCTCATTTTGTAGTCAGTAATGACTCCAAGATCCCTTTCCACTTCTGTGCTCACAAGAGGAAAGCTCCCGAGCTTGTATGTATGCTGTGGATTCCTTCTCCCCAGGTGCAGCACCCTGCATTTATCTACATTGAACCCCATCCTATTACCATCCGCCCACTTCTGTAGTCTGTATAAATCTAATTGCAGCCTCTCTCTCCCTTTGAGCATCCTTGCTTCTCCCCACATCTTGATGCCATCAGCAAACTTGGACAACATGTTTTCCACCTCCTTGTCCAAGCCGCTGATGAAGATGTTAAACAGTATTGGTCCCAGGACCGAGCCCTGGGGGACCCCCCTATGCACATCCCACCAGGTCGAGTATGACCCATCCACCACCACTCTCCAATTTCCCTTTAAGTGTAGATGCTTACTGTGTGTGCATATATACTATGTATGCTTAATCAGCTGCACACCAACTGGTAGGTATATGGCTATGTACATACCCCTCTTATAGATTCATATGCGCATCACAAAAAAAGAAGCCAGCCAGAAACCCATGAGTAACAGGTAAAGTGGGTAGGTCCTCTAAAGTTTGAGTCCTAGTAACTGAGTAGTTAGACCATTTGCCCAGTAAGTGAGAGAGAGAGAGAGAGAGAGGTGAGTCCTCCTCACCCAGATAGAGCTAAGCCTGTGTTGCTAATTTCCCAGCATAATACACTAACTGCTGTGCTACCATAGTTAGACAGATTCAAGTCATAGGTTAGACATTATTCAAGCCACTCTCAATTGTTCTTTTTGAAATGGCCCTCTGGGCAGACAAAAGATGGGAATATGGGGCTAGGAGTACATGGCTTCATGAGATGGCTTCTAAGCTGGCAAGGAGTAAGCCTGGGAAAGGACTGGATAATGCCAAACCTGTGGTGTGGTAGAACACAGTATTGAGAAATGAAAAAGATGCAAGTTCAAATACCCTCTGGGTGACGGGAAACTTATAAGATGTGTTGTTTGCTTCCTGGGCAAGCATCTTAAGAAGTCAGGCATTTGGAATTAAATAAGGTACGGTCTTCCTTCCATGCTTTTTCCTAGACTTATGCACATGCACGTGCCTGGCCAGCATGTAGCTGACTAGGCATGCTCCATTTGCACATGGCAGAGACAAGACTAAAACAGGCTAGGTATGTGGCCAGAAAACTGTCACCAAAGTGCAAAAAAGGATAGAAGATTCTGCCATTACTGTTCACTTACATCTTGTAGCACAAGCTGATTGTTTTGCATGGAGTTGGTACCATCTGCTTTTGTCTGCCTACCACACTCCAGCAGAATGACTAGGTGACGCGGCATGTTAGAATCAGAGAAAATCTCCTACACAAATTAAAATTGAAAATCTTGAGACTATTTACCTTTGACAGAAGACAAATAGCTGTGATGATACTTATAACAATGGATGGCCTTGAGAAGGTAAACTAGCAACCTCTCTTTTCCTTGCCTTATATCCCAAGAAAAAAAGAGGAGACAAAAGTGGTAAAAGAAATATATTTTCACAGAACATGTAAGTAGACAGAGACATGAGCAGAGGAAACTACTGAGACAAAGAGCTTAAGATGACTCAAAAGAGATTAGACATTTTCAAGGATGGCAAAAACATGCACAGTTAAAATAGTTAATGGTAATGAGACTCTTAGACACAATATTAAACTTCATTCTTTGGGGCTCAAACAAGTGTCTCACTGTTAGAGATCAAGGAAAGACTTCACGTGGAGTTAGATTTCTTACAAGTGCCTACAGCAGGGTTCATACACCTACCTCTGACGGGTCTGGGACTGGCCACTCAAGAAAGTAGGCTACTGGAGTAAACTTATCCAAATTTGATCCAATATAACAATTCCTACTCCTGTATATCTGCACTGCTTCAACAGAAGCATATGTTTACATCATTGTTATTATTTATATTACACAGACTCTTACAATTCCCTGCCCCAATAGAGCTAAGAATGGAGAAAGTACATGAAAAAGCAGTCCATACCTTGTAGATCTTACATTTTGATAATGGAACAGGCAAGTGAAACAAATAAACCAGAAGAAGGTCAATGAGGAAGGACGAGGGAACCAAAATGACCATCCCAAATCCTGTAGGCTATCTTCATCAACCTGAGACCATGGCTCAGTTTTGAATAGCTACAAAGCACTCAACAACTGCCCAGCGTTCCCAAGGATCCATTATGGCAGCCAAGAAGTACTGGGGTGCAGGAGCAACCTGGATTATAAGTGGAACTTCTTGTAACATCTCTGCTTGCCACTCAAATTTTCCAAAGTATGGCATATCCAACAAGGAACCAAGAAAAAACAAAAGATTTGGGACTGCTTTGAGCTGCCAGAGTAGTGCAAAGTAAGAACCAGTCAAAGACCAAGACAGCAAACAAAGTAGAAACATTTATTGCCCTATTGTATTTGCAATGTTTCTTGCACTTAGCATAAGTACCATAGACCACTGACATGTTCACTTTAAGACATGATAGGATCTTACATCTGATCCCATCACTGCACATAACACTCATCTGGGCAGCATGTACGGTTTTATAGCTTCTGGTTTACAAGGACCCCAGCATCCGGCTGAACAAATCCCCTTTGGCAGCCACCTGGCTGGCATATGGATTTTTTACCCATCCCCAGGCATGTGGGCCCTGGGATCTGGCTGCAGCAACCTGATCTCCTAGTCCCCCTGTGTCTGGAATTACAAAACCATGTGTTAGCAACACACGGGGCTTTGACAGGTTCCAGCACGTGTGTCACCAAAAGATGTTCAATTTAAAGTGCAATACAAATGAGCTACAAAGTTACTCCAGACCACATGTATTATCACAGACTGCTGTATTATCACACCTCAGGTTGATTTCCACATGTGTCCAGGTTACTACAAGGCATGATTAACCTGTTAATTTCATCTTAAATGTAGCATGTGCCAGAGGCTATAGTATGGCAAATACAGGCAACCCTCGCCATTTACAGGGAATATAGTCTGGAGATCCCACGAATGGTGAAATCCGCAAATACGGCACTCATTCATGAACATCATCTATGTTCATGAACACAGTGTCCCCAGCAACTAGCAGCGGGGTGGGGGGGGCACAGCTGCACTGGCAATGGCGGGAGCCTGGCGATGGCACGGGAGCCTGGCAGCAACAGGTGTGGAGCTCCCGAGTAGCTCCTGGAAGTGTATTTAAGATGTGGGTTCAGCATTCGCAAATATTTGAAACCGTGAATGCTGAACCCATGAATAGTGAGGGTTTCCTGTATTGCTCTTTAATAGCCTTATTCTTCCCCCACCCCCAGTCCACCAATAGTAGTTACAGAGCTACAAACCTATTCATCTCCTCCTCATTCATTTTGTTGCAAATGCTGTTGATTTTCACACCCTTGGAATTAATGCTACTAGGAAAGAGCATCTGGGTTTTAAATCAACATACTTGCTTCTCTGTTGCTTTAGTACGAAAGAATTCACTGACCTGACTGGGATGAGAGATTTGAATTTTCTATCAGACACATTCTTTGGAAGAGCAGAGTTCTTCAATAAAATCAATTAAATCAGAGGCTTCAAATGCAATCTTTCATGAGTAATTAATTTACAACTAAACTATAAAAATGTAGGGGAATAGAAGAAATGATTTATGCAGGGAACCTGAGTGTCTGGAATGGCAAAATAAATATTCCAGTGGATCATGCATTTTGTTATTTACTGCAGTGCAGGTGGCCAGAAGCTGTATATCAAGGTTGAAAACAGCATTAAAAAGGCACATTGTTCTTTCTATTTCTATAATCCCAGATGAGATTGTCAATGCTGCATTTCCTCTTTAGCTTGATACCTTCTTTGCAAAAGTCTGAGTGATCAATATGTGAGGCTATGGTCCCCTTTGCTCAAAGATCATTAAAGAGAAGCCAATTGGGCCGTTTGACATTTTCCCTTCCTACAGCACTCTAAAATGGCAATACATTCTAATTTACATATGTCCCCTACCTGTGCTAAGTATCTACCTTTTATGAGATGGCTCCCTGGGGAGCTAGCAGATTGGACTGAAGCCACTAGACGCAGATATTCAGCATCCTCCAGAAACAAAACCTAAAGCAGTATCAAAGCACAGACACCATGCAGGTTTCTTCAGTTAAAAAATCAAAATGGCTTCCTCTCTATTCCCAGTTCCAGGTATCTGAATCTCCTAGAGAGACTGACAAGAAATACAGATGAGCTACTGTATGTACACAGGTACATAGGTAGAACAACCAATGGGATCATATCCTAATTTGAATTTGTGAACAACATGTCTCACTCCCACTTTCAATCAAACAACTGCTGGAAGGGGTTTTCAGCTCCACATACAGAAAGGGAGCAAGTGATCAAGGGCTCTCTCTAAAGGAGCAGTAGCGGGGTATAGCCATTAGCCCGGGAAGAGGGACAAAGGGAAAACAGACTATGGAGAAACTTCAGCTCTCAGGGCACGTCCAGATGAGCACACATGTGACTCTTGCACCATCTCAAAGCCCTTCGAGACACTCCAAGAGGCATGTGTGGAAGCAAAAAAATATTCCCAATGCTGCAAATTTGCAGCACTGGGGCAAATTTAGATCCCTGGATATCCACAGTTGAAAAAACACCCCAGGCAAAAAAAGTAGGGCAGGCAACCAGAGGCTCGGGTCCTTTACAGAGATGCTGTGGTAGCCAGCCAGAGCATCTTTATGGTTGGCCCTCAACCCAGTGCTAAAGCACGCTGTCTGCCCATGCAGGGCAGGCAGCATGCGAGCCACAGGGAGCTAGACCCAGGCTCCATGCCAGTAAGTAAGGGGGGGAAGGGACCAGAGGGGAGAACCCCTCTGGCCCCATCCCCTGCCTGCTCCCTGAGCCCCCTGCATTGCTTCCCCATCCGGCCCCATCCCCTGCTAACTCCCTGAGCCCCACATCAGTGCCCAGCCCCAGCATCCTGGTAAATAAAAAAATCAAAAAACCCTGCACTCACTGGCAGTATCAGCAGCCATTAGGGTCACTGGACCTCCTGGCAGAGCCCTCCACATAGCACAGGGCAGCAGAGACTAACCTTGGACACCTAGCACCCTCACTGCCACTGCCCCGTTGCGCAGTACGGTTGGAGTCAGCAGGGTGCCATGTGGCTCTGTGCACTTTCAGGCAGCTGGAGCCACTTGGGCTGAGTGGAGCTAGGCCCTGGGTGACAGCTGCAGCATCCCCAGAAGACTGCGAGTGCACGGAACTGTGCAGCACCCTGCTGACCCAGATCACAACCACTGGGGGGGTATTGAGGTGCAAGTGGTGGATGGGGCCAGGTGAGGCAGCCGTCGGGCAGTCTGGGAGTTAGAGCAAGGGGTGGGGCAGCCATCAGAGGTCTGGGGGTGCAAGAAGGGGATGGAGCTGGGTGGGACAGCCATCTTGGGGGGGCTGCAGGAGCCAGCAGGGGATGGGGCCAGGAAGGATAGCAATCTGGAGGACTGGGAAAGCAAGTGGGGGTGGGGTATGAAGGCCCTTGGGAAGGGTGCTAGCCCCTGCAGTGGCCATGTGGCCCCTGTTGAGGAGCTGTAGCCCTGTTGGGGGGCAATCCATGAGCTGTGCAGTGCAGAGGGGTTGCACCCTGCGGGAGGCAGGGGACCCACCCCTTCTGAGCAGCCCCTCCCCACAGTCCCCCCATGATCCACTCACACCTCATGGCCCCCAACATTACTCCACAGGCACCCTCATCCCCTTAACTTTCTTCCTATCCCCCTTCTGAAAACCCCACATCCCCCCAGCACACCCCACGTGCCCAGTTGCCAGACAGGAGGAGACCTGCTGGCAGGAGCTGTGGCTGCAGGGGCAGCTGTCCCCACACCCTGGTTAGTGAAGGGGTTGGGGGAGCTGTAAGTGCTCTTTGGTAACAAAACCAAAGGCAAACAGTAAAACATATAGGTATTTAGAAATCATTTTATTATGATGATAGAGACACTGGTAGGCTTCCAAATTGCTTTAAAACTGTAGCTATATCAATTAAACAGTGCTCAAATGATCATTGTCTCTTTCTCTCTCATCTATATATATATATAGAGAGAGAGAGAGAGAGAGTGGTGTCTTGTTTTAATTATAGAGAAATGTGAATTACAGGGTATTTTACAGAGTGATTTGGGGATTTTTTTTTTTATCAGGGATGTTTCAGTTTTCAAATAGGCGTTGGTAATGCACAGATTGGCAGTGCACCCCCTGTGAAAAGCACCACCAATGCTGCTGACAGCGCCTGTGGGTAGTTGTTGCTCACCACCTCCTGGCCATTGCTGCTGACACCACCAGCAGCACATGCAGGTAGTCCCCAATTGTCACTGGCCACCACAGCCAGGAGCATCTGTGGGTAATCACCAACCACTGGTCTGTGCTTGCCACCCCCTCCATCACCACTGACACTGCTGTAGCTGCCTGTGGGAGCTCCCCGCTCAGCCCATCCCCACCGCCAACAACACCACCGCTGCCTGCAGGAGCTCCCTGCTTGCCACCACCATGCCTGGTGCTACCAACACCACCTCCACGCAATCACTGTGCCCCCCCAGTCTCTGGAGGCATGTGGTGATCATGCAAATAGGGAACACCAGAATTCCTGCTAGGGAGGCAAGTGGCAGGACCCAGGCAGAGAAGCCTGCTTAGAACTGGCACCTTGGAGGTGGCTGACCTCCTGGCCAGTTGGGGCCAGAAGGACATGCTTTCACAGTTCAAAGCAGACCACCACACTGGGAATATCTTCTGGCTGGTACCTGCCCAGATGGCTGAGCAGGGGCACACAACACATGGCAGCATTACCACACAAAGGCCAAGCCTTCAGCCACAGCCCACTAGCAGCTGGCCCAGAGGGCCAGTCTCTACTGACTTTGAAGTCCCCATCTGGGTCTGGCAGGTGCACAGCAGGTCACATCCAGCCCCCACTGCCAGGCTGCTGTAGTGGGTAAAAGGTACAGGAAAGTCTAAGGAGTGCTTCAGCAATCCAGCTGGCACAAGGGGTAGTGTCCCCAGGTACCAATTGGCTGGGCCCCAGAAGCTCCTGAGAACGAGGATCCCTGAGCTACTTGACAGGGAAGCTTTTTACACTGCTAGGGCCAACACAGGTGCTGGCCCCAAGCTCTAGCTCCCCCTGGCTGCAGATCAGGGAGGAGGCAGACAGAGTTATTTTGCCCCATGTGGCACAACTTGCCCCACACCAAACTGCATGTCTGGGCATGTGTGCTGAGGTAAAAAGCCTGGCTCAAATTTGTATCACTTCTATTTGAGCTGCTGCAAACACACGTGCATGGATGTGTCCTCAAAGTTTAGGTGGCTACATTTGAAAAAGCTTCCAGACAGAGACAAGAAGCCTTCTTTCTAGAAAACACAATCCCCACCTTCCCCCAAAGCAGCTTCCTGCAGAACATGTACCATTTAAGGAATTATGCAAGGAAAATATGATAAAGTACAGATGCATATTTAGTTATGCAAGCTGGCACATTTGATCATTATCATGATATCTCTGTATTTCTGGATCAGTAGCTGTAAATTATGGATGCGGCAAGGACCGCAGACCTTGTGATATCTGGACGGTTTATAGTGAGTGGGGTTCTCAACATTTTTCAACACTATCTGCAAAATAAACGTTCCAGGGGGAAAAGAAAAAGAAAAAAAACCAAAACAATTCCAGTCCTTCCATAGGAATAACCTACTTAAATGGGAAATGAGAATGAGATAATTTAGATGTATCATATAGGCCTGTGCAAATAAGCAGCTATTCAATTTGGCTTTGGATCTGGCTGCTTCAGATGCCAGCAATCCAATCCAGAGCTTCAGATCAATTTCTGCTTCGGTTCAGCCAAAGTGGCTCTGAAACTTCAGAGTCTCTTTGGAGATCTGGCCATAGGATATAATGGGGAATCAGTGAAATCTCTATAACTTTGTTGTTTTTGTCTGATTTGGATGAAACATGCAGAGGTGGTAGCCTCTGCTGAGAGCATGAAGCCTGACAAGTTTCAAGAAGATGGGTACAGCGGGGGGGGGGGGGGGGAACTGCACCCCAAATTCTTGAAAGCAAAAATCATGTCACATGTATGTGTTACACCACAGGGGGGTGAAACCTGCAAGGGTGGTCACCACTGCTGAGGCCAAGAAGTCTGCCATGTTTCAAGGAGATAAGTGCAGGGGTTTGGGAGGGAACTTCACCTCAAGCTGCAGACAAGCATGACATGGGTGACACTGTGTGCATTAAGGCGCAGCAGGGTGAAAGCTGCAGGCCTGCTAGCCCCTGCTGTAGCCACAAAGCCTGCCAGCTTTCAAAGAGATAGGCGCAGGGCTTCTGGGGTCTGGACCCCTGAATCTCTAGCTGCTGACAGGCAAAACTTATGACATGGGTGCTTGTGCAACTGTGTCTGTCTTGGGGCATGGGGACTACTGCAGACCTGGCTGCTAAGCTACTGTGTTACCAGTTACCAATCAATCATGATTCACTCCAGGACCATCTCAATACATAGAAGCTAGTTAATTAACCAGTTAACAAGCAAGGATTAACACTTACAAAACCACAGACTAAGGAGAGGAACTAATCAATAAAGACAATCAAGTGTCCCAAGACAGAGACAGTCAGTTGTAAAAGCACCCATGGCATGAGTTTTGTCTGTCAGCAGCTAGGGGTGCAGGGCCCCAGAACCCCTGCACCTATTTCCTTGACAGCTGGCAGACTTCATGGCTGTAGTAGGGGCTAGAAGGCCTGCAGCTTTCACCCCACTGCACCTTAACACACACAGGGTCATCTATGTCATGAGTTTTGCCTGTTAGCAGCCAGAAGTGCAGGGCCCTGGAAGCCAGACTCCCCCTCCACCTAAAACCTTGAAACTTGGCAGACTTTCTAGCCTCAGCAGGGGTTGCCATCTGTGAAGTTTTCACCGGTCTGTGATGTAACACATACATGTGGCAGAAGTTTTCCTGTCAAAAATTTGGGGTGCAGTTTCCCTGAACCCCCACACCTATCTCCTTGAAACTAAGAAGACTTTGTGGCCTCTGAAGGGGCTACCATCTCTGTAGTTTTCACCCCACTGTGCCTTAACGTACACAGAGTCATCTGTCATGAGTTTTGCCTGTCAGTAACTTGAGGTGCATTTTCCCCCAAACCCCTGCACCCATCTCCTTGAAACTTGGCAAGCTTTCTGACCTTACCAGGGTAAGGTCTCATACCTGCAGCCTTCACCCTTCCATGATGTAACACATACACGTGACATGAGTTTTGCTTTCAGGAATTTGGGATGCTGTTCCCCGCAAACCAATGTACCCCTCTTCTTGAAACTTGACAAGCAAGCTTCATGCTCTGAAAAGGGGCTGTCACCCCTGCATGTTTCATCCAAATCACACAGAAAACGACAGAGTTATAGATAGTTCATTGATTCCCCATTATACCCTATGGCCGGGTCTCCAAAGCAGCTCCAAAGCATTTCTGAAGTGGGTCAGAAGCTCCGAACCACTTCAGAAAGCCTAAAGAAGCCAGACCTTCGATCCAGACATGCTGCTTCGGTGTCCAAATCTTCTCCGGATCTGAAGCATGGTCCAAAGCCTCACGCAGCCCTAATATACAACAAAAGCATATTGTTAATGAAAACAAAGAAGGAAAGTATCTCAATACAGTTTGACCTGTGGAGTTCTGAGGGCCTTCCCTTCTCACTGGCTGACAAAGACTTCATATTGTTATGCTTTACTCAGGAAAAAACACAGACATCTGATTGGTTATTTCGGAAATACAAAATATAAACATTAGCTTGAGTATATCTTGTAATGTTTTCAACAGTTTATTTAAATCAGAGGAGAAAAGGGTGGAAAATGATTTTTTGTTCCCTATGGAGTATGACCCTGCAAAGTATGAGTTGTACTTTCACTAAAGTTAAATATAATGCTACAGTACTGGAAAAGATGAGACCAGACTGGTTAAAGGGAATTCATTCGGTAATAGCGGTTAGGTATTATCTCTTGCCGTTCCCTTGCTTGAGGCAGGGATGAAGGAGTAGACAAAGGTGCACTGGAAGCTTGAGTGACATGGCAATGCACTCCAGCCATGACAATGATAGGATTCACTTTTGCACAACCCATTCTTGGGTGACTGTAATGTACTGTCGAGACATATGATTTAATTTAATAAAAGGGGGCATTTCTACCCACTTTTAAGGCCAGTGCAGTCTGAACAGCCATCTGTAAACTAGTCAGGCCTAGCATTTTATTGAAAGTCTTCACATAGCATAGCCATGATACTCTCCTGTAGCGTTGCTCTTTACCCGGAAAAGGCAGATCATGCTGAATAAAAATACCCTTCACCTGTTTGTAGCTCTTCACAGTTTGGTTCTTTCAACTCACAGGCCACATCTACACAAGTGTGGATATTTGGTACCTGGGAGACAATTAGCAGCTGGACACCTTGTGCTGCTGCTAGCTGTCCCCTGGGAACACCTGCGCCACATGCCCTCTGGCACACAGCAGTTTACCCTGGGTAAGGTAGGGGCTGGCTCCAACAGCCTTAACTGGGGTCTTGAGGGCCTCCTGAGACTAAAGCATGGCAATCCTGCCGCTTGGAGCCTGGCCAAAAGGCAGAACATGGCTTTGCCAGCCAGGCTCCCGTTTTGAGAAGCGCTCACTGTCCCTGCATGAGCTTCTCTGCTTTTTTTTTGCATGGGTTTTTGGACCCCTATCTAGGGGTCAAAAAACTCCCCACACTGCTCCCTTGCAGTGTGGAGAACAGCTGAGTATGTAGTACGTGGTGCTGCGGACATGTCATGGCTGTCTAGATGCAGCCAAAGAGGTCGCTAACAGGTCAATATTTCCCTGATGGTAGTTTAAGAAATACAATTCTTTTCCCTTCCCCACATCCCACAATTAAGATAATATAACTTTGATAAATTGAGATATTGGTAAATGTTTTTAAAACGTCTCTCAAATAAGGCTTCCTGTTTGAGTACAAACTGAAATACATGGGTACATGTTTAAGCTTTCTGCCATAGTTCGCAAAGCCATGGTGGCAGGAAATGATAAATTCCTGGCAATTTATTTTGGAAGTTGGCAGAGAGGCTGGCAGAGGAACCGGCAGGGAAGCCAGCTGAGGAGCCAGCAGAAGATCCGGCAGGGCAGCCGACAGAGAGAGCAGCGGTGGGAGTGGGGAGAGAAGAGGAGGAGACGAGTGCCGGGGAAGCCGAAGCAATTACAGGGAAGCCTGGAGAAGAGGTAACAAAGGTGGGGCCAACAGGAGCCACAACTGGGATAGCCACGGGGAGAGCGATGGAAGACACCAAGCAGGGATGGTTAATGGAGTCAGGGAGCCAGCAGACAGGCCCACAGCATCCCCAAGAAGAATCAGGCAGGGCCCATACCACCTTGGTCGAGCGGGATGCCATCCCTGGAGAAGGGTCAAGCCTAAGGGAGAGATAGGAGCCCCAAATGGGGCAAGCAACCAGGTGTGGGGCACTGAGGCACAGGGAAAATGCAGGGCCCATAGACTGAGGGCACTCTATATTCCTTTGTGGCCTCCTGGCCCGCTGGTCACATCTCTCCAGCAGTCACAGTGGTGGGTATTGTACATTGAATCATGGTAGGGTTGGAATAGGTAGATATAGTCAAACCTAAGACCAAAGGCCTCAAAGCCTTCATGTCTGAGCCGCAGCCCAGGGACACTGGGGCTTGGGGCTAGAAAGCCACATGAGGCCGGGGAAGAAACTGAGAGGGACCAGGGATGCCGACGGGCCAGAAGACCCGCAACCAAAGGTGTAGGGTAGGTCGGAGCCCTGTGAGTGCCTGCCACAAGGTGCGACGACCCTGGAGGCTGCTTCAAAGGGGTACCCCTACACTGAGGATCCATTCAATGTCATGGCAGGTGAGTTAAGGGGATCCCCTGATGCCAGACGGGGTAGCTGTTGGGGGTTCACTCGCAGGCCCGGGATAGACAATATCAATAGTCCGGGCAAAGGCAGCAAGAGAATGGCTGATAGAGCAGAGGAAGGCACAACCTCGTGCATTGGCCGGGAAAATGGAGAACCCCGATCTGGCGGCCTACATCAATATGCAGCCCGCAGCCATGACCCCTGCAGATATTCTCAGGCAGAATTTACAGGCTCTTACTCAGATCCTGAATTCACAGCAGCAAATGCTAGACCATCAGCAAGACTGACTCCGACACAGTCTGGTACCTTTCAAGATGCCTAAGATGACCAGGAACAATGATCTGGAGGCCTATATAGAGGCCTCTGAATGCCACACCCTCATGAACGGACTCGACAAGGGATATTAGGCCAGCCAGTTGGGACCGCTGGTAGTACCCAGGCCGCCTACCAGGCCCTCTCATGGGATGACGCCAGGGACTATAAGCATGTGAAAGAGGCCCTCCTATATAGGTTGGAAATTAACCTGAAACATTATCACTGCCTGTTCCGCGCCAAGAAAAGGCCCAACGAAAGATGGCCATGGGTGATGCTACAGCTACTACAAGACCTCCTGGATAAATGAGCAAGCCCAGCAGGAACAGATAGAGGAGCCTTGATGGACCAGATCATCCTCGAACAATTCCAAAACTATTTGGAGGAAAGCATGCAACACTGGGTAAGCCAACACTTCCCACAGACCTGTGAAGAAGCCCTAAAGTTGGCAGAGAATTTTACTGCCTCGGAGGTTCATAGATTCATAGATGTTAGGGTCGGAAAGGACCTCAATAGATCATTGAGTCCAACCCCCTGCATAGGCAGGAAAGAGTGCTGGGTTTAGATGAGCCAGCTAGATGCCTATCTAACCTCCTCTTGAAGACCCCCAGGGTAGGGGAGAGCACCACCTCCCTTGGGAGCCCATTCCAGACCTTGGCCACTCTAACT
>JAGPOW010001338.1:74497279-74528793 GCA_030014935.1 Caiman crocodilus | reverse complement strand
CTCTAACTGTGAAGAAGTTCTTCCTAATGTCCAGTCTAAATCTGCTCTCTGCTAGCTTATGGCCATTATTTCTTGTAAGCCCCAGGGGCGCCTTGGTGAGTCAAGCCTCACCAATTCCCTTCTGTGCCCCCGTGATGAACTTATAGGCAGTGACAAGGTCACCTCTCAACCTCCTCTTGCGGAGGCTGAAGAGGTCCAGGTGCCCCAGTCTCTCCTCATAGGGCTTGGCCTGAAAGCCCTTAACCATATGAGTGGCCCTTCTATGGATCCTCTCCAGGTTATCCGCATCCCTCTTGAAGTGGGCGCCCAACATTGCACACACTACTCCAACTGCGGTCTGACCAGCGCCCAATAGAGGGGAAGTATCACTTCCTTGGTTCTGTTCGTCATGCATCTGCTGACGCATGATAAAGTGCCATTAGATTTTCTGATAACTTCGTCACACTGATGACTCATGTTCATCTTGGAGTTCACTAGGACTCCAAGATCCCTTTCTTCTTCCGTGCCACCAAGCAGGTCATTTCCTAGGCTGTTGGTGTGCTGGACGTTTTTCCTCCGTAGGTGCAGCACTTTGCATTTCTCCTTGTTGAATTGCATTCTGTTGTTTACTGCCCATTTGTCCAACCTGTCCAGGTCTGCTTGTAGTTGTAGGTGAGCTATCCCAGGGACAGAAGGAACCTGGGATCCATTGTGGTGGCTCCAAAGGAACCTGAGCACCAGCATCCGCCCAGCTGCGGGGCTACCAGGGACACTGTATGTTTTCAGTGCAGACAGAATGGTCACTTCTCACAGGAATGCCCCAGCCAGCCCACTGAACACTGGATGCCCGCCGACAGGTTAAGGACCCCAGCAGACTGGTGGAGGGGTCCTGAATCCAGTGAGCTAATGGATTGCAGTTACATGGTCAGCAAGGAGGATGAGACCTGGAGTCACCCCATCGTCAAGGTTTGGGTGGACGGGTGCCCCTGGCAAGCTACCCTGGACTCAGGATGTTCCCAGTCTATGGTAAGGTCCGATGTGGTACTACCGCAAGGCGGGTGGAAGGCCCCCTCCCCATGAAGGTGGCCTGCCTCCATGGGGAAACCAAGCAAATAGAGCGGCAATGGATACACCTCCGTGTGATGGAGCACCAGGGAGAACTCCTGGTGGGGGTAGTACCCCAGTTATCTTGTGAAATGCTGCTGGGTCGAGACTGGATGCCAATGTACAAGGTCTTGGACAGGGTAAGGGACACGGAACGGGCATGCAAAAAGATCTGGAACCACAAGGGTGGCTGGGTAAAATAGAAGAAAATGGAGTCGGCTGACGAGGCTGAAGGCTTGGACCTCAGATATTTCACCAGCAGCCTGCAATTTCAGGAAGCACAAGACGAAGATCAAGAGCTTGGGACACTTCGAGAACAGGCCTGGGGTACCAGAGATGTCCCTATACTGCCGCCTGAGAGGCTGTCCCGCCTCAAGGTAAAGAACTATCTCCTTTACCACATACAAGAGGACAGGTGGGAGGGTACCCAGGACGTGCAACTGGTGGTACCCGTCTGCTCGAGAGTGAACAACATGCCAATGGGAGTTCTAGCAGAGAATAATGGTGGCCCAGGACCTAGCCCGAGAGAATGTGAGGGAAGCGCAGGCCTGCCAGAAGGAGTGACACAACAGCCACGCCAAGAAGCGGGTGTTTGAACCAGGACAGAGGGTGCTTGTACTTCTCCCCACTTCTATGAGTAAATTCCTGACTCAATGGCAGGGCCCATTTGATATACTCTGGTGGGTTGGACCAGTGGACTATGACGTACATAGGCCTGGCCATCTTCAGGAAAAAAAATTTTCCATGTAAACCTCCTCCAAGAATGGCAAGAACCCAAAGGGTGGGTTACCTTTTTGGAGGCCGATAATGAGGACCTGGGGCCCCAGGGGTTAAGAAGAGGGACTGAACCCTCTAAGGAAGGAGCCTTAGTCAGGGTTGGGGAGGAGTTGTCCACTTTTCAGAGGCAGGAAACACTAGACTCAATAGAAGAGTTCCAAGAGGTAATCTGCAAAGAACCTGGCTGGGTTCGGAACATGGTCCATCCTATAAAGACCCCACTGGGGGCAATAGTGAGGGAAAGGTGGAAGCCAATTCCCCACCACCTCCTAAAGGCCGTGCATGAAGAGGTTGACTTGATGTTGAAGCAAGGAGTAATTAGACCTTCAAGGAGCCCCTCGAGGAGTCCTCTGGTTCCAGTGCATAAACTGGATGGGTCGCTGAGGCTTTGTATCGACTACAGATGGTTGAATGTCTTGGTGGTCCTCGGTGCCTTCCTCATGCCCCAAGTAACAGAATTAATAGAGAGAATAGGGAATGCTCAGTACACATCAACCCTAGACCTCATGAAGGGGTATTGGCAAATCCCAGTAGCCAAGGAAGATCAATGAAAGACAGCATTCGGTACCCTGTGGGGGCTCTACGAGTTCATCAGAATGCCCGTTGGGTTACATGGCGCTGCAAGTGGGTCTGGAGTGCTAAGGCACTGGGAAAATGCAGGGCCCGTACACTGAGGGCACTCTATATTTCTTCGTGGCCTCCTGGCCCACCAGGTGCATCTCTCTGGCAGTCACAGTTGTGGGTATCACACGTTGTGTCATGGTGAGGTTAGAACAGGGAGCTAGGGACACGAGATAGTCAAACCTAAGACCAAGGGCCTCAGAGCCTTCAATGCCTGAGCCACAGCCCAGGGACACTGGGGCTCAGGGCTGGAGAGCCACGGGAGGCCAGGGAAGAAACCAAGAGGGACCAGGGATGCCAAAGGGCCAGAAGACCCACGACCGAAGGTGGTGAGTGGCCAAGGTGTAGGGGAGGTCAGAGCCCCATAAGCGCCCACTGCAGGTGTGACGAAGGTGTGACAACCCTGGATTCTGCCTCAAAGGGGAACCCCTCCCCTGAGGTTCCATTCAAAGTCATGGCAGGAGAGTTAAGGGGGAGTTAAGGCAAAATCCCTGACACCAGACAGGGTAGCCATTGGAGTCTACTCGCAGGCTCAGGACAGACAAATCGATAGTCCAGGCAAACGCAGGAAGAGACTGCCTGATAGAGCAGAGGTGGGCACACTCCTACTTTCATTATGCCAAATATCTACATTCAAATGCTACTTAAGATACATTTCCTTAGTGCAGCCATCCCTAGCAGTTTAACTGATTAATTCTGCTCCCACCGATCTCAGGTCTTCACGTGATTTATATTGCCACCATTTAGATTAAACTGCTGGGAACATAACACAATCTGCTTTATAAAGCTAAACAGAGCCACTTAAAAAGAAAGAAGAAAAAGATATAAAACCCTGGGGTCATAAATAGCTGTCATATTTGATGTGCTCCTTATTGTCCCAAATTTTGATCCAGATCAAAAAAGAACAGCAGTCGTCATTTACATGTCTCCCTTTCAAGTTGCATTGTTGCTCGTCTGCCAGTAGGTAGCGAGAGAGAACATACATCCTGTTCAGCTTGTTAGGAAATGGCTGTGATTAACTTACAGGTGCATATTACCGTGTTGGGGCTGGGGGCAAGGGGGAAATGACACATTTTGTCCCATATGCTCCACTGGGACTTGAAATTTTCATTGACTTGTAGTGGATGGAAAGTCGGTAGGGTTGCAGAACAAATTCCTTTGTCCTGGGACAAATGTATTTGCAACCTAGGACTGTGACTCTTATTTTAAAAGGTATACACAGAGGAGAATCACCATATGCAAGGGGTCCAATATTTTACAGTGTTTGGGGGATTTTTCTTTTCCATTTGTCCTTCTTTTCAGAGTGGCAAAGGTTTGTTGGGCAGGGATGAGAGTCTTTTTCTGAAGCATTCATTGACTTAATTGCACAGCAGCATGCTTCATTCCTTTCTACCCTCCAATGCAGCCAGGAAGCACATACACACTACAGGAACTCAATAATGACACCGTCTTTGAGACCATGCAGACAATTACTCTAATTTCCTCTCAATGGGCTGCAGAAACAGCAGAGATTAAATTTTCTGGATTCTGTTCATAGCTTTCTTGCAGTGAAGCCACACCTATAAATCTTCCTGGATTGATGCACAGTGAGTACAAGCTAATCTAATTCTGCTTTCACTGTTCATCAGCGTCCTTTTTAATTTCTCTGATCTTTTCCTCAATAGACAAAGCTGTGGACTTAAATATTCTACAATTTTTGCTAAAAGAAAGCATCCTCAAGAGAGAACATCTCACATATACATAGCCAGCCAGTATATGTACAGTGAAGCTAACAGGCTCAATAAATACATGAATGCAACTAAGAGATCAACAGAGCTGCCCAAAAATTTGAATTTCTATTTTGGAGGAAGTTCCAACTTTCAAAATAAAAATGTTGGTTTTACAATTAAAAGAAAACCTACATTTTTGTAATTTCCTAATTAAAATTGTTTTAATGATGGAAATGTTTCATTTTGTTTCATTTTCACATTGAAAAAAGTTTAAATTTTTCATTGTGTCAGCAATGTTATTGTGCCAGAATCTGTTGATTTCAATGCTTTAATTTTGATGATGCTGCATTTTTCCATGGAAAACTGTTCTGTTAAACTTCTTCATTCAGGTGTAGCCAGTGACACTGGAGATACTGCCAAATCCAAAGTGTAAAGCTCAGGAAATGTGTGCTCCTTTTATTGTAACCACACTATCATCTTTTGATGGCTTCCTTCCAAATGGAAATATTTATGCTATTTTGGGGTCCTCATCCTATTTGATGCTGGCACCATTTGCAAGGTGCTAATCCCTTGCATTGTCTCTGACCTGTTGCTTTCATTGCCATACAGGAAGCACTTCACATTTCACAAACTCAACTATTTAAATCAGCATTGCCAGGCACATGCTAGATTCTGGTACACATCTTGTAGAAAGATGAAGAAAAATTGTCATCTAAGAGATGAAAGTGAGCAACTTTATACTGGAAAGCACCTGAGCATTCATTTACATTGGCCAATGAATGTGGCAGAAGGAATAGGCCCACAATGACAAACTTACCAAAAGGCTGTAACTTGATCCTTATCCAGTAAACACTATGTTCTTCCACGATCGAGTATAATTTTGACACAGGTTATACAAAGAAAGTAACAGTATGCAACAGGGACGGTCACAAGCATCATTAATATTTTAAGCACAGAACAACATTGTGCCCATATCATCAATTGAATAGTTTAACAGAGTTTATTCCAGTCCCAGGGTGAAGGAAACTAGCTGAGTTAATGTATTCCTCTCAAACAGCTTATTTTACTCTATGAATAAACTCATTATTTTTCTTGTTACTAGGGCAATGAATATCAAACACATTTTTCTGAGGAAAAACATGTGTACTAGGCAATTTTAGGAGAGACCCCAGCCAACCAATTAGATGGAGACAGTATGTACGGTAAGTTGCAAAAAGACAAATGCTGTGCCAGAAGAAAAGCTGTTTCTGAGTCATTTCCTACTGTGCAGTAATCACTTCTAAAAAAGAAAGAGCTTTAAGAAAAAAACTATACAATTTGAGTGAACAAATGATGAGACATGAATAATAAAACAATTCAATGAACATTCTAGACGTGATTTCTCCTATTTATGATGGACATCACGGTCTGTGATCTTCACTCTCTCATACATAATAACCCTTTTCACCTCATCCCTAATGTCATGAAATAATTTTTTTTTATAATGGGGATATAATATCAAAGAATACTTTTTCAAAATCCTGGACTACCTTGTTCTCAATAACTTATCACCTCAGATATTTTTCACATTCTGTTAGATTTCTACAATATTACTTCTACAATTTACTTCTCTCTCACAATACAAGGTCTAGGGCCACAAAATGAAAACTGGTAGATAGTAAGTTCAATAATAAAAGTAAGTTCTTTTTCACACAATGTATAATTAAAGCTCATTGCCACCAAATATTGCAAAAGCTGACAGTTTTAGGCAGATTCAAAAAGGGACTGGACAAAAGGGGCATCTGTGGATATTGAGCATGGGAGTTAAGGATACATCCTCTGAATAAAAAATCCTAGACATTAAGGGCTGGAGGCTGCAAGTGAAGAGGAACAGTAGAAGAAACCCTGCTCATATCCAGTTCATTCTCCCTTTCAGCATCCACTCTATGTCACTGTGTGACACAGGATCCAGGGCAAGATAGACCTATGGTCTAACTCAGTAAATGGGAATTCCTATGTTCTTGTATTACCCAAGAAATTCATCCTGCAAATGAGTACAGACTTTCTACCTTGCAGTTACACCTTCAGAATGTGTTTTTTTCAACTGTTAACATTTTAACTTATATAAACAATCTAATCCTCAATGATGACCAAAAACTGAGAATGATTTTCTCAAGTGCTGAAGTGTCCTGAATAAAATGGTTGTCAATGGAAGCTGGGGGTGCCCTGCACCTCTTACAGTTTTGATCCACTGCCCAGGTGATATCCCTCGCTGAGCAGGTGCTCAGGATAAAAATGAGGCTCACAGATTTTAAAACTGAATCATTTCAACGTCATGTACATGCAAAAAAACCCCGGCATCTTATTTAAGGACATATTTAAGAGCACATTTTATCAGTTTCAAAATATTATATTTGTGAAAGGTGGATGAAAAGATTTCTTCAATGAACTCTGCAATGTTTCTCTGGGCCCTGCTACACATTAAAACTGAAGCTGAATAGAAACCAGCTATACAATTGCTACACATTTGAAAACACTAGCTTTATAGCTGATTGGCTCTCTATCCCTGGATAGTCGCTTTTACTGTATGATAATTACTTTGCACGTGGGGCTGGTCAAAATGTATTGTCTGAATAACCAGTTAATTCTGTAATCTATGTAACATGTAGCAGGGCCTTCTTTGTGGGCTGTGTCTCGACACACACATGCACACAAAAATACCTCATCCCTAAATAGGCAGACAAGATTCTTTGGGTAAATCTGATATGAATAATGAATAACATGTAACTGCTTATGAATAATGTGTACCTGTTTATTTCCTCCCACCACCCTTCTGCCTCACCCCCAACACAGTGATAGTAGAAGCATGGCAGGCCCAGGTGAATTTTGTACCAGTGACAGGTATAAGGCCTCGAAGTCTGAAACAAGTTCTTTATAATAACAAAGAGAATATTTCCAGGTTTCTAGTGAAACATATGTCATTTGCCAGCATAAGGTCTTTCTATACTAGACCTTACAATAGTGGTATGTCTGCAAAATAGACATGCCAAAGAGCATTTTAGGTGATTTAAGAGATTTCAAGAATGCAAGGAAGAGATCACATAATACGTCACTGTGTGGGAAGTGTGTGCAAAAAAAGTATAGTTTTAAATAATGCTTCATATAAAAATGAGTGAAGAGTTAATCCTAGTAGTAGCAACTCGTGTTCTAAAGATATTTTTCATTAAAAATAAGACTTCAGTAAAAAAAACCCTATTTTCTTGTTAGTCTATTAGCTATATAACAAACCACCAATAACAGAAAAAAAATCAGATAAAATGCTGACTATTTTGCGAATTCCAACTGAGTGGTTCATTAACTTTGACCTCTAAGTTGGCAATGTGCTTTCTATAAAGTATTTTGGAAAAAACCTCAGCTTCTTTCTATACTGTTTTCAGGAGCTAGGATAGAAGATATCCTGTAGCCTTGCTGTCTCTAAGATCTCATAAGCTGTCACTATGGTTTGAATGTAGCGGACTGCAATCAATTCCTAGAAGGTAGCTTGAGTTACCAACACTGTAAGATTACACAGGTTATCCATCACCTCCGTTCACCTTGAGAGCTACATTGAAAGGCTTAATTTCCAGGACAGGAAAAAAAGCAAGCACCTCCTGCTATTTAGTTTTCTACGCCAAACTAGAAAGATGCACTGAAAGATGTCATTTCACGTTACTAGCATATTTGAACTCTGTTTACTAAACAAGAACAAATACTGAAAGAGTCTGATATGATGGTCTCTAAACATTGTCTGATATTATTGCAAGTTATTACAGGAGCTTCATACAAGACAAAACAATTTAAATCTAATTCACGTGGCTTTACTTTGTTGGAGTCTGCCAAGTGAGGGAGTGTTGATTGATTCCTTCCCCTCCTTTTAAAAGTGATATGGTGGCTTAAACCAACATGCAATGAATGTCACACCACTGTGTCAAGCACAGCAATATGGTATTCAGGGAGAAGTTGAAAAATTGGAGGGAGACATTCTTCACGTTATTCCCATTTCCCTATAGTCTCAAAAGGAAACCAAGGTAACAATTCCATATCCTAAGCTATGTAAACCATTTGTAATAATGTTCATAGCTAGTGTATTATCTGGGCTGCTATTGGTTTTCTATTTTGTCAGAAATATCAATTAGAGGAGGCAGGTTCTGTGGCAGTCCACAGGGATAAGATTGGCAGTTTAAAAGGGAAAGCCCTTACCAGTCCCTAAGAAAAGTACAATGCATTGAATAAAAATAGTGAACTGAAAATAATCTGTTGCCTGCTTAGAGCAGGTTCTTCAGGAGAAGCTCAAACCATCAAGCCTCACAACACTCCTCTGAAGCAAGTATTCTTTGCAAATAATGGATCCAGCCAGGAGAATGCAAGTGGTGTGCTAAATGTCATGAATTCAAATCTTGGCAGTGCCTAGAGTAGAACTCATGCACCCTGACCCCCAGTTTGCCCACTGGAAACACTGGGGGAAACATCAATTATTAACAATGATCAATTACTAACTATTCCAATTTAAATAGAAAAGCAGAAGAAAAACAATTGCAAAAATAGAATTCAGATCAGATCTAGCTCTTAAATAAACATTTAAAGAAGAGTTAAAGACAAGAGTATGCATCTATTAAGTTAAAGCTTCCCATATCTACCCCACCCTGCCAAGAAATTAAATTGCATTTGCTTGATATAGGTCTTTAAAAGCTAGTTTTGACACAAACAGCTGAAAAGTACAGCCACTTCCTCAGTGCCACTGTAACAGGGAAGCCCTACCCCTGTTACAAGGAAGGGAGGAGTGTAGCTTGAGGCAGGCTGCAGAGAGACTGAAAGCAAAGGGGCAATAGGTGTGAGCTATCCATGTAACTGAACCACCAGCTGTAAAAGGACAGGTTGCTGGTGATGACTGAATCAGCAGCACCTGGGCCATTGAAGTAGCGAACTGGGTCACATGACTTGAAGGAGGCTGGGGCTTGAGGCATATCAGCCCAGCCTCTGGTGATGGAAGAGGCAATCTGACCCTGACTCCTGCAGGGCAAGGAGACCTCATTGGAATAGGCTGCAGTGTGGAGTCAGACCTATCCGAGAGAGGTGTCTGGAGACCAGAGGAGTTATATTTGAGTTAAGACCAATTCGGTGGGTGGTTTTGGCTGAATTCAACTGGTGGACTGGGTTGAGTTTGTTTAGAGACCTGGATTGTGGCTGTAGGGGTGGATTAGAGGCCATAGAACTAGGGACCTATTTAATTTGTGCAAAATCCATTAAATCAACAATAACAACAAAATTCTGGCTCCCCAATTGGAGCCAGTGGTCCTTACTGCTGGGAGGGGAAGCGCTGGCAGCAGGAAGGGCAGCAGACAAGATGGTGGCTGCCCCTTAATCCCTCCTCTCCCACCGAGGCCTCTCTCCCAATCAGCACTGAGGGGTGGAGCCACATGAAGGGCAGCCAGCAATCAAAATGGTGGCTACCCCCTTGTCCTCCTCCTCCCACCCCCCGGGCCTCTCTGACAATCAGTGCCAAGAGGTGGGGCTGCCACAAAAAAACTGAGGAATTAGAACTTGACACTGCAATCAACCTGGAAAAATTGGTAAGTTCCCCACACAATTTAGGTAGGCCTCTACTGGGTGTCTGGGCACTCTGGATGTCAAGCCCTGCCAAGGGGACGGGGGATTCAGCCAGGCTAGGGCTGACAGGGCCCAGACCTGGTCACAAGCAGAGTAAGCAGACCTAGGGCTGAGGCTCAGGAGCTGAGGCTGAGGACTCAATCAGAGGAAAAGGGGGCAGAGGAGGAAGGCTAAAGCCCCTCATGCTTAGAGGCCTGACAGGGAAGCATTTTAAGGGAAGCACAGAGTCCCCCAAGACTAAGTGTAGACATAGTAGCTCAAGGAAAGAGCCATCAGGGGCATGAACAGCACGGCGAGGGGCATGGTGGTGGTAAGCAGGAGAGCTCCAGCAGCAGAGGCAGGGTGACGAGTGCCACCCAAGGGTCAGTGACCACCCACAACTGCTGCCAGTGGAGATCACAGGCTCCAAAAGTTACCCCCTTTCCAATTGAAGAGATCAAAGCAGGTGCACAAGTGCTGTGGGAAGTGTAAGGAGTCTTCTCCCCCTATAGAGCACAGCCAGACCACCACTGGGGACTTAACCATATATCTTTTAATGAGGGAACAATACTGGGAACATAACAGGCATAATCAGGGGTATAGTGGACACTATAATGCCCCAAGCGGCAGAATTCTACAAAGGTTAGACACTTACAATCATTGACAAAAGACAGGGTTAACAAAATATAAAACACAAATATATTTGGGGAAATATAAAAAGGCACAAAATACAAAATATCAAAGGACAAAGGAATATAGGCCCTAGGTACCTGGAAGGGGAGAAAGTGGAAAAACACAATGGCCCCTTTCCACTGCAATAGGAAATTGTCCTTGTTAGCTCACTCACCCCAAGTCACCAGAGTTGGGACTTGAACGTGGATCTCCCCTTCAATAGGCAGAAACGCTACTACATAGCCACCAGTGCTAGTACTGCTCCAAGCTGCCAGGAGTCTTGACCATCCTGGAGTCCCGGCCTCACATCAAGCTGCCTATTCTCTGATTGGAGGAGCTGGAAACCAAGCTGGGAACCCCTCAGGTCACTGCTCGGATCCTTGCTGAAGCAGGAAGCCTCTCCTGCTGGCCACAGCCTCTCGTGGGGGATCCTGGAGCCCAGCGGGAGCCTCTTCTGCCAGCCACATGCTGTGCTACTGAGGGTCCAGCTGCTGCCTGCAGGTCCTGCTCCTTCAGGCTCTTCTGGGGCAACTGCTTCCACCCTGCTGGCTCAGCTGTTGCCAGCCCTTTGAAGCTCTGTCCTCATGGTCCCTCATTGGTCTCTCCCCTGAGTCAGCCATGCTGCCCCTTTTATCCCCCTCCAGGTGACACAAGGGACCAATCAGGGGGCATGAGGGGTGAGTCGCTGGGGCCTGATTGGTGAGGAAAGGGAATCCCAAGTCCTCCAATCATCTTTTGCCCTTTCAAAACCCCTGGGCTAGGTCACTGCCAGTAAGCCCATCACACTACTCCTGGCCTTCAGAGCCCACCTCCTCTGTAAACTAAACAAGAACATCAAAGACACATTAAGTAAGAGAGTGGATATGAGGTGGGGGCCAGAGTGTGGTAGGTGGGTCAGATCCCAGGCCAGGGGGTGGACCCTCAAGCCTGTTAGAGCCACATAATCGTACACCTCTCACTGCCAACAAACCCACCTTTACATAATAATTACAATCAGACTAGCACATGAGAACTGCAGGAGGGGAAGCTAATCCAGTAGATCTCATGAGACTTGCTGGAACAGGGGTCCTTCCCTGCAAATTTTAGCTTACTGAGGAAAAAGTAGAGTTGGATATACAGTTAATGAAGTATGGATAGGAATAGAGCAGAGAGAAGGTGAGGCCTTCAGGTGCAAATGAAAGTGCTTAAAAAGTTGGGACATAGCTAAAAGTCTTCCTTCCCTTTTCCTTCCTATTCTGCTATCAGACTCCTGAATCAAACCCTCAGGTCACCCTTGAACCTCAGGTTCCCTACTCTATTCTGCCTAATCCCAACCACACCAAAACCTGGAAAATAGTAGGTTCCCTTGACAAAAATGCATTGAATAGTGCCCTGAGATCTGAGCCCTTATCCCAATAGTGACACCATTCCTACTTGCTAGTGCAGGGGGAGCCCAGGATCATGATCCTAGGCTCCCCCTGCACCAGCAGGTTGAAACTTGCATGGTTACAGCCCAGTATTACATGATGTGGTCCCAAGCTCAGGATCAACAATCATGTGATTGTCAGAAGCTGCGGCTGAAAATCTGTGATTGTTGACACTGGAACCAGGGTAGCTCTAAACATGCCATGTGTTTAATTTAATGAACCGTTATATGTAGAATTTTTTTATGGCTATGGTGCCTTAAATTGCATGTACATTTATCATTTTGCCATTTATGCCATGATCAACACATTAATTGTGGCATAAATGTAATGTGTAGATGGATTAAGTGTTAGATTTGGCCTTTATATTAAGCACACACTTAATAAATTAAATACAGGGAACCAAATTTCACCTGCTAAGAGTAAATTTTCACATTCTGTAAAGTCACAAATTTCACCTTCTGTAGCACTTGGATAACCAAATATAATGTCCACTAAGTAGACTGACTTTCCTGAGAGTGCATTTACAACATTGCAACTGTTTTTTTATCCAAATAACCTAAATCAGACTCTTCTGAGATATAGCTTTTACTCAGAACTTTTTCCAAGTAATTTCTTAGCAGTTCTCAATAAAGTTCCAAGTTGTAAAGATTGTGCTACCTAAATTCCAGGTATTATTTTTTATTTGCCATGAGTTGACTGGTAAATTAACAGTTCTGCGAAAATGACCTTAGATACCCCGGCTTATTAAAACTGTAAAAGAAACACTGAAGAAAAATTCAAGTCTTATTGCCTGAAAGCTTCACCACATGGGATTCAAGACTATTGCTGCAAAACACATGCAAAAAACAAACAAGCAAGCCAGACAGACAAAAAGAAAACCCTCTATACTAAGCAAGGTAACAGAGTAAGCAGACCTGTTTGCCACAGATTTGAAGCCTGACTAACAAACATTGCTAGGACGATAGGGAACTTATACATGTGCAGAGGGGCTGCTCTGATGTGCTGTACATACAATGCGTCGGAGCAGACTCAATTAACTAAGTTTCCTGGAGTGTGGTAATTACTGCACTCCAGCATACTCCAGCATCATGTGCATCGCCATCCCTATGTTCGACAAGCTTTAGTTAAAGCACCCCCACTGCCATTTTTTGGAACAGGGATGCTGATACACATGACTAGGTGTGTCACCCCTTACCTCCAACCGAGAAACAGAAAAAATGTCTCCCCACCACTCCACTTGATGAATCTGCACTGCCTCTGGTTTCAAAGTCATAGCTGAATCATGGCAATAAAGAAATGCCAGAATCAGTTCATTGTTATCTGTCTTCATTTTGCTCACCCAGTCTACTGGATCCCACACTACATAATTTAGATGAGTGCATTCAGTGAACAACAAAAATATTTCAGTCGGATACTTTATGTCCTTTTCTTGAAGCTGAGGTAACAGAAAGCCAGATTCCAATTCAGCTATACCCAACAGTTCCAGCTGCTGTGAGTATTCCCTCCATGCTCATTCACTCTAATCTGTGATAATTGTGCCCACTCAGGTTAATTGATGAACATGTGGTATTTGTTTATGTCATAACTGAAGGCAGGAATTCTAGAACAGCTGCCACGCTCAGCATTCATAGAGTGTAAGGCTGGGAGGAACCTCAGAAGATCATTGGTAGGGCTGTGCAAAATGGCTGTTTCATTTTGGTTTTGGATTCAGCCATTCTGGAGGACAGTGATTCATTTCAGTGTTTTGGATCACTGTTCTGTTTTGATTCAGCTGAATCTGTTTTAGAGTTTCAATGCTGTTTTGCCACTGATACATAGATTCGAATCTGCAAGGGAGAGTCAGGCACAGCTGGGTGGCTGCAAGTTCTCTTACAGCTTCTCCAACTGTGCCTGCCTCTCCCCAGGTGGGGGAAGCCAAGGGAGAATCCGTTGCCAAGACAATGTGATCTGGCTGGCTGGGAGACTGCCTGCCAGCCATGGTGGAGATCAGGACCTTCCAGTCCTCCATGTGGCTGGAAGGCAGCTGCCCAGCAGCAAGGACAGATCAGAAGAGTTCCCAGCCAGGACAGATTCCTCCTTACCCTTCCCCCCGCCCTACACCCTCCACTCAGGGCCAGCCCAATCTTCCCCTGGCTAGGATGGAGCTCCAGTCTAAGCCCTTGTGTCTTCTGCCAACCTGGGGCTGGCACATGGGTGACCCTGGAGCTCCCCCTGGCTGCTGCACAGGGGCAAAGTTGGGTTCAATTTGATCCTGACCACGGTGCATGTGTAGATGTGTGATGGGGAGTGTTTTAATGAGTGCATTAATTGCACATGTAGGTGACCCCTGTGTGCAGGAATTTCTACAATGCCAATCAAAATCTTTCTCTGGTGAGTCACAGTTTTCCATAGATTAGCAACATTCAGAGTTTTCTCCTATTAGTAGTGCTTAAAACTAGAGATGTAGCTACATTTTGGTGCCCATGGCAATATGGGGGAAGAAGCGTTTACCTCCTTGTGTAGGCTGCAACCGTGGTGGTAGTACAGAATGTTGCTGTCTTGGCGCAGGCTCCCCCAACACTGCCTGTGGCCATGGCACAGGCTTCCTCCCTAGAGGCTGCTCTTCTGGCATATCTTGTAAATCAGCACCTGGAGTTGTTCCCCTGGACACCTTTCCCCTCCCAAGTTATAATACTACATGAAATGTGTTTTGTACAGAAAAGCTAGTTCCCTACCTTATTCCAGGGTCCATGCAGACAGAGCCTCTGGCTCTCAGCTGCGGGGCTGTCTGTCACTTTTTATTGAGGTAGTGAATCAAAGACAGCAGTGCAGGCTTTAGCTTCGATGACCACAGTCTGCTCTGTGGTGAGAGAGGCAGTGAGCTGCTGGGAAGGGACTGCCTCCACCTCTCTCCACTGGGGAGGAGGATCTTCTCAGCTAGACTGGCTGACCTGCTACGCCGGGCTTTAAACTAAGCCCACTGGGGAACAGGGGCACCAGCGCTACTGCTGGCCCACTGAGTAACCCTTGCAAAATCAGCAGGCCAAAGCACTTAAGGGAGCCCACCCCTGCCCCAGCCCTGGAGCGAGCTGCGGGCAAGGCAAGGGCCCCCAAAGGGACACTTGCCTGCATGTACACAAATGCCAGGAGCTTGGGGAATAAACAGGAGGAACTTGTCCTCCTGCTTAACACAAATAATTACAATGTCATAGGGATAACAGAGACCTGAAGGGACTCCATCCATGACTGGGCCACAGGTATAGATGGCTATATCCTGTACAGGAGAGATGGAGTGGACAAAAGGGGTGGGGTTGTAGCTGTCTATGTTAAGGAAAGCTATGCATCCCTACAAGCTGACATTGGCACACAGGGTGGATGACTAGAAACCCTCTGGGTTAAAATCCACAGGGAACATGTTACAGGGGACATGATGGTGGGCATCTACTACAGACCTCTGACTCAGGATCAAGAGCTTGACCAGGAGTTTGCCAGGGAATTGACTGAGGCCACACATTCCCAGTGCATGGTTGTCATGGGAGACTTCAACTACTCAGACATCTCATGGGAAGAGCGTTCAGCCAAATACAAGCAGTTGCAAAGCTTACTCTTGTGCGTGGATGAGCTCTATCTGATGCAGGAAGTCAATGGACCAACAAGAGGTAAAGCACTGCTTGACCTGGTTCTGGAAATGAGTGACCTAGCAATTGAAGGGAAGCTGGGTGACAGTGACCACAAACTGATCACCTTCACCATCTACTGTAAAGCTGGCAAGTCAGTCAGCAATACAAAAGTCCTCAACTTCAGGAAAGCTGACTGACAAACTCAGAAGGCTTGTTAGGGCCACAACCCAAAGGGGATGGGAGTTCAAGACTAGTGGTTACTCCTCAAAGGAGTAATCCTGGATGCGCGAGCAAAGTCTATCCCATCTCAGCGGAAAGGCAGAAAAAGGGCACAGCAGCCCAGCTGGCTCTCCAGGCCATTAGCAGACCTCCTGCACCTAAAAAGACAGACCTACAAAGGATGGATGACTGGATTCACCTCCAAGAAGGAGGTGACCTGGTCCAGACCTGCAGGGAGCGAACCAGGAAAGCTAAGGCTACAATGGAACTCCAAGTATCAAGGACAATAAAAAGTCTTTTTTTAGGTATGTAGGGAGCCGGCAGAAAAGCAAGGCAAACATTGGACCCCTGCTAAACCAGATGGGACAACTGACTCCCAGGAAAAAGCCAACTTGCTGAATGGGTACTTTCAATTGGTCTTTCACCAGTCTCATGGCATGCCCCTGCCCATTATGGGACAGGGAGGCCAAGGTGAAGGAGATTCCTTACCCCACATCAATGTTGACCTCATGAAGGAACACCTTGAGAAGCTGAACACCTTCAAGTCAGCCAGTCCTGACAGTTTACACCCCAGGGTACTCAAGGAGCTGGCAAACACCATGGTTCAGCCCCTGGCATGGATCCTCAAAAACTCCTGGCACTCTGGTGAAGTGCCCAATTATTGGAAGAAGGCCAGTGTGGTGCCTCTCTTCAAGAAAGGGAGGAAAGTGGATCCAGCAAACTATAGGCCCATCAGCCTGACCTCTATGCCAGGGAAGGTTTTAAAAAAGATTATCAAAGAGGCCATTCTTAATAGACTGCCTGATGGCAATATCCTGTGGGATAGCCAGCATGGGTCTTTTGCGGGAAGGTCTTGCTTGACCAATTTTATTTCCTTTTATAACCAGGTGACCTACCACCTGGACAAAGAAGAAAAGATTCATGTCATATATCTTGATTTCAAAAAAGTCTTCAATCTGGTATCCCATGATCACCTCTTAGTAAAACTGGCTAACTGCAGCCTCGGGCACACCATGATCCATTGGCTGGGGAACTGGCTCTGTGGTAGGACCCAGAGCATGGTGCTTGATGGAAGTCAATTGTCCAGTTGGGTCCCCAAGGCTCTGTCCTTGGACCTATACTATTTAATGTCTTCATTAATGATGTGGACATTGGTATCAGAAGCAGTCTGGCCAAGTTCCCTGACAACACTTTGCTGAGGTAAAGCATCCACACCTGAGGACAGAAGAGTGATCCAGGCTGACCTTGACAGGTTCAGGAAATGGGTGGATGAGAACTTGATGATGTTTAACACTTAAAAATGCAAGGTTCTTCACCTTGGGAGGAAAAACCTGTAGCATCCTTATAGGCTCGGCAATGCTACGCTGGTTAGCACTATGGACGAAAGGGGGATCATGATTGATCATGAGATGAACATGAGCCTTCAGTGTGATGCTGCAGCTAGTAAAGTAAGCAAAATGCTGGCTTGCATCCATAGATGCTTCTCAAGTAAAGCCCGGGACATCGTTCTCCCCTTGTGCTTGGCCTTGGTGAGGCTGCAGCTTGAGTGCTGTGTCCAGTTTTGGGCTCTGCAATTCAAAAAGGATGTGGAGAAGCTTGAAAGAGTCCAGAGAAGAGCCACACTCATGATCAGAGGTCAGGAAAACAGACCTTATGATGAGAGGCTGAGAGCCATAGGACTCTTCAGCCTGGAAAAGCGCAGACTCAGGGGCGATCTGGTGGCCACCTATAAGTTTCATCTGGTGGCCATCTATAAGGGGTGCTCACCAGTATCTGAGGGAACATTTGTTCACCAGAGCATCCCAAGGGATGACAAGGTTAAATGGTCACAAACTGCTCCATGACTATTTCAAACTGGACATAAGGAAGAACTTCTTTACTGTCCGAGCCCCCAAGGTTTGGAATAGATTGCTGCTGGAGGTGGTTCAAGCCTTAATGTCTATGAATCTATGAATATTCTTCCAAGAAGGAAGCCCTGCTGTGCTTTTTTAAACTCTACTTTTAAACTCAAAGTGATTTGAGATGGGGCCAGAGGCATGTGTGTGATTGTCTGGATATGCCCAAAGAATGTAAATATCTTAGAGGGATCTTAGAGGGATCATTTCCTTTCTAAATGGACAGGGTAAAAATATGCTCCATTAAGAGAAGATGACAGCCCAAGTTATTCAGATATGTCAGTCCTTACATCCCCTTCTTCTTGCTCCAGATTATTTTCTTCCAGCTTTTCTAGTTTCCCACAAAATTGTTACTTCTTCAAAGCTCTCTCTGAGCCTCTAGTTTCTCCTTCTATACCGTTGGCAGACTCTAATTGTCTAGGACCCCTCTTCATCCAGTCTACCAGGAAACTCTGTAATTTTCCAGTTGCTGGCAAAAGAAGCTACAGACCATTCATAGAGTAATGTTGTCTACAAAAATCTACATGTTTTGTTCCTGCCTATTGCCTCACTCATACCAGCCAAACTTTGGTCCTCATTCATAATGACAGGCTTTTGAAACAAGAAGCTTTTTCTAATAGGTTAACAGCAGCTAGAATAAGCCAGGAACAACCAGTCAGTAACAATGTACAGAAAGAGTAATGTCAAACTGTCAGAGGGCAATATGCAGTTGCTAAGGAAGCTGATCCATAAATGTTATTGGAAATTCGGCATCACAGAGGGCCTGTCTACACATCCAATTAGTGTGCCTGAATTTTCTCTGCAGAAAATTCAGGTTCATTAAAATGCTTCTGGGCACACATCTACACATGCAGTCACATAGGGAGCAAATTGCACCCAACAGGAGCTGTTCCTGCCCTGCTCTGCAGCCCAATCCAGGCCTGTTCCTGCCCTGCTCTGCCCCCCTGCAGCAGCCAGTGGGAGCTCCAGGTTTCCTTGGGTACCAGCTCCTAGCTGTTCTAGCTTAGGGGGCAGCCCTAATATATGTGGGGCAGGGGGGGTGTGAGGACTCGCTTCAATCTCCACTTGCCTAGGAGGTAGTGTCCTGCTGAACTGAGACAGATTTCCCTGCTCCCTTTACAATGCAACAAATAGGGATATGTTCCAAGACCTTGATGGTACTGACCCCCAGCCCCATTTCTACCACTTTTATAAGACAATTTTGGTATTTACCAACAACAAGTTGGTATGTACACACAAGCACAAGGCACCATCATAATGGTACTACAGAAACACGTCACAGACAACGAGCAAGAAGCACAGATCCACACAAAAAACTATATTTTAGTGCACATCACTCCCACAATGCACTGTACAAAGCAGTTGACTGCGGCATTCCACCACACTGATCGCATAAGAGTGAATTTGCCTCACATATAATGAATTTTTGGTATAAAAAGGGTCATGCCATAAGAGCAAATTCACACTTATAGAACCTGCATAAACTGAGGGGAAATCTGTACTAGAAAACAAAGCATTAGACTTATCTACTCTGCAGCAATTGCTGTGCACATGTAGACAGTAACACTTTCCTACTCATTAGATTAGTCTAATAAACAGTAAAGCAGGTTGTGTAAATGCATCTAGCATGTACTGAACATTGCCATAAATAAGCTGTATTTCTATTACAGATTAAACATTTGTTAATTGTGATGCAACCCTGCCTTGTTTCATGCTCTGCCCTACATCCTCCACTTCCCAAATAGAGGCCAACTACAGGTTCCTTTGCATTTCCTTTCTTTGTCAATCTGTAATCATATCACCATGGTAGCAGGGCACTGGATACTAAGCATCCTTATTTCACTTCACATGATTTGACTAACTTCACTAGCAGATGACAAAGTAAAGAAAGAGGGCTACTTACAATGCAACCATCTGATTTTCCTGTGGAAGTTATGAACAACACTATGCTTCCAAAATACATGTATTATGAAATGCCAGGCAGAAAATAACTTCACTTGCTGTGCATGTATTAGCAGATGGGCTTTTGTTAACCATGTTTGCTAGGATAGTGTCCAAGAATCAACCAAGAACAGAAGCCTCATTGTACCAGGCACTATACAAGCACAGAATACATAGTCCCTTGCCAAAGAATTTACAAGCTAAATAATATTTTATACATTATACTACCTACACTTCTTACCAATGCCTTACTTTAATGTGAATATTTGCACGTGCAAGTATAAGGCTTTGCAACATGGAGGCCTGAGGATACACAGCTATGCACTCAAAAGTTTAGAAATGTTGGAGTGGGCGTTTCACATACAACTTAAACCCATGAGCACATGGTAAAGTGAGCTGCTATACTCAAACACATATACAGAATGTGATCTTCTTTGCACAGACACGTTCCAAGCTTACTGATATCATCATTCAAAGCATCATATTCACCCATAGAGTATGTTTATGTTTCTCAAAAAAATTCATAAATTGGTCAAATCTGTCTTTTAAAGGTACTTTTCATAAATGAATGCAATGTCATAGACAATTAGACATCTGTCAGCTCTCTAGCTCCAGCCATTTCTCCTTTAGGGCTATTTAAAATAAAGGAATCTCCACAAAACAATGGGTCCTCCTCCCCTGACTAACCTCATATTCATGTCTGTCTATGTTCTTATACCTTTCTCATCATCCTGGTATCTGACTCCCTCAAGCACATTGAAACAAACACAAGAAGGTCTCTATCATTCTTCCATGCTCTGTAGAAATTTTCATTTCTGTGAGGATTTACTTTCAAGTATATCCACGTGGCTTTAGCAAAGTTATTAGTGAAAGACTGAATCGAATCAAGGGGATTTAACATTTGGTTCTGAAGACACTATATTTGCAAACATTCTTCCTAGAGTATGCTTCTAAGCTCATTGACCAAACCACTGGTCAATAAGCTCTGCCTAAATAAGTCTTGCTCTTGTTCCGCTGTTGAGGGGGGGAGGGCCAAAGTCATAGAAGCATAGGCCACCCTTTATATTACCTGGGACAGTTGCCTCAGAACTGAAATGAGATATGTACCTGCAATTTCTCCAACCTCTTAGTGAAGAAAGCAGAGCACAAGAGTAATGCACTTTCAATGGTTCCTATTATTGAATAAGCAAGCCGAGGGGACCTGCATGGCAAGGGGACTTTGTTTCCCTCCCCCAACCCTCCAGTACCAACAGCAGCCAGATAGTGGTGGGTGCCTGGTTGCTCATCTAGGCTCAGTTTTCTCGTGCAGCCTCCTAAAAGGCATGCGGGAGCACTCCCAGCCTGCTGGCCTTAGCCAGTGCAAGTAGGCTCTGAGCCTGCCTCAACAGTGAATGTCTGTTCTGTTTGCTTACAACCTAATTTAAAGCACTTTGAGCAAAGCACAATACTTAAAGCACTTCTGCCACAGCTTTTTGAACATCTGTACTTAGCCTTGGAGAAATAAGGGAACAAACATGGAAAAAAAATAATAGTGCAGTGCAGGTGAAATCAAAGAGCATTATAAATTCTTTTTACTGAATATTCTACAATTATTCAATGTGTACATATATTACATAATTTCACACCCAGGCAGTAAGTGGGTACTTATAGAAATATAACATAACACCCATAAATCACCAAGTTTAATGAAGTTAAAAATACTGACTTACTCTGAAGAAACCACCCACCCCACTCTGTTGGAATTGATTAGGGGCCATTTAGGTCTTTCAGGTTACCCTATGTAATTAAAATGGACTGTTTCCACCTTTTTGTTCTGTTCTTGTGCCATACCTAGCACAATGGAGTTTTGGTCCCCAGCTGAGGATCCTAAGTATTACTTCAATACAAATAAATAATCAAGCATAATACTGCCAAGGCCCACTTCAAATGTAACTGAATTTTTCATTCTTCTCATTTTAAAGCCTATGGAAATTGCATTAACCAATCCAGTAGTATCAGAGTTGCCAGGTTATACAAAAGCCTAAATTGAAACCCTAGCTAATGAAGACTCTATTTTAAAATATGAAAGCAAAATAGCAGTTTCTGGCCTTTCAAAGTCCAAATTATGTACAAATCAGTTGATTTTTCATTTCTGCAGAGTCATTTTGCTTTTGTTTTTCCTTAAAAACTTGCATGTAGTATTTGTTCCAGTGTATTATTTGTATTATAATTGTCTCTTTGCTAGCTCCTCAACAGCCATAATGATCTTTACAACTGTATGTGCTTGCAATATTTAATTAGTGTCCAATCCCCATTTCTTTTGTTTCAGGCAATTTCAGACTCCGCCTTTCTACTCTGCCTTGCTGAACAATTCTAAAGAACACTTTAAACAGCACAGCAGGAAAAAGTTTTTCTGAGTGAACTGGAAATTGTTTAAAAATCACCAGCAGGGCAGCACTCAATGGCTCAGGCAGTCGCACTGAGCAACACCCATGGCAATCAAGAGCTTTGCTGGTTTCTTCCATTAACTGTTTCTTCAGCCAGCTGAAATGCATTTCTAAAGGGTTTGGGACAATACGCACTGTAGACTGTATATTTATCTCCCCAAGGCCGTTACCTTGCACTAATGTTGTGTTGCATGCTGAGTTTCATTTAAGGCATGAGCTAAAGAAAGAGCAAAAAGCAAAACAAGAGGCCCTTGCCTGTCATTGCTAAAACGGAAAGCGTGGTACATTCAGAAGCCTCCACATCCTTGTGGTAGTAACCAGCAAGCACGCGGTGCTTCCCACACAATCCTGGAAGAGTAAGTCCATTTGACAAACCACCCTGCCAAACTAGAAACAAAAGAGGAAGAAAACTTCTTTCCTTCCTCCTTCTCATTTTCTTTTAGGTTAGGATTTTATCCCTTTCTCTTCGTATTATAAAGAGATCATTTTTAATTGTACTAATCCTGGCATAAAATACGAACGAATTTCATCACATTCAATGGAGAGATTCCTGCTTTGTGCTGATGTTATATAGATTGGCTTTAGCTCCTTAACCTAATGCACACAAGTGACAATATCATGCTGCAACTCTGGTCCTGTCAGCGTTTCAAAAACACAGAAATTAGGGCTAGGCAAAACAGCACCATTTTGTTTTCAACTTCCATTTCACCATGTTGACGGGACAGTGTTTCATTTAGCTGGTTTGAAGCACTCTTCCATTTCATTTTGTCGAAACTGTTTTGCTGTTTCGACGTGTTTTGATGTTTCACTCATGGGCTATAATGGGGAATCATGAAAATGCCTATAACTGTCATTTCTTGCCTGATCTGAATGAAAATTTCAAGGCTGGTAGACCCTTCTGTGAGCATAAAGCTTGCCAAGTTTCAAGAAGATATGCGCAGGGGTTTCTGGGAAACTATACCTCAAACAGTTCATAACAAAACTTGTATCACTTTCCGGCAGCGGCAGCCTGCTGTTATCCCGCACACAGATCTGGGGGCCTGTGCCCCAGGGAGGGCTACGGGGCTGCAGCAGACTCTCCCTGTGGGGCATGGCCCCCTAGATCTGCATGCAGGCTGACAGCAGGCTGCTGCTGCTGGCCAGGGCCAGTGCCAGCCCTGAGGCTGCCTGGAACAGCCCGCGCCGAGCACCAAGAAGCACCCAGTGCTGACGCTGGTCCCAGCCAGCAGCGGCAGCCTGCTGTAATCTTGCATGTAGATTTGGGGGCCCACACCCTCTGAGAGGAGCCTGGCACAGCTCTGCAGCCCTCCCCAGGGGCGTGGGCCCCTGGATCTGCATGTGGGATGACAGCAGGCTGCTGCTGCCAGCTGGAGCCATCCGCAGCACCAATCTTCCTGGTGCTTGGCATGGGCTGTGCTTGGCGCTGGCCCCAGCTGGCTGTCATCCCACATGCAGATCCAGGGGCCCACGCCCCCTGGAAGGAGTCTGGCACAGCCCTGCAGCCATCCTGGGGGGCAAAGGCCTCCAGATCTGCATGCAGGGTTTCAGCAGGCTCCTGCTGCTGCTGGCTGGGGAAATAGCCTAGAGCCATCACCATCACCAGCTTGCTGCGGCAGTCTGCTGCCATCATCCGAGGGCCTGCACGCCCCAGAAAGAGCTGGGGGAAGTGATCAGAGAGCTGGAGGAAAAATTTGGGGAGCTGGGGAATCCAACCAGGAACTGGGGGAAATGTTCAGGAACCTGAACATTTCCCCCAGTTCCCAGGTTGATTCCCCCAGCTCTTCCCAGGGTGCGCAGGCCCCAGATCTGGGGGCCTGCACCCCCCGGGAAGAGCTAGGGAAGTGATCAGAGAGCTGAGGAAATGAACAAGGAGCTAGATGTCAATATCAGAGCAGTCTTTCCCTTGCCTTAGTTTCTGTTTAGCTGCAAGCAAGCCCTGCTTCAAAACTTCAACATGTTTCAAAACTTTCAAATTGTTTTGGGCGCCCTCATTTCATTTCAAAGCTGTTTCAAAGCCTTTTGTTTCATGTTGATTTCATTATTTCAAGCTCAAAATGTGTCGAAATAGCTTCAAAACAAAACACCCATCAAAATTTTGCACATCCCTAACAAAAATCAATATATGTTGGACTAACTTAACCAGAAGTGTAAAAGTTTAGTGGGTTTGTAGCCAACTACCAGTATATTTGTTCAGGTAATCTGTAAAACTGCTTGAAATTTTTTAGGCAGTACATGTGCATTTAGCCACTCCCCCTGAGCCATGTTCCCCAGAGATGACCCACAGAGAGATTTCCAGGTTCTGGGCTGGCTTTTTATGCAGTTCCTTGTGGTATTTGCTTAATTCATCTCATGGTTCATAGCTCTCAGACAGGGGAGCAAAACTGCCATTTTGTTTGGAACTTTAATGAATGCATTAATCAAATTCTTCAGACCAAGTGATCAAGATGTCAATGGGTCAGGCTTAGGAGCTGTAAACACAATCTGTTCAGCGAGACTCACTTGAAGAATTTCCATGTAAAAATTTGGAAAAGAAGACCAGTGCTCAAAATTCTTCCAGTTTAAATAAATAACCTGGAAAAGTCATGAGTATTTTTTCCTTGTATACCTGTTCTGTCATTCAGTGTTTTCATTGCTCTGGGTTTTTTGCCTGCATTATACTTAGGTGCTTCATTAATTCTTTGGCTGAAAAATAAACAGCACTGTTTTATCACATCTTAAGCTGCTCTCAGATTCTCTTGGCTGGGGCAACCGAGATACAAACAGCAACATATGATACTGCAATGGCAACTTATAGTGCAGCTGCAAAATGTTTCATAACAAATCTTTACTAGCACCTAACTTCAATACAATTTCCAGCATCTCCCAAAAGTCATGTTGCTAATATGCTGCTGGTAAAGCTTAACTAGCACATGTCTCTTGACTGAAGATTGCTCTGGTTATTACATCCTGTGCCAACAAGCATGACAACTTTAAGCATTTGGATGCTTGGTGGAAAATACATCTTATAGACTTAGATTTCATAGACATTAGGGTTGGAAGGGACCTCGGAAGATCATCAAATCCAGCTCCCTGCCCCAGGGGCATGAAGTCAGCAGGGGGTCATAAGATCCCTACAAGATAAACATCCAGATTTTTCTTGAAGGTGTTGAAAGTAGGTGCTTCAACCACCTTCAGTATATTCCAGACCTTGGGGGCTCAGACTGTAAAGAAGTTCTTCCTTATGTCCAGCCTAAAATGGTCCTGAAGGAGTTTATGACCATTCGACCTTGTCATCCCCTGGGGTGCTCTGGTGAATAGACATTCCCCCAGATACTGGTAAGCACCCTGATGAACTTACAGGCAGATGAACCCCTGATGAACCCCTGATGAACTTACAGGCAGCCACCAGATCACCCATGAGCGTTTACTTTTCCAGGCTGAAGAGTCCCATAGCTTTCAGCCTCTCATCATAAGATCATTTTTCCTGACCTCTGATCATGCACGTGGCTCTCCTCTGCACTCTCCCAAGCTTCTCCACATCCTTTTTGAATTGTGGAGCCCAAAACTGGATGCAGTACTCCAGCTGTGGCCTCACCAAGGCTGAGTACAACAGGAAAATGATGTCCTGGGTTTTACTTGAGAAGCATCTATGGATGCAAGCCAGCATTTTGCTCACTTTACTGGTTGCAGCATCACATTGAAGGGTCATGTTCATCTTATGGTCAATCATGACCCCCAAGTCCTTTTCATCTGTAGTGGTAGCCAGTGTAGCACTGACAAGCCTATAAGGATGCTGTGGGTTTTTCCTCCAAGGTGGAGAACCTTGCATTTTTCAGTGTTAAACACCATTAAGTTCTCATCTGCCCATTTCCTGAGCCTGTCAAGGTCACCCTGGATTGTCCTCCTATCCTCAGGTGTGGACACTTTGCCGCATAGTTTGGTGTCATAGTTTCGTAGTTGGTAGGGTCTGAAGGGAACGGAGCAGATTATCGAGTCCAACTCCCGTTTCATCGGCAAACTTGACCAGTCCGTTTCTGACTCCAATGTCCACACCATTAATGAAGATGTTTTATAGTGTTGGCCCAAGGACAGAGCCTTGAGGGATCCCACTGGTCACAGGGCACCACAACGATTGACTTCCGTCAACCACCACTGTCTGGATCTGACCACAAAGCCAATTCCCCAGACAGTAGATTGTGGTGAATCTGAAGCCACAGATGGCCAGTTTTACCAAGAGGTGACCATGGGATACTGGATCAAAGGTTTTTTTGAGGTCAAAATATGTGACATCAGTCACCTCTCCCTTGTCCAGATGATAGGTCACCTGGTCATAAAAGGAGATAAGATTGGTCAAGCAAGACCTACCCACAACAAACCTGTGCTGGCTATCCCTCAGGATGCTGCCATTGGCCAGTCTGTTATGAATGAACTCTTTGATAATCTTTTCTAAGACCTTCCCCAGTATAGAGGTCTTATGGTTAAGGGCTGTGCGAAATTTTGCCATCTGTTTCATTTCAATGCTGTTTTGACTCGTTTCAAGCTCAAAACAGTGAACTTGAAATGAAATGAAATGAAACAAGGGCAGTCAAAGCATTTGGAAAGTTTCAAAACGTTTCAAGTTTCGAAGCTCAAGCTGGGCTTGCCTGCAGGGAAACAGAAACTAAGGAGAGGGAGGGGGAAGAGGTGGGAAGGACTACTTTCATATTGACTGTGTGTAGCTGGTCAATGACTATCACCCTTCCCTAAGGTCCCTTCCAATCCCAGTGCTCTGAGAGAGTTATGGAAAACCAGCATAAAGGGCAGCATTGTTTGAACTGCCTATTTTCTGTCACCCATGTCATGAGTTTTGCTTCTCAACAGCCTGAGGTGCAGTTTCCCAGAAAACCCTGCACTATCTCCTTGAAACCTGGCAGGCTTCATGGCCTCAGCAGGGGCTCCCATGTCTGCAGTTTTCACCCTGCTGTGCCTTAACACACACATAGTGTCACAAGTTTTGCTTGTCAACTTTCTGAAGTGCAGTTTCTCAGCAACCCCTGCACAAACGGCCATTCCCTTTTGAGAAAATACCTCACCCACAGAACCACCCTAAACCAGTAATTTAACACAGCTCTGCCACAGGCTTCCTATGCGTTGCCTTGGGCAAGTCACTTACTCTCTCTGATCTCCACTTTATGGAAACACTGTAAGAATGAAGTCATTTAGATTTGTGAGGGTTTCAGACACTATTGTGATGAAAGCCACTGAACTACTCAAGTAAGCAAATGAGATGCACATGCTCCTTAAAAAGAAAAGAATCCAAGCAGTCACTTGGTTATGACAGATGGATCTGTTGGCCATAAAAATTATCACTCAGGTTCCTCTTACAAGATACGGCATTCTTTTGAACTAAAACATGCATTAGTACTAATCACTTTGCTTTTGAAAAAGATTACAATTTATCTCCTTATAATACAGTCTCTATGTTATAGAAGAAGAGGGCACTTTCCTCTCCAGAGCTGGCATTCAAAGACAACACCCTGAGTACATTTCAGGAACACCTGCTTTTCTTTCCAGTTCATATATTAAGCTCCTCTAGTAGCACTCAAGGGTGTGCCCCCATGAGTGTACCCGTGCATTTCCCCAGGGTTCAAATAGTAGCAGCGTATTTGTGCCACTGCTAGCTGTCCCCAGGGAATGCCCTGGCACTTGTGCTCTGATACATGGCAAATTGCCCCAGGTGAGGTTGGGAAAGCTGGTGCCAGCACCTGGACTGGCCCTGGTAGCCTTACCTGAGGTTCTGGGGGCCTCCTGAGGCTGCAGATCCAGGCATGTGGAGCCTGGCCAGCAGCCAGAGTGTGGCTTTGGCTAGCCCGGGTGCTGGCCCCAGCCACAACTACCCCACCTAAGGCAATTTGCTGCACACCAGTGCAGGTATGCAGGGGAGTGCCAGGGGACAGCTAGCAGAGGCACAAATATATGCCACTGCTATTTATCCCTGAGGAAATGCACATTCCCACTCATGCAGATGCACCCCAAGTGGTTATAAAGAGGCATGATTTCTGCTTCAGGATAGGGGTGGTGGCAACTCATACTATCTAGTCAATCCTGATAAACCCCAGAAAAAGACAGGAAAAAAAGTTCTCTCTCACTGTCGGCAAAACAGATGTCAGCTAAATGAAATTTGCAGCATTAGCAATAATTAATTAGATATTCAAACTATTGTCAAATCAAGCCTGACCTTTCATTGCTCAATCACAGGGACATGTTCCAAGCCACAGAGAAACATTTCCATGCTTGGTGGTCTCATGACTGGTCCTGGATGCATTTCAATGGCGATAAAAATAAAATGACATGTAGTCTATACCAGCTTCCCAGGAGAATCACTTCCTTTACTGGGAATGGCAAAGGCAATTTCCAAAGTAATGCTCTTCAAACACATGCAGAGACAGCACAGCACAAAGCAGCTGCTGTTGCTGACAAGATGAACACTGAATTTGCAAAATCCAGACAAAGGGCTTTTACAGGGAAGAAAACAAAATGGCCTAGTGCTGGCCAAGGTAACTATTTCGTGGCTAGTGAGAATTGTCCTTGTTAAGGTAACGATGTGGATTTTGGGGAGCACTGAGTGTGCAGCTGAATGAATGCTTTTTTCTGTGCCTCAGCAAAAGCTGCTGGTCACAAGGCTGGATGATATATTAAAAGTAACTAACTTTGCTAATGCTTAAGTAAGCAGATTCCTAACAAAAGGATAAGGTGAAAAGTGCATGATGTGTTATGTAAAAATAGGATATAACCCAACAGCTATCATTAGGGGATAAAGCAGAAGTACAGCCTTGGAGATGGTCTGAAGTCATCAAGAAAATAAAAAGAACCAACAAGAAACCACAGTTAACCAGAAGATGGGGGTCAAAGTCTTTTGCATGTGCTCTTAGCAGAGAGGCATGTAAATGAATGAAATGTATAGGCAATACCATGCTAAGGAAGCAAACAGTAAACAGAGGTGGCGCTTGAGATGGGAGTAGAAATGGGTGAAACCGAAGGAGGATCATAGGAGGAGTAAATGTTAAAAAGTATGAACCAAGGTGTATAAATGTTGGAAAAGAACTATTGTTCGGGGCTGCTCCCCTGGTTTCACAGGCTGTGCGTTTGTGAGGGAGCTTGCCCGAAGCTGTCTCCATTCTGAATAAAGCTGTTGTGAGCAATGTGTGCAGGTGTTTACTCCCTGTTTGCTCTGGCTAATGAGTACCAGGATCCATAAGCAATTAGACCGTCACCTCCCTAGTCATTGGGCGCCGCATGGAGTCAGGGTCTAACAGTCTTGTGTGCAAATTTCAAAGCTGAACTGGACAGAAGATGCTTTATAAATCAAACAAAAACACCAGTGCAAGACCAACAAGATCAATCTTGGGAAGCAGATGCATCTGACTCCTTTGACCACAATCTCATTTGCTGGCAGCCAATATAGTTACATTGACTTCGACAGTTAAGTTGTACCCACTGAGATTCTAATCCATCATCTAGTGTGATTAACATCTGCAGGCCTCTCCATGGCTCTCACAGTTTTATTACACAGCTTGCATTATTTGGTGCTCTTCAAACACAGGCTTCCATAGTAGTCCCATAACAGGATCTCAGCTTTCAATGAAAACAAAAAGCTAGTTTGTAATTCTCGTTGCTTCAGAGAACAAATTGATAATTGATGTAGAGCAATAAAGGTTAAAAAATAGGAAGACAAAAGAGCCTCCGTTTTGTAATAAAAAGCCTTGTGATTTTAATTGATCACATCATTTTTCACACATGTCTGGACAGCAATGCTACATTGCAAGTGAAAGAAAGTATTCAGGTTGTCTGTCTGCCTGACCTATGGACATAAATTCAAGATACTTGTCATACGGTGATTCTTGTTTCCATACACCATGGGAGCTGTGTGAATCATTGTAATGGAAGGAGGATCAGCCCTTTTGTGACTCATGTCCTATCCCATAAATGATCAGAACAAGCCATAGATTCAATTTTATAAGAGTTTCCTGGCACTGGTGTCTATTTCAAAGTTATGGCATTAGTGGCTGGGAAAAAGCAATTTCCAGTATAAGAGCTTAGAGAGTAGTGTTTCCACTGAGTGCAAATACTACTCTAATAACATTTCCACAGAACTGGCTGGGTTACCTCAGATGAATTCAAAGGCATCTGATAGCTTCTTATTTAAAAGAACTCTAAATTATTTTGGCAAATCTCTTGTATTAAAGATTTTAAATCATTTCCAAAATCAAGACATACATGGAAGATGCTTGTGAGTTATTAAATTAACTGTAATAAAAAATAACAACAGAAAATCCCCTAATCTACATTTTTGTCTGGTGGACTGCAGTTGAAACTATTTAAAATTTGGGATGCTAGGTTTTTTTATAAAAGTAGACTTGAAACACAAAATGAGCAAGAACCCTGAGTTAGAGTAACCTCCTAAGGTAGCATCCTACCTAAGGGGCATCAAAGATATGTCCTGCAGGCTGGCTGTAGCTCCACAGAGCCACAACATCCAGCCTCCAGTGCTGGCCCCTGCATAAAGCCAGTCCAAGATCCCTCTCACCCGCACGCCTGATTCAGATCCTGTGGGGACTGCTCTGAACAGTCCAGAATATGAACCATATGAAACACCAGTTCCAACCACTCTGGGAGGGGCACAATGTGCAGTGTAGGTCCCAGGGCAGGCGCTTTATGCAGCAAAATCCCAGACCATCGAATCCAAGGAGTGAATTGGAGGGGGGGAAGGAACTCTGTGGGTCTCCAGCATGCCAGATCCAGTGCCCACTCTGGCTAGTGAGGCTCACATCACATGGGGCCAAATGAGTTTGACACCCCTGCCCTAGGGTCTGAATACATGACAGTAGTATATAGGCTCTCTGCCCTTCAATGCAAACGTGACAGGTTTGCTCCGCCCCTTTCCCCTTTTATAGTGTGTGACATCACCAACTCCGCCCCCTGGCCCCAGTCATGTGGTGCGTGACATTAGCAGCTCCGCCCCTGACCCCGGTCACGTGGTGCGTGATATCAGCAACTCCGCCCTAACCCCTGTCATGTGGTGTGTGACACCAACACCACATGGTTCATGACATCAGAAGGACAACCCAGGCAGACCCTCAAAGCCCAACCCCTCATGTTGCAAGATCCACCCCAGATCACATGATGTTGTTATGGCCTATCAGGTCCCTGACCACTAAGCAGAAGTTGAGAATTTGGAAGGTGGTGTCTTTGTGCTATGGTTTAAATTTGTCCTCAAGTGTTTGAATTCACCACACAGGTGATAGCATGGGGGTAAGTGTAGGGGAAAACTGTTAACAGACATGTCTACACAGGAGGCTATGTTAAAGGAAGTTTATTACTCTCCTGGTGAACCTGGCAGTTTTGGTGGGCTGAACACGTTTTTTGAAGCTACCAAAAGGCAGCATAAGTTCCCGAACAGAAGTGGGGTGACCGCCTGGCTTTCGGACCAGGATGCTTATACCCCGCACAAACCGGCAAGAAGACATTTTAAAAGAAACAAGACTGTTGTTTCAGATATTGATGCACAATGGCAGGCAGATTTGGTGGATATGCAGCAGTTTTC
>JAGPOW010001338.1:74485336-74497179 GCA_030014935.1 Caiman crocodilus | reverse complement strand
GCCTCATCCGGTCTTTGTTCTCTGCAGAAGCATACACTTCCTTCTGGTGTACTGGTGAGGAGGTTTTCTGGTGTCCTTAAAAAGGCTTCATCTAACTGCGAAGGGATTCAGATAAAAGAATAAGTAAGTTAGCTACTTCCAAACACACACGTGCCATGAAGTGAACCCCAGCCACTAACCTCACAACCCAAAGGCCCCCAAAATCATGCTCTAAGTCTCTTACCGATCTGTCTTCTGTAGTGACCTCGACTTTGCACTCAGGCTCAGGCATAAAGATACGATCTTCCAAAGTCTCGTCTGCTTCGAGGTCCTGGGTCTCACCCAATTGCCTGTTCACAGGCTCTTCCCCAGCAGGGTGAGGCGTCTCAAAGAGTCTTTGAGGAAGGAGCCGGGTCTCCTCCTCAAAACTATTTTTACGGTAACGCTTTCTATAAGGCCATCTTGGGGGTGTAGTGAGTCAGCCTACAGGCATTGTGAAAGAATCCATAGCTGCCCTTGCTTGCCTTAGCACGGTCTCAGATAAACAGAGGGGTCGTTTGGAAAAGCAGATAGACCTGGTGGGCTTGCCGCCCCCACTTTACTCATTCCAATTGGTTCAGCATTGTTCTTGGGATGTCTGAGGCCTCTGAAACCCCTGCCAATTGGTCGGGGGTGTTGACACGGGTTGTTAGAGGGGTCACACCACCACCCTGCAGCATGAGGGGTTGGGCTTTGAGGGTTTGCCTGGGTTGTCTTTCTGATGTCATGAACCATGTGGTGTTGGTGTCACACACCACATGACTGGATTCAGGGGCGGAGTTGCTGATATCATGCATCACATGACTGGGGTCAGGGGCGGAGTTGCTGATATCATGCAGCACGTGACTGGGGTCAGGGGTGGGGTTGCTGATGCCACGCACCACATGACTGGGGTCAGGGGGCGGAGTTGGTGACATCACACACCATAAAAGAGGAAGGGGCGGTGCAAAGGGGACAGGACCGGAAGTCCCGCCCACCTGTCACATTTGCACTGAAGGGCAGAGAGCCTATATACTACTCATGACATATTTTTGGTGGTTTTATACAGCTTAGTTCCGTGAAACAAATCCTATAAAATGGTGTCTGTCAGTAAAGTGGGAGGAAAACAGGTAATAGATTCTTTGTCTTGTGCAAGCTCCTACCCCAGGATAAACTGCAGGCACATGACACGTACACCGATACAACTCTCGCAAATAGTTTTACTTATGATTCTGTATTTGTCTCTCTCTAACCTTGGGCACATCCTGTTCTTGGGCCTCAAATACTCTAAAATTCTTTCCCAATCAACTATGTAGAGAACTTTCCGTTCTGAAGGAGTAGCATTGGAGGACAATCAGCATTTGGGTGGTTTACCTTGGAGCTTCTCTAGGCTGACCACCCATCCCTAATTAGGTGGGACAAGTCCCATTTCTGGGCTGAATGACTCTGGGACGGCATTTCTCCTGGATTCCCCTGAACACACTCAACTATCACGTTGAGTAACACATACAGGGAGATACGTTTTCCGTTAGCCACAGAAAAACACATATTTTTTCCTTTGAAGAAGAAAAATGCATAAAACCATAGGTTTCTCCTTGCAGGCTGGCAGAGTTCCAGCATGCAAGGGGTTGCTTGGGGCTAAGGGGAGTGGGACACACACACGCACATGGCCAGTAGTATACCCAGACAGCAGTGGAGAGCAACTCCCTCAGCTGTCTGCAGGTAAGTCTATGGGCGGGGAGGAAGCAAAGGGGTGGCAAGGAGTGCAGAATAAGATCCCCACAGTAAGCAAGGGAGTGGAGCAGGGTTGGTAGTTGGGAGCAGTGCCCAGGTGGTGCAGTGCGTGGGTCTGAGGGCCCAAGGCCTGGGCAAGAATGAGTGGCTCTGGGGCCAGCTGGGGAATGGAATGGAGCCATGGGTGGCTTGTCCAGGGGGCAGCAGGGAGGGCTGGCCCCCCCACCACTGCATGGACTCCTGGGAAGGGGGCCCACATGCCCCTCCCCCTGCGATTTGTGCATGGGTCAGGGGAAGGTGGAGGCTGCTCACTTCAGGCTCCACCTGCTGCCACCACCAGAGCCTGCACCAGGTCCCATCGGCTGGCTGTGGAGGCCCACAGAGGAAAAGCAGCAGGGTGGGAGCCCTGAGCCCACAGTGAGCAGCCAACATCCTCCCTGCCACCCCACACAGGCTACGCTTGGCTCTGCTCCTGCCATGCCACCCATGGGGGAAGGGGAGACATGTATCCCTCCCTTTGCATTTTGGAAATGTGGTCACCCCAGTCTTCTCTGCAAAATGGATGGATTTCAATCAGAGTGAAAGCAGAACTCAGATATTAACCTATGAACTTAGTAATATAAACTAGAATAGGCTTTAGGCACTTCCAAATCCATGTTAAAGATCTTCCTTTGGGGACAGTGGGGAAATTTGGGTTAAAAGATTGGAAGGAGCTAGCATTAACTATACAGTGAGGGCATATATAATATATAATTGCACAGAGACAGCTTCCTACTGAAACTTACTAGCTTCACTATAACATCACCCATTTTTTTATTGCAGAAAATAGTAGTGCCTTGCACACAAGACATGATTTAACTGTCTTCTCTATCTAGAAGAAATGTACCAGATGCACTCTGTGTGCAGGGCCTATTCATGTCAAAATTTTTCCTGCATTACAACACTGAAAGGCCAGGGACAGAACCCTTTACTGCTCCAGACAGGTCTCAAACAAGATCTGTTGAAAAAAAGCAAAGGCTACATTTTATTTATATGTGAATAAGTTTACTGAAAATTTAACCTTTATCACCATCCTCTTCAGATATTTATTACAATTTCTTCTTATCACATTTTGAGCCTGACTCCTTGCTTTCAAATTCAGTCCTGTTTTCCCTCATTAGCAGGACACACTATCCACTTACACAAAGCTATTTGAAATGGATCCTAGCTACTGCTAAGGAAAACTAGCTGCAGTACTGGGCAACAATGATTTCAGATAAAGTATACAATGCTTTTAAGCAGCTCACAAATTTTAGAGATGCAGCCTAAACCCCGTAAGTTGCTCTTCTATTACATATTAACCAGACCAGCCTGTTCTGAACTATTATGGTATTTATTAGTTGCTGTGTATCACTAGAGGACTAGACAGAGGGGTTTATTATACAGCAACACCCAGCATCCGCAGCATTCTGTAGGTTAATCCAATAAAATTACTGTAAAGTGGGCAGGCATGAAATAACATTCTCAACTACCATGCCCTATAGGAACTGTAAAGCAATATATAGTTCAAGTTATAAAGCATCTATTAAGATTAAAGGATTGTACAAACTGTTTATGAGAGAACCTTTACAATATCTGTAGGACATGTTTATAAGTCAATAAAAGGTTTGAACTCATAAAAGCCTGAGCAACATACACTAAAAACAGGAGAAGATGGACTCAAAGACCAGGTCTGGTTAAACCATTGAGAAAATGTCTATCTGTGGCTTGAACTGAGACTATGTGGTCAAGTTTTAAATGCTGAAGTCTCTTTTCTGAAGTTAATTGCAGACACGGTATATTCACAGTGCCACTGAAACTCACTTCTCCTACACAGCCCTGTGGTTTAAAAAGATGCAGCACATATACCTACACAGTTTACTCCCAACTGAACTAGAATATTTCACTCTGTAACTGGATCTAGACAGCACCAATCTTGAGCTTCTCCTTCCCCTCTGGCAGGCAGACAGCATTAGTTATGACAAATCAGACTAAAGGATTTCATGAGTAGAGAGTGAAAAGAAGGAGGGACTAAAAACCGGGTTGTTGGTTCCCTTTATCTGTTTCAGAGAAGATGAAAGAACCCAGAGTTTGTGTTTAACAGCTCTATACACAGAAAGAATATTAATAATTAAAATGTTAAAAGAGCTTATGTGCTTGAGCTATATTAAGTCTATGAGCAGGATAAGCATTTGTGATGCCTTAAATCATTAGGGTGGCATAAGCTTTTAAGCTGCCTTGAAGCCCCAAATCCGCAAGGCATGCACACATCTGCAGCAAAAGGAGTATATTTCACCCTTCTCAGAATCAGTATTCAGCGGTTTCAACAATGGGAAGGCTTCACTTGGGAAGGCCGGGCTTAAAATTGCATTCAAATTCATTCAAACGGAACATCAGAACAAAGCAGCAGCAGCCAGGTTGACGCACTTTTGCAAAGGCTCTTCCTACCTGAGCAGAGTCTCCTTACCTCAGGGAATTGTCCTAACCACTCAATGTCTCAAGCACATGCTTCCAACTTATGTTCTCATCCTGCTAGGTGTTCTCCCTCTCTCTCAGACCAGACCCTCTGTTCCACAGAGCTTGGCATATTTGTGAGACCAGAATGTTTCTGCAACTTAAATCCAGTTTCCTTATTGGAGATATATCCAGGTAACAGAACATAAAAACAAAGGAAAGCTGGAGCAAAAAGAGAGGGACCTTTATGAATGAAAAAGCAAATGACAATACTAGGAAAGATTCATAAACCCACCCTGCCAATACTATCATAAATACTAAGTGAAGTGGTAAGAAACACTAGATTACTGCTGAGTTTAAATAGTGGGAGATGGCAAAACGTACCATCCTCACAGTCTGAGACATCTTGCATCTAAGAGGTATCTACAATACTCTACTACAAAAGACAAACAAAACAAAACAGGAGTTATATAGCATGTCACACAACTCCTAGGAAAAAGAAATTCTAGGGAGAAAGTAAAACATGCATTATAGATTCTTCCTACAGAATCTCTGTGGAAAACAAGAAATAAACAATATTTTTACAAAGCTTGGCAATATACCGGTATTGAAGAAGTGCAAATGAGCTCAGTAAATTGACATCTGCATTGCTATGCTACAGAAGCTAGCAAATAAAGCAAGAGCCTATTATTTTTCTAGATGACTAAAGCATTGACTCCACAAATCATAACAGGGAATGAGCTGGATCAATTGTGTAGTAAACAGGTTCCCCTGCTGAAAGGGGCTGACAAATAACTTCTTCAATACAATAAACTTCAAAGGAGAACAAGAGTGTAGCTCAGTGGAAGGCAAAGTAATAAAACTGTCCAGAAAAGATTGATAAAAGGGTTCAAAACCCAAATGGGACCAGATTGTCAAGAAGTAGTTTTTAAAAGTATATTTTTTACTGCTCAGCATATCCTCTGCTTCCTTACAAAACCAGCTCTAGGCAGGAAACAAAGGATGGATTTGGCAAATGGACTCATGGCACACCCACAGGACCATGGTTTCTACTGGGGTAACTGAGTAAGTTTTTTAGAGGTCAGCAAGGATATGTTCATTTCCGCCAGTGGTCTATCCAAATATCCATCATATATATTTGGGAATTTCAGTTTATTTCCAAAAGGATGACCCGTGTAAAGAGTGAGCTGCAAGAAACTGTCTGGCAACAGATAATCTATGTAACATTATGGTATAAAATCATGGCCCAGAAAGTGGGACTTACCAAGAATAATACTTCCAGGATAGATGACAGTTATCAAGAAACACAGGTGTGTTTCATATATATGAAAGCAACCAGCAGGTTTTACGCCATTGCAGGGAGATAGTTTCTATCTTTATTACCCTGCCTTTTCCTCTCCACATCTCCGTTTTGTGCTAATTGTACAGCTGACATTTTCTGCGTTTGTTCCACCTAATTTCTGCTTGCAAGCTAAGCACTGGTACTATGAAAAAAGGATTTATTTATCAATAGTTTTGTTACTGAGTAGAAAAGAACTTCAGTATTGCATCTCAGATAACTCAGTGTAGATATAACCGGGATCATTGCATTTGCTGTGATCAGCTCATTTGTGACATCCTGTGTTGCATCTGTGAATGATAGATCTGCCAACAAAGTCAATTTAACCAGATACTGGATCTTACAATCTCTTGACGAATATGCTGGGTGTACATATAGCAAAGGCTAAAATCAAGAAAATTAGGCTCAAAGAAAGCAGTTCTTCCATGTAAGCTGAATGTGAGATTCCCTCTGAGAGGGAGTTACAACTCAAACCAGCTAAAATTTGCCACTGGCCAATCTTGAAAATATAGCCTTCTGATCTGGAGACAGAATGAAAAGCTAGGCCTGAGGTTTAATTCTAAATCTTGTAAAGGTAACTTTCAGCCTTCAGGCTTTCCATTTAATGGTCGACTCAGTTTTCCCCAGCCATAAGCTGGGTATAATAATATTTACTCAATATAGGAGGGGTTTGTGAGGAATACATTAGTTTATATGAAGCATCTTGCAGATGGGTGCTAAATATCATGGAGGATCGGAATAACTTACTTTTACCTTCAATGGCTACCACAAAGCAAAGTGGAATCCTACATCCTCAAGTTTGCACTCTCACACAACACTTCGTCAGCTATTTCAGCAATATTAACACAGAATCATTTCAGAAACGTTTGGAATGTGTAATAGCCAGATATACTGCTCTGATGAGATCATTTTCATAATGGCATCTGGGATGTGTTAGCTTTCCAGCAGGGCTGATGATAGTATGAAGCGAGAAAGGAATATACAGGGTGCTCTTTTTCCTTTTGTTTCTGTGCTTCTAATGTTTTCCCTAGACAGGGTAGCCTCTACCAGAGCCTTAAGTGCCCATAAAGACGCAGGTTGTTGGTTTGTTGGTATTGTTTCAAGGTTGACTGTTTTCTTAAAGTCAATGGTTCATTTAAACCAAGGCTAGATAACTCTCAGCATAGGTGCCACAAGTGGCATGGGCTGCCTCTATGTATAGCATGTGGCAGATCAGGGAGGGGACAGCCACCACAGTGGCAGATAGGGAAGGATGCAGAATGCAAAGCAGCAAATTGAGCAGGGAGCATAGGGGAGGAAGCAGAAAACAAAGCAGCAAATCAGATGGAGAGCACGGAGTGGGAGCAGAAAGCAGAGCAGCATATCAGACAGGGGAAAGGGATCAGAGTGGTACTTAGGGAAGGCATAGGCCTAATTAGTGGTTATCTACCAAAAATATTGGCCCCCATTAATATAAATCATTATCATACAAGCTTCTTTGAGGGATTTTACTATACTTTATCACTGGAGCCCTATCAGACTTCTTATCTCACAATGACAAGAAACAAATCGTAGCATTTTTTGTTGACTGCAGACTATAAAACAGGATCGTTAGTGTTACTGTAAGTATAACCTTTGGAAAGCAATATATCTTTATGATGTTTTCATGGACATTCAGCAATGTTCTATATGTGGTTTAATCACTGTTATCTCCAGACAAGTATTACTTTCCAGTCTCATTTGAAACCAATAAATCCATCTACCTTTTTTTCTCATCACCCTAGAACAAGTAAGCATTCTACTAATCCCCTTTAGACATCCTTTCCAATAAATTGGCTATTGGCCTAGTCCCTTTTTTTGGCAAGCTGGATGGATTTGCAAACTTGGTAATGACAGCTGCATATACAACTGTAGAGGTGGGTTCCCTTAATCTGAAGAAGCAATCCCTTTATGCTGTCACTGACTTCTGTGTCATTGGTTACATCACCATCAGTTAGATTGCAAAGTACTTCTGAAGGCAAATGTCTTCCACTGTCAAAATAGTAAGAAGAAAAGAAAATATATGGAATAATTAGGATACACAAGATCATTCTACCCACTTGACGTCAATCTTCAAGAGGCCACTAGGATTTGTGACACTAATTCACCTCATATTCCACTTCCCTCTCAAAGACGTATCACTCATTCCATAAGTATTTTCACCAAACTGCATTTGCTCCAGTGTCACTTACAGTTTGTGCTTCCTGAACAAGTCTGTCAACTGTGCTTGATGTTTTTGTATGGCACAATTTTAGGGGGTGTACTTTTCTGCTTCTTGGACAATTTTCTGTCCACTTCTCCCTATGATTTTATATCCGAGGATGCCTGAAGTTATAGTTTTATGGTAACTTAAGTATTATTGTAAATAGAAAAGACACTTCATAGAGTTCTATCTTTTGAAGGTCTAAAAGGAACTCACCCATGTTGTTTCCCTGAAGTATTCAGGCCCTAGAAATTTAAAGAAAATATTAAGTAATTTGACCATTGGAACAGGGAGCTGCTTCCTGGCCCCTGTTACAAGCAGGATCCCATGTACAACCAGGGTCTCCACTTCACTCACCCAGGAGCCATGCTCAGCTTCTGCAGCCTCTGGAAGGATCATCCAGGTGCAGCTGGGAGCCAGCCCTGACACGGAGCGCCAGGCCTCCACCAGCCCCAGCCTGGAGCCACGTCAGGTTCTCATCACCATTGGCCACCTTGTCCAGGAGAGAACCCAGAAGGGCAAGCAAACCCTGACTTCTGGCAATCCCCGGTTGCTGGCAATTATGTGGCTGAGGAGCTGGAGGTGATTGAGAGACCCAGCAGATTCAGAAGTAAGAGAAGGCCTTAGGTCACTGGAGAAGGGAATGCAAGGTCTTCTGGAGGAGAGAGGTGCAGTTCTGTGTAGGGGCACAGAGGAGGACTAAGAGCACGATGAATGTAGGTCCTGACCTAGGTCCTGGCTCAAGAAAGCTAATGGATGGAGCCAACAGGCTGGTAATAGTTGTGCTGTCAGAAAGGATACCACCAGGGAAGGAGTAGCAGGCAAGCATAAAGTAGCGGGCAGCATCTTTCAGAAAGAGCCACAAGACGCATTGCACCCACTGACAACCATTCACCGGGCTGGAACATACTTCCCATAATTTTATAAACATGGCAACTGTAGTCTCTGCAGCCACTTGGACGCAGTTAAAAATTCCAAATCTATGTGCCGACTGCCAATTAAGCAATTAAACTGATGGATCTTGACAAATGGGAATGAGAAGCATAACAAAAAGTAACTCACAATATTGATGCACCAATATTCTTGTGTGTGCCAATTATTGTGCTAGCTACAGACGACAGCATTTTGAAACTGAAAGTGATCAAGAACCACTTGAGTTTTTCAGTGAGTCGAGAAAAAACTCAAAATGTTTTTTCTATACTAGGTCTTGTGGTTACATGACTTAAGATACCTGGGTTCTATTTATTCTATAACCAAGTTCGCAGGCAGTCTCAGGCAAGGAGAATAAAATCAGTAATCTGAAGTTTTATAGAGACAATCCATTGTATACATGGTATTATGTGATATTGCCTGTAATTGATGCAGTGGAAGATGCATTAAGTTACCAATGGTTTGGGGTCATATAGTAATAACCTGCAGGAAGTCTTTACCAGGCAGTTAATTTTATATGAAATGAAAAACAAAGATTTATGATCACAGCCCAGAAATACAGATGTATTGTTATTTATTTGTGAAGCAATAGTAGCCATAATATGGTCCTAAAACTGGGGCCATAAAACTGCTAAATATTTGTAGGAGAGAAGTGATTGCATCCAAAAGCATTTGAGATTAAATAGACCTGGCAGAAAAAAGTGAAAGAAAAAAGAATTGTTTTATCCCCACTTCCCCAATGCAATGCTAAAATCATAGGGAAATTAAAGGTCAGACTTTTAAAAGAGCTCTGAGCCCTACCTGTATCAGTACTCAGCATCCAGCAGATCACACTGTGACAGCCAGAGTTTGCAAATATTTCAATCCCCAATATGCTGAATACTTCTACATTTCAGTTCATTTTTTTGGTACTTATATGAAAGCTAAACTCTTCTGAAAATTGCACTTGTCATTTCACTTATAAATATAGCTCAGAAGGTCTGTGATGGAGTCTAATTTAATTCAGAGCTGAACACCTATATGGGGCCCTAACCTGAAGACCATCTTTCTTCATGTACTGCTGTGTCACTGATTAAAATCTGAACCTGATCTTATCTTGGAGCAAACTGTCCAATATAAGCAACTTGAAATCTGATTACTTTCCTACATTTGTGTCAGGGCACATGTAGATTATGCATTTTTCCTTGTGGGCCCCATTTTGGAGAATGTGTATAAACCGGTAAAGATACTGACTGCATTCAAGAACATCCATATATTGCTGAGCAATACTGGCATGTTGCTGTACACATTGGAAGCCATATAAAAACTTCATTTGTTGCTAGTTTCTTGCAACTTTGATCCCAGGTGTGGGACCTCTGCCCTTAACTTAATTGGTCAAGTTTCTCCAGGCAAAGGCTATGGCACAGTTTTAATACATTATGTAAATAATTTATATCTGAGCAACAAAATAATTACTGCATGTTGACTTTACCCAGTGGAGACTGCAACTGGATCCATAATTCAAACAACCTGGATAGAGAGGTGAGGCTATCAAATTTAGAATAGCGATTTTTTTTTGCATGCCTCCAAATAAGAAGCCCACCTTGTTTTTGGAAGGCAATATATATATATATATTCCAGAATCATGGCTGACAATGTGACAGAGTAAATCATCCTGGAAACACAGAATGTCAAGGAGTTGTGATATCCCAGGAGACTGTCTGGGTGAGAACAGCAGGAACTTACTGATGTGGCAGGACAGCGACAAGAGTAAGCCTTAGACCCTTGCAAGGACAGTGGCAAGACTGTTACTTCTTTATTGTAAATATTTCCTTATATAAGTTCCTGTAAATAATGAAGTGTTGCTTCCATGCCACAAACCTCAACAAGCTATCACAGACTGCATGAAGCAGCTCATTTGCCTTTATCCAGCTCAAAGTAATAGGCTTTGAGAGAGCTAACCACCTACCATCCCTTCTCCTTTCAGGGCTATAGAGAAGCAGTAGGCTCTTGGTTGCCAAGAATCATAGGATCTTTTTGCTTCTATGCTCCCCTGCTTCTATATCAACAGAGAAATATCAGCTTCCCTATTTAAGGTATCTTAAATGTATGTATGTACCCCTATGTTAGAGGGCAGATTTTAGGGGGAAAGCTACATGTGATACACAAGTAAATATGGTACTCATAAGTGAATCTTACTGTACAGGGAAAGGCTTTCAGAAGATCCTGCCAATTAAATGCTATGTTTCGTTGCATTTATGCAAGCTTACAATTGCTGAATTGTGTTGGCCACACAGACAAGATCACCAACATTCATTTGACTGCACTGTACTGAAGTATGGTAGAACAACAATGGCAGACAAGGTTCCTTCAGTGAATGTGATATCTTTTATTAGACCAAACCAAATAGTTGGAAAATAATTGTTAAGCAAGCTTTCGGGTTCAAAAACCCTTTGTCAAGCTAAAGAAATTTCAGCAGTCGGTGTGTGCTCTTCCTGGATGGAATGAAAAGTAAAGAAACCAGGGGCTGGGCTGGCATGCATACAAGACAGGTAGTCAGTGAAAATGTAGACTGAGGAGTCAATGGGTGAGAGGCAGGTGGGGGGGAGGAGAGAGAAGGGGGATGAAAGTGGTTGCACCAGAAGGAACGCACACCAGAAATCTATCAAAGACAGAGAAATACCCGATTACCTGTGGGGGCACATTTCTCACAGGAGGGCCACTCTCTCTCCAATCTCTCAGTCCTGATCCTCAAAGGAAACCTACAAAACACTTCCCAGAGACAAGCCTATGAAGTCCACTTCATCAACCTTCTGGATACTAAAAATCATGGACTAAATATAGACATTGGATTTATGACCTGCCTGACCTCTGACTCCCCAGGTATCTCTCCACTTTCATCCCCCTTCTCTCTCCCCCCTGCCCAACCTGTCTCTCACCCATTGACTCCTCAATCTACATTTTCACTGACTACCTGTCTTGTATGCATACCAGCCCAGCTGCTGGTTTCTTTACTTTTCACTCCACCCAGGAAGAGCACATACAAACTGCTGAAACTTCCTTAGCCTGACAAAGGGTTTTTGAACCCGAAAACTTGCTTAATAATTATTTTCCAACTATTTGGGTTGGTCTAATAAAAGGTATCAGATTCACCCAAGGAACCTTGTCTGC
>JAGPOW010001338.1:74467809-74485236 GCA_030014935.1 Caiman crocodilus | reverse complement strand
GAACCCGAAAACTTGCTTAATAATTATTTTCCAACTATTTGGGTTGGTCTAATAAAAGGTATCAGATTCACCCAAGGAACCTTGTCTGCCTATGTCCTTCAACCAACACGGCTACAACCTACACCCCCATAGAACAGCAATGTAATTCTTCTGTGGCCCTTGAAGGGACTGTTGGGCCATGTGTTCCTATCCCTATGTATAAAACCTAATAAATTATCTTATATTAGTCATAAAAGGTTAAGGAATCCATCCATAGGTTCTCACTGTGAAATGGTACAGCTTTTTAGCTGCTCTATGCTCACTATTTGAAGTATAGTAGCTGCTGGGGCCCCCATGCTGAGAGGGCGTTGAAGCTTGTGGGTTACTATGATGGTGGATTTACTTGCCAATCATCAGGCCCAGGTGCACAGTATATTCTGAAAAGTTACTACAAGGCAACTTTGTTTGACAAGAGGTGGAGAATCCCTACTGCATTTGGACCCTCAATCCGCAAAGAAAATGGGGGCAATGACAAAAATACAAACAGAAACAAAAGGCAATTTTACAAAATTAATCTCGAGGACAAATTTAAAAAATGAGGAGCTGCCAGTGTATTTGATATAGCCCACCTGGTTAATTGTATAGCGCCACACTTGAAAACACTAGAAAGCTTCCTTCCTAATTTCTTTTAGCCAGTCAACATAGTACTGCAGTCTCTATGGGAACTGCATTACAAATTATTTGCACAACTCATTTAAGGATAAAATTGGATATTCAGATATGCATGCATATATTAACACATAAAAATTACAGTGCATATGTATGTAGTTATTCGTGGAAATTTAAATGAGACCATGGAAATTACCAGGCAGAGATGGTTACTTATGGGATTTCATTATAATTGTGTCCATGAGAATGTTGAAGTTCTATTTGACACTGGGTCTCCGAGAGTGATCTTTCAAGAAACTGGCATAAAAATTAGCCAATTGGTGACATACTAATTTCAGTGCAAGAAAAGCATTGATAGCCAATTATAAGCCTTTACTCACTGAGCTGATTAGAATGAACATCTTCAGTGAGTGCCATACATCTGCAATTACTATCTGTGGCAAGGTGATTGCACACCACCAGATTTCAAAGAATAAAAAATGGAAAGAACAGCTTGGAAAGCATGATCAAACATTTTCAGGGAAGCACAAATAGTTTTCCATATCTCCTTTGCAATGGGCTCTATAGGTAGGTCAAAGTAGCAGTCAGACACTACTCAGGCTGTTGCATCCCAACACACAGCACATGGAAGTTTAGCCCTTGCCTGACCATGCAGCAATGTTTGTGCTGCTGATTAGCTGGGCAGGGGAAGAAGCTTCTACATACTCTGTGCCTGGGAGAGACCCTGGCCACAGCCGGAGCTGGAGCTGAGCTGCACTCAACAGTAAGTGGTGGGAAGTAGGAAGGGCAGAGGGGCCTGAAGCTGCAGAAAGGAAGGGCGGGAAGGGGATGAGAGGGAGCCTGATATGGATCTCCAGAGCCACAACCGCTGCCTGTTCCCTGCTCTGCTTCATATGTAAAAATAAGATATGGGGCGTTTTTCACCATGCTGATTGGGGGAGGGAGTGGGGGGAACTCATGTTGTATTCATCATAATATGGTAGCTTGAACTGCGACACAAATAAATGATTTCTGGAAATTTTTATATATTACAGCTTCTTAGGTAGCTTTTTTGCAATGGACTAAATTGCACTAAATGGCAAATATCATGTCAGATATAGAGAGAACACCGAGACAGTTCAGTCCTTGATTTCTCATCTCTACAGTACATATAATAATCCAGGTGCACTGAGTTTATTGCAGGCTAATGGGAAACCTGACTAAAATACTGGAAGCACATCACTTCTCAGGCAATGGATGTATGCTGTGCTAATGTATCACATACATTTTAAAGTCAGTTATGAATCAGGACATCAGACCCAACCCATCTCTGAAGTTTTGAACATTTTGCAGCTCAGATATGTCTCTATAAAACTGAATCAAAGCACTTAGTTCACACACCTTCAAAATTCTGGGAAACAAATTCAGATCTTGGATCCAAGGTCTGTAGCTCGGACTCATATTACAGCAAATATGGATTTGATCATAAACAGAATTCCTGGGTGTCACTGTAAAGTCAGAGGAACATCCTAATATGCAAAGCATCTCTTAAATCCATGAAAGAAGTTGGATCCTCTTGTAGAATAGCAGCCTCAAGATATTTCCAGGTCTATCCAAACTGGCTACAAACAAGCTAGCTTGTGTACTGATATGAGTCAGACCCTGATAGCATAAGCTGAGCACACGTTAACTAACCAAGATGTTAACCTACTCCTCACATGGGTTTTGTACCCTGAACTAAACTCCATGCACCAACACAGAGACTGGCACCTCAGCTAGCTGGTTTAAAGCTGTTTCAAATCCATTCATACAGCTGTAGTTGTTGCACCACAGACATACCATCTGCATGTAAACAGCAAAGATAAACACTCTGATTTGGTAGGTCAGTAAGTCCCCCTGGCTTACCCCCAAGCTGGTACTTGAGTGATGTAACAAAGCAGCATAGGTAGTAGATCACTGTAGGGCAGTAACTGTGAGAATGAGGGTCAGCAAGAATTCAGCAGCAGCCAGAGGCAAGTGGGGCTGTGGTGGGAGGAGACAAGCCCAGCCCAGCTGCAGGGAGGCAGCTGATTAGGAACTGGGGAGGGTCTCACCCAGCCCCAGCCCCTACTTCTCCCAGCCCCCCAGGGAGCCGTGCGACCGGAGCCTCGCGAACAGGCGTGCTTGTCTGCCTGGTGTGTGAGTTAGCAAGGAGTTTGCATGGGAGGGCGAGCAGGAGGGTCCAAGGCCCTGCCTCTGCACCCCCACCCTAGGGAAGTCAGTCCCAGCTGTAGCCAGCCCACCAGTGGCATGCCATGGATGGGCACGCGCTACACCCCAAGGGTCCCCTTGGGGTCTGTGTCCTGCCCCCTCTGGCTCCTCAGAGGCTCCACGCAGACGGAGCCCCTGGCTCTCAGCTGTGGGGGCTGCCTGTCGCTTTTTCAGGTTCTGGGGCCCAGGAGCATGGCCACCTCCCCTTGTGAGATCTGCTCCCTTTTAGGGTCTCTGGTGTGCCAGCTGGAGGAGCTCCAGAGACTGTGTGCCATCAGGGAGTGTGAGCAGGAGATCAACTCCTACTGCCAGGAGGCCTCGGGGACCTCTCCTTCTGTCCAGCCAAGGGGTTGGACCAAGGTGGTCAAGGGCCCTAATGCCCACCGCACTAAGGCTCCTGCCCCGCTGCAGCTCAGCAACAGGTACGAACCTCTTGCAGCCCCAGCAGAGCCTGCTGAGTTGCCAGCTCCTGCAGGCAATGTGGGCTGTACTGTAGCTACTGCCCCTGCTCTCCCCAAGACCAAACACAAAGTGTTTGTCATGGGGGACTCCATCCTGAGGGGAACTGAGGGGACAATCTGTGACTGACCCCTTAGCGTGGGAAGTCTGCTGCTTTCCAGGAGCCCACATCCAAAACGTGCAGAGAAGATCCCTAAACTGCTCCAGCCCACTGACCACTATCCCATACTTCTTATCCATGTAGGCACCAATGACATGGTTTGGACTGCTCCCAGCTGGGTCATGAGGTGCTACAGAGATTTGGGTGCAGGGCTAAAGGGTCTGGTGGTGCAGGTGTTGTTTTCTTTGATCCTCCAGGGGGCTGAGGAGGGAGAGGAGGATCCAGGTAGTGAACCAAAGACTGCAGCGATGGTGTCATTGGGAAGGCTTTGGCTTCCATGACCACAGTCCACTCTTTGGTGAGAGGCAAAGTGAGCTGCTGGGAAGGGACTGCCTCCACCTTTCTCCGCTGGAGAGGAGGCTCTTCTCAGCCAGGCTGGCTGACCTGCTCCACCAGGCTTTAAACTAAGCCCACTGGGGGGTGGGGGAACTACTGCCACTGATGGCCCACTGAGCAACCCTTGCAAAGCCAGTGGGCCTAGGCACTTAAGGGAGCCCACCCCTGCCCCAGCCCTGGATCAAGCTGTGGGCAAAGCAAGGAGACACTTGCCTGCCTGTACATGAATGCCAGGAGCTTAGGGAATAAGCAGGAGGAACTTGTCTTCCTGCTTAACACAAATAATTACAACATCATAGGGATAAAGGAGACCTGGTGAGACCCCACCCATGACTGGACCATGGGTATACATGGCTATACTCTGTACAGGAGAGACAGAGTAGACAAAAGGCATGGGGGTGTAGCTTTCTATGTCAAGGAGAGCTACACATCCCTGCAAGTCGATATTGGTGACCATGCTGGAGACCCTCTGGGTTAAAATCCATGGGGAACATAGCACAGAGGACACGATGGCAGGAATCTACTACAGACCTCCCACCCAAAGTCAAGAGCTTGATCAGGAGTTCACCAGGGAATTGGCTGAGGCCACATGCTCCCGGTCCATGGTTGTCATGGGAGACTTTAACTACCCAGACATCTCGTGGGAAGAGTGCATGGCTAAATCCAAGTGGTCGCAAAGCTTCCCCTCATGTGTGGATGACCTCTGTCTGAGTCAAGAAGTCTACAGGCCAATGAGAGGTAAAGCGCTGCTAGATCTGGTAGTAGCAACCCAAGCAGCTAACCAAATGTCCCTATATAGTGAGATAGATATAGCAAGATATCGATATGTCTGGTTAGCTGGTTGGGTTTTTTATAGTGTAATAGGTAGAGCCCAGCCCCAGAGAGGGGGCATTTGATAAGGAGTCCAAGATGGGCATAGCAGAGCTAGCCCAGGGAGGGGGCAGCACTGAGAAGGGGTCCAAGTTGGACTCAGCAAGCCCAGGAGGGGGGCAGCATTGAGGTGCCCTAGAAAGGGGGCCATTTTATTGTGTAGCCCCAGTTCGGGCACTGGGAGTCCCCGACAGGTGATCAAGCAGGCACTGCTGCCCACTCACCTGCCTAGCACACCATGCCATCCTGCCCCCACCTCTGTCTGCGCAGCAGCATCTCTGATTTGGGAGAGTGGGGGTGCGGAAGAGGCAGTGTCCTGGATTTCTTTATGGTCAGCTTATCTTAGAACAGCTACAACAAACTAAAGGAGGGACCTAGCCACAAATAACTAGGGCTGGTCATAGGCTTACTTGTCCAACATGCTATAGCTGATTCAGAAAGGCATGCATATTCAAACAGAAAAAGTGAGAAGAGAAGCAATTAAAAGGAAAAAAAAAGTCCTTTATGCTTAAATATCAGAGGTCATAAGAAAGCTAGCTTGCAGAAAAGAGATATAATTTAATAAAATTAATTGTATATGGTAGTCAAGTCGGGAAAAGCCTTTAAAACAAAAACAATCAATCTTCTCCACAAGGCATTCCTTAAATGCTAGATTCATAAAGAGAATTATTATTAAAAAGCTAGAAGGGTATTAATAAGCTATTGATATTCTGGGTACTAGGAAAAATGGATAATAATTAAGTAATGGATAATTGATCATTAATGATAGGAGTAAGCACATTAAATGTTCTTTGTTCAAGTAAACAATAGATGAGATTTTATATAAAAATGATGTTGAATTAGTTAACTTGATTAGTTAACAGAGAAGCTTCAGAACTTTATTTTACTACAAGGTCCTAGCTTGGATTTTTATAATAGAACCACGTTAGTGTTTAACACACAAACAAACAATTCAGTGAAAGTTTCATACCATCATCACAAGATATATCTAACTATAGAGATGTACTTTTGCTTAAGAAATTAATTCCATATTGTCAAAAATATTTTTCCGGTGGTCTTCATACAATAGAAGAATATTAGAAAACTAGAAGAGCATATAGAAGAAAGGATGTAATTAGTAATAATGTTGATTTTAAGCCTCCTTAGATATGCTTAGAATGATATTATCTTATAATATTGCAACATCCTACCACAAATGCAGTCTATGGTTCACCGTGATGTAAGCTACCCACATTTTGTACAAGGCGGTGAGGTTGTCTTATTCTCTGGCCAGCTAGATTTTATTTAAAACCTTGTAAATACTTAACACTTATTAAAATGTGTAGAATCCTGTAAAACTGTGCATGAATAAGGGCCCCGGGGGTTTTGGCAAGATTTCTTTGTTGCAGTTTACTTGCCTTTTTTTTTCATTTGGGGTCCCTGGTTTCTGAACAAACTCAGTCTCAATGACAATACACCAAATGCTGATTAGTGTTCATTCAAATTCAATGGATGACCTTCCACTATCTTCAACAGCTTTTGCATCACGTGGTTAAACCAGTGTATGATCTTCTGACACCAGTACTTTTGTATATACATTCCTGAAGTATTAATCTTTTGGCTAGGCTTATCGCTTAATAAATTATAGCCCAGCTTGAATAAAATACTTGAGCATGTGTTCAAATCCCAATAATTTTAAAAGGTACTTACGCATATGCTTACATGCATCTCGATCTGAAAAACCAAGTTGAAATTTTCCTAATTTTCAGTGACAGCCACTCTTTTATCCAAAATCACATTGACTTTGAGCCATTTCCCCTCCAAACCAAAATCTTAAATGTGCAAAAAACTCCATAATGTGAAACAATTTAATAATCAATTGTTTCATCAATTCTCAATGGTTCCAGCATCCCCTTTTTCACTATCCAAGTCATAAAATGAAGGGGAAGAATAAAAAATTAAACATTCTGCCCTAATCATAGGCCAGGGATGTTCAACCTCCAGCCTGCAGACCAGACCCAGGCCACAGAACTGTCATCCAGCCTGTGAGAGTCATAGATGTTGGGGTCGGAAGGGACCTCAATAGATCATCAAGTCCAACCCGCTGCATAGGCAGGAAAGTGTACTGGGTTCAGATGACCCCATCCAGATGCCAAATCTCCTCTTGAAAACCCCAGGGTAGGGGAGAGCACCACCTCCCTTGGGAGCCTGTTCCAGATTTTGGCCACTAACTGTGAAAAAGTTCTTCCTAATGTCTAGTCTAACTATGCTCTCTGCTAGTTTACGGCCATTATTTCTTGTAACTCCCAGGGGTATCTCGGTGAGCAGAACCTTACCAATTCACTTCTGCACCCCCATGATGAATTTATAGGCAGCCACAAGGTCGCCTCTCAACCTTCTCTTGCAGAGACCAAAGAGATCCAGGTGCCCCAGTCTCTCCTCATAGGGTTTGTCCTGCAAGCCCTTAACCATATGAGTGGTCCTTCTCTGGACCCTCTCCAGGTTATCCACATCTCTCAAAGTGTGGCACCCAAAACTGGATGCAGTACTCCAACTGCGGTCTGACCAATGCCCGATAGAGGGGAAGTATCACCTCCTTGGTTCTGTTCGTCATGCATCTGCTGATGCACGATAAAGTGCAGTCAGCTTTACTGATGAATCCAGAAATATGGCAGTGATAAATGGTAGTACTCTTCCCCTACTATCAAATTTCCAGACCCATGGGTAGCCCCAAGCCCTGCACACTGGATCAGGTGCCTGATCTCAGAGTACAGGGCTGGAGTGTGAGGGGAAAGGGGTCAGTGCTGGGCCTAAAGCCTAATCCTGGTGAGTAAGGGTGATGCCAGGCTCTCAGAGCCTAATCCTAGCACATGAGGCAAGGAGGGTGCAGTGGTAGGCCCCAGGCCCCAGTCTTGGTGTATGTGGCTCGATCTGGCCCACAGACTGACCATGTTCCACTTAGCTGACCCCCAGGGCCTAAAAGTTCAGCATCACTGTCGTAAAACATTACAAGATTAATAGTTAAACTGTAGCTGTAAATCACTGACCTTGCTAGTTGCTAGCAAAGAGCAGATAGGAGCTCTTCCAGTCAGTTGCCTTAGGCAAGTACAATGCCTCTTAGAGCACAGCAGGAATGTGATGACATAATTCTAATGGAGAAACATACACTCTTCCCTACATGGGCAGAAACCAGTTCTGGCTAGTAAGGCTGTGTGAAGTTTCAGTCACTGATTCAATTTGGAACTGATTCAGCCCAATTCAGTAGCTGAATCTCCAAATTGGAATCGAATCAGGAACCCGTTAATCTCTCTGAATCAAATCGGAAGCCTCCAAATTGATTTGGAGAGACAACAATTTGGCCATAGACACAGCTTTATATGCTTTTTTTCTACATACCTCGAGGTACCAGGCGCAGCTCATAAACACTGAGATGGTGGGGTGGATGGAGCATCTCGTGGGAGTGTGGGGCATCCCCAACGCACTCAGTGGCAGAACCGGAAGTGGACTGGAAGTACTACTTGCAGTCCACTTCTGGGTCCACCACTGAGCATGTGGAGGACCCCAACATCCTCCCATGGGATGCTCCATCTGCTCACCATCTCAGTGTTCACAAGTCACTTCTGGTATCTTGAGGTACATAGAAACAAACAGATAAAGCTGTGTATGTGGCCAAATTGCTGATTCTCCAAATCAGAATTGAATCTTCAGTTTCAGATTTGGCTGAATTAGACCAGGGCAATGATCCAAATCAGCCAATCAAATCACTGTCCCTCGAATCTGACTGAATCAGAATCAGAATCTGATTTTCAGAATCGGACACTGAAAAATGCAGCAGTTAGGCCGACTCCAAATCAACATCAAATACAGAAAAAAAGCTGCAGTTAGACTCCAGGACTGGCATGGGACACAGGTGAAAACCCGTCATGCCCTCACATTCTGAAGCCTCCCAGCACAGCTGGAGGTAGTAGGACCCATGGTGGGAGGGGGCTAGCACAGCTGCAGGGGGGCAGGTGAGAGGAGCCGAAGAGGGTCTCACCCTACCCCAGTTTCTACTTCAGCCAGCCCCCCAGGGAGCCACACAAACAGGCATGCTTGTCTGCCTGGTGCTCAAGTTAGCACAGGAATTTGGACAGGAGGGTGAACAACAGGGCCTGAGGCTCCAGGCACTGAGTTGTAGCCAAGGATCTGCACAGTAGTATCCAAACTGCTACAAGGACCATTATGGGTGGCACATGCCACACCCCAAGGCTCCCCTCTGCACCTGGGTTCCCCTGCTCTGACATCACTGGGGTCTTCACCCAAACAGAGCCCATGGCTCCAGCCTAGTCCCAAACAGAGCCTGCAGTCCCTGCCTCTACCCGGGCAGGGCCCATGGCCCCACCCTCCACTCAGACAGAGCCCCTGGCTCCATGTGGAAGCTTCTTAGCAAGACTGTAGGCAGCTGGGTTTGAGGGCACTCATATCTCCCCTTATGGGGTGTGCTCAATGGTGGAGGCCCTGGAGTGCCAGATTAGGGAGCTCTATGCAATGGTCCATCAGCTGTGCTCCATTAGAGATGTGGAGCAGGAGCTGGACTCTTACTTTCAGGCTCTCCACCCAATGGCTCACAATAGAGTGGCGGAACCCAGGAATCACCATGAAGTCCAGCCTGGGGTTGCCTGGATGACAATTGTCTTCAACCGTAAGAGGTGCAGCACTAGGGTTACCACTCCCCTGGAACTGCACAACCACTTTGCACCAGTGGAGCCAGCCATACTGCCAGCTCCAGTATGTGAGAATTCAGGGCCACCAGCACCTGCACCTAGAAGAAGGTGCAGTTATCATGGTGAATGACTCCTTCCTTAGGGGGACTGAGGGAGCCATCTGTCACCCTAACCCCCTACCCCACGAGATCTGTAGCCTGCTTGGAGTTCGTGTCTGGGATGTGATGGAGAGGATCCCCAAAACTCATCCGGCCCTCTGACCACCATCCCATGCTACTCTTTAGGGCTGTGAGTAGCATGGGATGGTGTCCCTGATTCAATTTGGCAGAGATTTGACCCAATTTGGTGTCTGAATCTCTGAATCCAAATTGAATCAGAGGACCCTTTAATTTCTCCAAATTGAATTGGAACTCTCCAAATCAATTTGGAAAGATTTGGAGATTCGGACAGACATGGTTTTAAATGTTTTTTCTACATACCTCTAGGTAGCAGGCAGCTTGTGAATGCTGCAGTGTTGGGGCACGTGAAGCATCCTACAGGAGTGAGGGGGGGTCCCCAGCATGCTCAGCAGCAGACTTGGAAGTGGACCAGAAGCACTTCTGGTCCACTTCTAGATCTGCTGGGGGTGCACTGGGCCCCCTTCCTTCATGCTTCCCCCACCTCAGCTCAGCAACTGGTGTCTCCTTGGTCTTGGGGAACACTTCTGGGTTCACTGCCAAGCACATAGAGGGGCCCCCCCTCCCCCCCCCGCATTCCTGTGGGATGCTCCATGCGCCCAAGCATCACAGCGTTCACAAGCCATGCTGGTACCTTGAGGCATGTAGAAAAAACACGTAGAGCTGCATCTATGTCCGAATCACTGATTCTCTCAATCTGCATTGACTCTTCAGATTCAGATTCAGCTGAATCGAATCCAGGATAGTGATCCAAATCAATTAATCAAATCACTGTCCTTGATTTGGGCCAAATCTAAATCCGAATCAAATAGGGCCCGCTTCGTGCACCCCTACTACTCATCCATGTGGGCACCAATGATACAACATGGAGAAGTCCACGCCAAGTCATGCATGACTACAGGGCTCTGGAAGCTGGGCTCAAGGGTCTGGTCCACAGATATTTTTTTCTTAAATCCTCCCTGTCACAGTACATGGGCTCTGGAGGGGTAGGTGCATCAGCGAAGCGAATAGAAGACTCTGGCAATGGTTTGGTGAGGGGTTTGGCCTCCTTGACTATGGTCCGCACTTCAGAGAGAGTGGATTGTTGGGAAGGGATGGCCTCCACCTCACCTGGAAAGGAAAGAAGCTCTTCTCAGCCAGAATGGCTGACTTTCTTGACACGGCTTTCAATTGAGACTGCTGGGGGACGGTCGGTCTATTAACAGTTCTAGCCCAGGTATGGACTATGACTTCCCATCCCAAATTAACCCATAACTATAGAACTATGTTCATTATAAAAAGAATAGATTTCAGTTCTACAATTAGAAGTTAGAGCTAGTCACGAGAATTCTGCTTCAACGATGTCAGTTGGCATCTCCAACAGTGCAATGTAACATGACAGCTTTCACAATGCATCACTTTTCTTCCACATACATGCTCTCTCTCTACAGTACCACCAAGATGTCTGGCACAGTTGCCAGTCTGGATTAAAAGGAGTGGACCTCTAAAGCTCAAATTTTCTCAGAGCCTAATTCTTTCTGAGGAAAATAGTCTTTGGATGAGAGAAGGAAAGGTAATAGTTAATACAAAAGCAGACATGTGCTATGAAGATGGATAAAACTGCTAGTATTATGAATAACTGCCAGTATCATCAAAACTACCAGTATCATGAATCATGAATGTCTGTTCATCCAACTCTAACCTGTAATCCATTACAGTACTGAAGTGTAGTCTGGCCCTAAATTATTTTAGGAAGAGCTAGCACCAACTGATCTATCACAGACCATGAATCACTGGCAATATAAATCCTATTATGATATCCTTTTCTATAGCCTGCATATGTTGAGCCTACCCTTCTAAATTGACATCCGAGTTATTGGCTTTGTTCTGGCAATGAAAAAAACCTACTAATTAGTAGAGTAGTTCATTATCCATTGACTTAAAATGTATTATTATTTCAATGCAACATTAACAAAACAGTCAGCTTTTAAAGGTGAACAATTGCCAGAGAGCATTATCTGATAACCACATTATGTTTCACAAGAAGTTAACTGTTGAACTTTGGATAATACTTCTGTGGCTGGAGCAATCACTAGATGTACCATGCTTTGACATAGGTACATGCCAAAAATTGCAGACATGATGTTTAGCTGAATAACACAAGGGAATACATAAAGTAGCTAATGGTAATTACAGCTGTAAGGCCTAAAATATATGCAATTGTAGCAGCCTTGTAGCAATATAAATTATGTTATATTTAATTTATTTTATTACTGTAACGACAAAAAGGCATATCAGTGCTTCCTTGTGAAGAAATTAGAAGCCAGCTTCTACAACTGTATGGACATGAAATTTAGACGCATCTCTTTCCTGCCATCCTACCCTGGAATGACCCCTTGCTAGAGTTCCTGCCTCATTAAAGTAAAAGGATTAATGACTTGGAAAATCTCCATTAAAGTAGTTTTCCTAGTTGTTGCCTTAATCTCAGACATGTCAATGGATGCTCAGCTGTTTCTCAGCCAAAGCTCAGTCCTACAAGGACCAAAACAACCAGAAACACACTTATAAAAAAAAATCAAGCACCACTAAAGCCTTCATGAACCAACTGTAAGCGCCCTCAAAATATTTAAACCATGCAGTTTTAGAGCTTAATGAGGATAGAGTCAAAACAGCACCAATTCTTTCTTCTACAGAGCCATGCAAAAATCATTACAATCCCTTTCCCTTAGCCTTTTCAATACTATGGCTAATTTGCTACCAGAAAGGGAAGCATCCAATCCACAACAAAACAAACAAAAGAAGAAATGTTCCAATTCTTTGAGCTTTATTTTCTACTTCTCCAGACTCTACCAAGCTTTAAGAAAATACTGCTTACACTTCTTCCGTTTAACCTCTTCAGAGTTGTTTCAGTACATAGAGTCATATAGCTAGCTTTCTGGGCCAGGGACAGACATTACACACAAACCAATTTAAGTGATCAGAAACCGGTTTAAACCTGTAACAGACAGATGTTCAGAGCACATTAACTAGTTTGAAAATGGTTGAAACCAGTTTGAGATAAACCTGGTTGAATGTAGTATCAGACTGAACTAATTTGGCTCAAACCAGTTAATGCAATGTCTGTCCCAGACCCCTTGCTGGTTTAAGATAAATCAGAGTCCTGCAGCATCCCGGCATGCTCTCTGGGCTGGGTGGGGCTCTCTGCTCCACAGCAGGGCTGGCTCCTCCCCTCTGCTGCCTGGCTGGAGCTCAGCAGTCTCTGAAGGCATCAGCTCACCTTCTGTTCCCAATTCCCACTGTGTGCTAAGCAGGCATTTCCCCTCTCCCTCACAGACACCTCAGCATTAGCTAGCAGACCACATGCTGGCTACAGCCCATGCTGTGGGAGACAACATAGGCAGACAGGCTTTTTAGAGCTACTCAACAGGTAGCTTAATGTCCTTCCTTGGAAAAGCTGTTTAAGAGTTGTTTGCTCCCCCTCTCCCCCTCACCACTCCCTGCTAAGCACGAATTCTCCCTCCCCTCTGCCTTGCAGAGAAGGTAACTGTATATTAGCTAGCATACCACATGCTGGGTCCATGCTGGATCAACAGGCAGAATCAACAGGTAGCTGATAATGCCCCTCCGTTTTCTTAATGGGGCAATAAACACTGAGATAGGAGTGACACTGTTATCAGCTCCCCCACCCCCAGCTTTCTTGCCTGTCAGTTTGCTATAGACAGTATACAGAAGCAGGGAGGGAGATTGAAAAGCTTCATGTCATCAAGAGGTGAATGCACTGCACACACCCTCTTTTCCTCAGGGCTGGCAACACTCCCACCCCTTGAACAGGGAGCCTGGAAAAGCCTGGGACTGCAAGCAGGCTGGGGTTTACACCCCTCCCTAATCACAGCCTCCTGCTGGGACCTGGCCACACCCCACTCAGGTCAACTCTGCCAGGGCAGGGAGGGCTGCTCTAGTGCCCCCAGCTTCCAGCCGGAGCCACTGTAGGCATGTGCCTGAATTTCCTCAGTCCAGAGGGATTGTCTGTATGGTTGGAAAACAATTCAACCCAGCCGGGCTATGTAAACCTGCAAAGGTTGAATCAATTCAGGCTCAGGCTTTTTGAATGTCTGCCCCTAGCCCTACTTAGTTGAATGTATGAATTAAACTATATCCTATGGAATCTCTTGTTTTATTGGTTTGTTACCTACGGATACATAACGGTTGCTTGGACTGCTGTCTAAAGCTGGCATCTCTGTATTCATTTTCCAGCTGACTTTTGTCATTTAAACAGAGTTGCAGCCAATCTTACTTACATTGCTTGCTGTTCACATTTTGCCAAGAAACAACTCTCAGCTTTCTTTACTTTTGCTCTCATATTTTTTTCCTCCATGATCTCTTGAACAACACATATAGACCTTATTGTTTTTTATGACATTTTTGTAGTACCCAGGTTTATGGGCTGGACATGTTTTCCAGGAATGTTATCCACAGGTATTCCTCTATATTCTCTGTTCCCAAAACTTTGTATCAGGGCTTCTCAGGTTTTTTACATTGTTTTTCTTCTGAGCATTTTTGGAAGCTCATTACATGTAATTGTTTCTCCTTTTTTGAAGATCTATAAAGACTGATCTCTCATTTCCCCAATTAAAAACATCTCAAAATCGTTTTTCCATGATTTTGTACATTTTGTTTTTCACCTCAAAAGAAGGTTCTGATGCATATGGTTTCTGCCTCATCTCCTGTGCAATATATATTTTAGCAATCCTTACTTTCATGAACAAGCTAAGATGCAGCATGAAAGTGCTCAGAACAGCAGGTCTTATTTAGCCATGCTGATGTGACAGCAAAGTTACAGTGATCAGACGAGCTGACAAAAAACCCATCACCATTATTCTTATACACCACATTTCTTGCATTGGTGTTTTCAGACATTTGTTTGTTTCCAGTAAAAATGGCGTCTGCTTTTTCAGTTGCTATGGACACTGGGATTCCTGGCTGCAGCTCATCTATTTTTGTCTTTCAGCTTGTTTCTCTATATAATCATCTCCCTGCCTTTAATCTACTTCCAGGAAAGAAGTTCCAGGTTTGGTTTATCTGGATTTTTTTAAAACTTTGATACTACCATTATTTAGAATAGTCAACCCTAAGCAGCACAGTTGCTTAATTGCCATATTTGTTTTAAATAATTTACATGGAATATCCAACACTAAAACTTCTCTTTTGACTTCACTTTTAGATCCTACAGCAATGACCACATTCATATACAGTTGTTCCTCTCCAAGTTGTAATGTAGTATGCATTCCCATTGGTGAATGAATTCAGTTGTATGATTGTATAGTAATGTTTCTTAAGAGGTGGGTCATGAGAGCTGATCATGAGACAAGATCAAAAGGTAATGAGATCTTGAAAATTTTATTATACTCTCCCAGTCTCCCCATTCTCCTTTAGCCTTCAAAGGTCAATGATTCTCCCAAAATACCCATACAAATCTGTATACATATTTATAATGATTGTCCCAAAACATTTTTTATTCTTTCTTTTATAGCAAGTGTAAGATAGCCATGTATATTTTTTACTTCAAATGAGGAGTCTGCAACCAGAAAAGTTTAAGGAATACTGAACAATGGCATAGCATGGCTATGGCTGTTTGCAAGGGGGGGGAATTGATGCAAAAGAAAACTATACTGGAACAATGGAAGCTTGTTAATGCATGCTTATAACTAGTATGAGATTAATCATAGGGGACTCCAGTCATTCAGTCTGACTTACTTAAGTTATTGTCTGCCTGTCCAGCTTAGATCACCAAGGATGGAAACAAGTGGCACTTAACATCTCCTTTGTGCCACCACAAATTGTGAGCACATAGATGTCTCTACCCTTTGTCACATCACATCAAGGAAAATCAGTACACAACAAAAGGTAGTAAGACTGCCATTTATTGTGGCAGACATCTATTAGCATGGTAAGTTTGAGCCACTCCTACTCTCCAGCTACCCCAGGTAGATGTTCTGGGGGTTTGAGGGCCGCTCCCGCTGGAGCACCTACCCAGCTTTCCCCACTTACAGAGAATCACCCCAGAGAATCTTGGGACATCTCTCCATAAACTAGCAAGTATTGTGATGTTTTGTACTGGAACTGTATTCTCTGAAGGTAACAGGGAAAATAATCTATTTAGTAACATTAAAACCTTTAGCTAGGAGACCTGATTCTGTTGCCTAAGGTGCGTCTGCTGTCACCAAATGGCATATCTGCCTTGTTAAACAAATGTACTGCCTTGTGGCTGTTCCAAAAATAATAAAAAAGAGAGAGAGACAGACAGAAATCACTACACATAGAAATACATAATTACTTATTCAAATTGCCTATTACCCAACATCACTAAGCACACCATAACACAGTTGTGATTGCTAGAAACAGCAATCAGAGGAATAAGGAGTGTGGAAAGAACAGAAGGAAATCTTCTGACCCACTGGTAATGCAGCACCCTTCAGAATATTTGTGCAAAAGCCTTCTGACAGTGTTGAACTAGTGGTAACAGTAAATGTCAAATAAGTCATTAAATGAAGAAATAAGAGATAGCACTATTGAATTCTATATACTGAAGGGTTACCAGAACTACTCTCAATCTTGCATATTAAAAGATTAGGATACTCCAGAGGAAAATAAGCTTCTTTCTTACACACATGTACATGCACACACACCATTCCTTCAGCTCTTCCACGTACAAACCCATACTTTAGTCTCCAAGGTTAACTTTAAAGAAAGCAGCCAGCCTGTGTGCATTTCTGAGACATCTTACTTATTATGGCACACAATACATTTGAGAAGTGCCCTGACAATTTAGATGTGGAATAAATGGGAATATATTTTTATTCAAATAACTGCATTTTGTACGTCTCCAACTTTACCTTGTATATGCACTATGCCAGAATACAAGGGGAATATGCAGTTCCTGCACATTGTTTATTCATTTTAATGAGTGCAAATCAGAGCAGTAGACCTTACATCAGTTCCTGATTATAAGCCCCAAAGCACTGATGACTCCAGCCCTTTTATTTTAAAAGCCAGTTCCCCTGGCAGACGTGAAGATGAGGATTCCCCTGTCTTTCCCTTTTTTTCAGCCACTTCTGTCATTTATTTTCAGCCACTAGACAGATTTCACCTACCTACATCCCTGGCATGCAGAACTATACATCTCATTTCTATGCACCTGGTTGTCTTGCTGTGCTACAAGGAAGACATGTTTGGGGGTTCTGGTAGATGAAGCCAACATCAATGCCTGCATCAGGCAGGAACCAGAAAAGCTTCTGGGTTGATGCTTTAAGACAACACCTTCTCTAGCAGCTATAACCACAACTCTCTGGGTCCAGCAATTCCTACAGTGGAGTCAAAGGCCACCTGTATTCCTACAGCACCCAGGGAAGGGGGGTGGTGAGCATTTTCCAAAAGGTTCCCAGGGGTGCAGGTCCTAGCTGTGTTGGTCTACAGACATAGGCAGACAAGGTTCTTTGGGTGAATCTGAAATCTTCTTTTAGACCAAATAAATAGTTGGAAAAAATATTTAGCAAGCTTTCGGATTTAAAAACCCTTCATCAGGCTGAAGAAGTCTCTGCAGTTGGTGTGTGCTCTTCCCGGATGGAATGAGTAGTAAAGCCAGAGGCTGGGCTGGTGTCTTCCATGCTTGCTAAATATGTTTTCCCCAACTATTTTAGTTGGTCTAATAAAACATCAGATTCACCTGAAGAACCTTGTCTGCTCTACTCCCAGAGACACTTTCACTGCTGAGGCCTTCTTCCAGGGTTTGCATTGGTGGAAGCCAGTGAAAAATCAGTGGAAATTATCCTCAGTTGTGCAAGATTAATATTATGTTCACAGAAATTTAGGGTAACTCATAAGTAAACTC
>JAGPOW010001338.1:74432095-74445042 GCA_030014935.1 Caiman crocodilus | reverse complement strand
GGAGAATAGGTTTAGGTTGGAGATCAGAAGGCAATATTTTACAGTTAGGGTGGCCAAAATCTGGAACCAACTTCCCAGGGAGGTGGTCCTTGCCCCTACGTTGGCCAAATTCAAGAGGAGGTTGGATGATCACCTGTCTGGGGTCTTGTGAACCCAGCATTCATTCCTGCCTGTGGCAGGGGGTCAGGCTAGATGGTCCATTCAAGTCCCTCCTGACCCTAGCTGCTATGAAATGATGTACAAATTAAATAGCTTGAGTTTCTTTAGTGCCCCACTGACAGGAAAGCTTTCCAGACCTTAAATAATTTTTGGTAGTTTTTTTCCAATTTGTCAACATTTTTTTTTAAGTGTGAACACCAGAACTGGACACAGAATTTAGCAGCTGTACTACCAATGTTTGCACAACCTCTCTGAGGAGACCATTTAAAAAAAGACCACGAGTGATCATTCTTAGCAAAATACTAAAGACTGCTGTCCTTCACTGGAAGTGTCACACCGCATCAACAAAAGTTCTGCTGCCTTCAAAGCCCTGTCTCTGGTTTGTAGCACCTGCTTCAGAAGTTGGAGCAAGACGCCCGGCAGAAGCCAGTTATAGAAGAAAGTGGAATAAGATTTTATATTTCCCAAGCTTCCTTCCAAAAACAAAACCCCAAAAAACAAAAAAAATCCTCAAAACGGTTTTCTTCTTCCTTACTATTGCAACTTTTAGTGGTGTTATCTGCATAGATAGCCAATTATGGGATCTTAAAAATATCTTTCTACTATTTTGGCCTTTCAGTGGTAAATTGCAGAGACTAATCTTGCTGTAGAGGAGCATTGCAGCAGGGCATCCACATAGTGTAGTTCCGAGCAACCCAGTTCCACTTTTGAGCAGCACATGCTGCCCCAACATGATCCTATGATCCGGTGCCCAAGTCCGATTACAGTTAAATAAAGAGACAGAATACCTGACATACAGTAATCAAATAGGTGAGAACTGAGTTCAGCTGGTAATGAAATGCCCTATACTGAAATGTATACTGCATTTAAAAAAAACAAACCATGTTGCTGCCTCGCAGCACAGGGAACAACTGAACATATGGCATATGGTGCCACAAACATATCTGTGGAGCCACATACTGCACAGCCGCACTCACCTGAACGTGGTCCCTGAGAACATGGCCTGCTTAGTCTGTCATTGCTAAGGCATCACCTGTTACACAGCTCAGAGGAGGCAGAAACAAAAGCAGGGTACTCCTGAAGTGACCTTCAAGTAGCAGTAAACTAAGAATGGTCACCCACTGGACTACCTCCTGTATCCAAAATATGAACTGAATAAGCAACATATTTTTATGGACCCTAAATTGTACCACTTACACTAATTCCATTATGAAGCTAAGTAAGCTCTGATCGGTGTCCTTATTTCCCCAAGTTGAATGAGAAACCATGAATCTAAAATTGAATCCACTGTAGTACCTAGTTGTCTGGAAAAATCAACAGACTCTTGAGTTTAGACAGAACATGAGCTCCCTCCGCACGTCAGTCATCTCCTGCGGTTGGCTTCTGTGAGTGTCTAAGCAAATCGTTAGGAGGAGAAAGCCCAACCCTCTGAACTCCAGCTAGCCAAATGAGCAGACTTCCTTCCTGCTAGGGTAAATATCATTAAACTTCCTCCACACACTACAGATTACGAGTAACTGATCACATGATTAGTTGGATGGAAAATTCACTGTTTTGAAGACACATTTAATGCAGCTGGAATACAGACAGTCCCCACCTCTTTCTGTTGCTAAGTAAAAGCAAGAATTAATCCAGAACTTATTTTAAATGTATTCCATGCAAGGTAGCTTAGAAATAAAGGAATACAAATCAGATCCTGTTTTGCTGACCTTAAGAGGTATTGAATTAGAGCTTGTGTGCCAGTCAGTCTGGCTACCTTCCCAATTTGGGCCAAAAGATCCTTGAGGAAATGAATGCGGGCATTTCATTTGACAGTGACCTGATTATCTCAGGGTGAAAAAAGAAGCAGCACAGTCATTTACACACGTTGTCCTTTTAAACTTCATTGCTCTTCCTTCGCCAGCAGATGGCCAGCAAGAGCACGCAGCATGCCCCCTGAAAACCTGAGCCAGCCGTAGGGGAAATGGTGCCCCGGGCAGACGTGGATTTTAGTACCCAGCCTCAAGTCAGTGGTGCTGCTGCAGGAAGAAGCAAGCAGGCAGGGGCGTGGGACGTAGTCTGGTGGAGAGGCAGGTGCGCGGCAGGCACACGGGCAGACAGGCGCTACTGCTGCCATCCACACTGCCTGACCCAGCTCCTCAGGAGCAGCGGCTGACAGTGGGAGGTGAGCTGGGCTGGGCTGGAGTGGGGATTGGCCAGGGCAGAGCCACCTAACCATGTCACCCTGGGTGGTCACCCACATTGCCCAGTGCTAAGGCCAGCTCTGTCAATAACCATACAGACACACAACAGGATGTCCGAAGAAAAAGTGGTAGCACATTTTAGTAGCATATTTCAGAGGGAATTGAAGCAGGACAGTGAATGTGCAGGTCTACAAAATCCCAGGTAAAATGCAGCATCTGTTTACAGTCTGAGATTTTCTAAAATTGAAACATGACCAGTTTCTATCCTGGCACAAATACTTGACACCTAATGGATGCTCAGGTTTCTCCTACTCTGCTGCTCCCCTTTAGAAATGCTGTCCCCCACTAATAGCAACTGCTGTGAGAAGCAGGCAAGAGATTTCTAGCTGCCTTAATTTCTGTTTTCCATACCTCAACCTACTCAAGCTTCAACTACAGCATGTTTAAGAGACAAAGCAGAGTTAGCAGGAATAACCCAAGGCCAAAAGCTGCTGCTTAACCTTCCCTTAGTGCTACAGTGATAGGTGAAGTGTGTTTCACCATTCTCACCTTCACTTGGAATTCCCACCTTAGAACTGAGGAGGAACGGGCCCAATGGAAAAATAGGAGACACTAACATTTTGTGCTAGGCATATGCGAAAGACTAAAAAATATAGCAGAGAGAAACATGAAGTGAAGGAACAAGGGCAACAAAGACATACCGGGGGAAACCTGACTCAGGTCAATAACTTTAGATCAATCTGTCATCCTTCCAAGCACAGCAAGGGAACCCACAGCATATTAACCATATTGTCACCGGAACAGGGAGAGAACGTTTTTCACGGAAGTGTGGAAAACACAATACTACCAGGAAATATGTGAGGGTAGGAGGAAAAAGGTAAACAGTTACCTCCTTGCATTAGAGAGAGTACCAAACATGTTTCCTCAACCTGCACCTGAGAGCAAAAAGGAGGGAAGACTGGAGTCTCTTCATTATCCTTTGCTTTTCTGATCCCTTTTTCCAGTTTAGATCCCTAGCACATAAGAATGCATTAAGCACAGTCAAGAGACAGCTGAGCAAGTGGCCAAGTTCTTCTTAATGTTAGAATTCCTTTTTCTTTTTCAGATATTGTCTCTCGTTCCAACAGAAAGCAATTCACTACCCAAGGAAAAATAATCCTAGTTGCAGGATACTGCCTCCTGACTCTGGTAAGTAGTGCGTAAGAAGATTTAGTTTATTGTAAACTAAAATAAGAAACAAATCTCTTATTTAACCTACTTGTATATTTTCAATACAAGGAGAACTTAAACTCCTGAGCAATTCTCTTGGATCAATCGCAAATGTTCCTAGACCATGTAACTAAAAAAAGCATTCAGCTTCTACTTATCTGGTCTATCTCTTGGAAAAATTATTAGGTAGCTTTCTTGAAATAAATTAACTAAACACAGATTCCAATGATATCACTCATATCTTTAAAAACTTAATTAGAAAACAAGTTCTCCTTCATCAGTAATATTGTTTATTTATATAACCCTGAATCTTCCACTCTTGCTTACAATAAATAGTAGGAACTGGCCATTTTTTGGTCTTGCTATTCTCTGTGCCAGCCAAAGGACTGGGCTGGCTAGAGAGAACAAGGGACAACAGATTTTCCATTGTTTCATCTCCTTCAGACCCGGAAAGGGGGCGGGGGTTGTCTTCCTTTGAAGTAGAAGGTGTGCCCCTCTTCCCTGGATCTTCCAAATATATTTAAAGAACTTTTACAATAGCAGGACTTTGACCACCACTGTATACTTGCTTTACATGTGACAGGTTAGGCCGTTATGCCTGTGGCTGTGCCAGGGTCAACGGTAATTATACTAATAGGTTAGACAATGGATTTGAATGGTTTGGATAGGGATAAAGATTATGCCTCCGGCAAGATGCCTCTGGCAAGGGATTGGACTAGACGACCTCAGAAGGTCCCTTCCACCCCTAATTATCTATGATTCTAAGTCCCAAGCCCTCTTGTCACAGGCCAAGTAGTACTGTGGGACGCTCAGGTTGCCTGACACAGACTCCTCTAGATCTTATCACCAGAGAACACATTCTCTGGCCCTTTTTGACTTCAGGAAGTTTGAAAGTATGAAGTACGTATGGAAGAAAACTCCCCAGGGCCCTCAGCAAATCTCAGAGGGCTCTCAGAAGACAAGGTAAAGAAGGATCAGGATCCATCAGGATAATGAAAACAATGCAAATTAAGCAAAAGATCAGGGATTTGTATTTTTATAAACCCCAACTCATTATAAAATACATCAACTCAATAATCCTCCTTTACAAGTTTCCTTTAAAAAAGATGCTTGAAACCATTTCAGCCTGTCCAATATCCCAGAGAAATAGAAGTTTAAGTATAATTTATAATAAGGCCGTGTCATAGGCACCCTTTGGCATTCCACCCCTCCCATTAACATGTTTCCATATGCAACTCTGTAGCTACAAGTACCTCCTATTTATGAACATTAAGATTTTCCATGAATAAAAGTTTTAGCCATGTTGGTCTAAAAGCATAGGCAGACAAAACTCTTGGGGTAGAGGCAATATTATTTATTAGACCAACTAAATAATGGCAAAAAAAAAATGTCTTTGTTTATAAGCTTTCAGGTTCAAATGCTCTTCTTTAGGTATAGGATAATCCAAAGATTGTAAAAGTTCTCCCAGATAGAAACGAAACTTCATCTTGCACAGGAGAAGTAGAAGATGGTAGGGTTCCCCTGGGTATAACAGTCCATTTAAAGAAATATTGCTCTGTGAGTATGCAAAATAGGCACAGATAATAGGCTGAAGCAGTCTTGTTACCTGCAACTATTTAGTTGATCTAATAAAAGATGCCGCCTCTACCCCAAGACTTTTGTCTGCCTATGTTTTTAGACCAACACAGCTAAAACCAAGATTCCTGAAACATGGAAGATATCATAATTAGCCATTTTGAAATGAAGATTTTTCAAAGCACTTAACAGTTTTCTTGAAATCCCATGATACCCCTGTGTAAGCTATGGAAGTATTAATACTTCCATTTCACCAAGAAGAAAAACACACAGCACTGAAGAGACATTTTGCAAACACTTTACTCTTACTGTGTAGTAATTTAATAATAGCCCTGCTGATATCAACAGAAGTACTTGTATTGAATAGCAACTTACTCTTCAAGCAAAAGACTTAATCTGAATCTACATTACTGACTCAGAGTAGATCTAAAATGAAAACACAGGATCTCTAGTTCCCAGTATTCTGCCATCACCTATAACACTTCCTCTACTTTCGCAGCAATTAAAAACTATTTGAATGTCTTAAGGAAGAACATGAACTGACATGGAATTTAACAGGCAAAAATCAAACAGACCATATCAAAGGTTGTCATGAGACTCTCTTTTCCACCCTCCTCCCAACTCCCATCCCCCATCCACACTGGTAATATTGTATAGAATACCTGCAATGTTGGAGACAAAAAAATAAACCCCAAACAAATCAAAATGCAGAACTTTCAATAATACAATAAGTAGGTAGTAAAAGTAGAATAATAATACACTCAAGATATGGTTTACCTCTGTTTGCTTTATGCTGTTGGCAGTTATTCCTTGTAATAACTCCCTGTTTCTATGACATTAGTGCTCATTTAGGCGGCAAGCATCCAAAATGCAGGAATGCAAAATAAGAAAAAGAAAATAAAGTATGAATTTATGACTCAGCACCTAGGCATTGAATCTCCTCTCAGTTACTTTGGTGTGAAGCTAGAGTAACTCTAAGGGAGTCAAATTTAAACTGATATAGAATTGCTGAAAGTAAAGCAAGAAGTTGGCCCCATGTATCACTACCTAAATTATGCTTGTATGTTACGATGCTATATAATTTTGGATGTTGAAAACGTAGGGCTGGTTAGCCCAGACTTGGGTGAAGCTCAGAGTAGCACTGCATTAAGAAGTACTGGGAGGAAATTGTGCATCAGGAGGTGAAATATCCTGCTGCAGCTCCTCAGCTTGCAGAGAAATGCACAAGCTGCATCTTTCCTTGTGAAGGAGCTGACAACTCCACTGTTAGTCAGCTTTACAGGAGCTAAAACAGAGCAAAGGCAAGCAATTTTCCCATCTCCTAACCTCATTCCTTTGTACTATAATCGCCTCTGACCCTGCAGTGTAAAGATGCCATCCTCTATACCCTCACCAAATGGCCAATCATATTGAATTATGCATTAGTAATTTGCAAATTCTTCTACCACATCTGTATTAATAAACCACAAATCTACCTCTCTACTCAAGACAAGTCTCTTCTGTCCAAAAGGCAGTCTGAGCCTGTTTCTCCAAAATCCCCTTGCAGATATGTAATGGTCAACTCAAGATGAAGATCTCTGTTGCCCATGTGAATGCCACCTGCCTCCACATACATCATTTCCTGTTACCTCCTTTCTTGGTCACTATGGACTAAAGTCCTGTCCTGATCATCACTCGTCTAAAACCTGGGGGTCATTTTTGACTCAGGCATCGTGTTACATCCTCTAATCCAGAGCATCTCAAGAAGCCTCACAGATTGCTTCTGCCTGACATCCCACTTCCATTGCATGTGCAACACTTTGAAGGAATATCTTGGGGTAGATTTTATAAGTCATTCTGGTGAGTTCAAGGTCATTGTAAAAAGAGTCAAACTCTCGTAATTTTCCAGGAAAATCCCAGAAACTTTTGAGAACTGCTATAATTTCTGGGTGCTTATTTCTCATGAGGTTCAGATGAATGGCCAGATCTTGTTCCAAAACAAAAGTGATTACTATAGCTTTATAAAATTATAGGGAACCCAAGGTTGCTATGAAGATGTGGTAGAGCAGCATTTCCCGACCTATGGGTTATGTCCTAAAAGTAAGTTGCAAGAACATATGAAAGGTCACAAACAAATTTTAAAAATGGATTCTCCTTTGAAGGAGAAAAGTGTGGCTACGTGCAGGTTTCCCCTGGCAGGCTGGCAGAGTTCCAGCCTGCAAGGGGCTGCTTGAGGCTGTGGAGAGGAGCAGGAAGAAGGCGATCAGGCAGGGGGTACTATGTGCATATGCACAAGCACACATGCATGTGGCAACCAGGCAGCATAGAGAAGCTCCCCGCAGGTAAGTGTATGGGGCAGGGGCAAAGATGACATGTCAGAAGACCAGGGGGGAGAGGCCACAGGCAATGCATTGTGGGGCACATGCCCCCCCCAGATCTGTGCACCCACAATGGGCATGGAGCTGTAGCCTGGCTGGACCAGCACAGGCAGAAGATGCCTCTGCAGCCCAGCAGACAGGACCCAGCATAGGAGGGCAGAGCAGGGTGATGACATTCATTGCTGTCACCATCACTGGGACCTCTGTGCCAGCTGCGCTGTTAGCAATACAAGAAATAACAGATGGGAGAGGAGTTGTGCTGCCTTCATCTCCTCCCACCACTAGTCACTTACCCTTTACCTCACTGCCATGAAGCAGTCACCACCACTGCTCCCCCCAAGCTACAGCTCTACCCCATATGGGACGTGGGGCAGGAGCAGTGCAGGCATTCTGAGGCGAGCAGTAGCAGTGGTAGCAGGGTCATGGCAGCAGGGTACCGCTACAGCCCAGAGCACGAGTGGTGGAAGGAGGCAGGGGCAGCACCCCCCCACCCCCATTCATTACTCCTCACACTGCTGGCAGCACAGCTGGTACAGGGGTCCCAGCAGTGGGGGCAACAATGAGTCTCACCACTGCGCTCTGCCCTCCCATGCTAGGTCCTGTCTGCTGGGCTGTGGAGGTGGCTTCTGTCTGTGCCAGTCCAGCCAGGTTGCAGCCCCATGCCCTCTGTGGGTACATAAATCTGGGGGGCACATGCCTCCCCATGCCTCACACACCCACACACACTTACCCCATGCTGGGGTGCTGGGCCCTGGGGATGGGGGGGCAGTGGTTAAGGAGTGAGGGGCACCAGCAGGGCTGAAGGATGGGGGTCTGTGGGTTGGAGGTGAGGCGCACAGGTAGGGGCAGGGGCCTGCTTTATACTTAAGCTATTTACTGCATCAGGACTGACAGCATTGATGTTTACAAATGGGTCCTGGTACAAAAAAGATTGAGAACCACTGTGGTAGAAGGTATTCTGGCCATACCTATGGAGAGCCAGGGAAATGGGATGCACGGTGTTGACCCTCGATAATGCAAAAGTAAGTATTACAAATGGTTGCTCTTACAGATCATTGACTACACTGGGGTGGTAACCTATGGCCTATGGACCAGATTCAGCCTGCAGACATGAGGCTTCAGTGGTGGGTGGTAGTAGTCTAGGCAGCTGAAGACTAGCACCCATCCGCCTACCTCTGACTAACTAGATCAATCCAACCTGTAGCCTTAAAAGGTTGCCAGCTGCTAGCCTGCATACCTGGGGATGAGTTCATCCTTATTTGTACGTATGCAGTCTCTTACTCATCCCCATGACAGGCTGTCTGAGTTAAGGAAAGGGAGATTTTCAGAAGAAAGCATGGGGGAGGTACTGATGCATTATTAAATGCTAGCAACTGTTTCCATGGGAATATCTTTTTAGATTTACTAATGGAGTTTCTCTTACTTCTTTTTAGCAAGATTTATATAGGTTTTATATGAGGATGTTTATAGATGAATAAAGTGTAATTATATCATATTAAGATAAAATGTGCTTGATGTACTCTTCATACAGAGATAATTTGTCAAAATAAACCATTAAGTACACAAACATATTGGCCAGCTGCAATATATAACCCAATTACTAGAGTAAAGCAGAAGGTCAATAGGGGTTGTAGACTCCAGGAACAGGAAATTCATGTAATGTGATTCCAATTTTCTTTTGTTTATGACAAGGGAGGAAGGCGTGTGACTGGAATGTACAGGACAGAAATGGTGATGCACTACAAACGTGCATACAAATGCACAAATCTATTCAGGGTTCTATTGCTGGGGCAGCTGTGCCATCTACTTCAGACTCTTCAAGTTGTCCTTAAGTGGTTCCCCTACAGTCACTGGTTCTTAAAACTCATATTTTCCAACTTATGCCAGAAAACATCAAGTATAGGGTCCCTTGCCAATATCTGCCCTTTCAAGATCAACAAATTACTTCCCTTGTCCTCAAAATTAAACATGCTATTCTTCATTTTCATCTCTTTATGCTAGTTAGTCACTCACCACTTATGGTTACATGTACATATCTCCTCTTAAACGGTCTCCTTCCAGAAGTGGTCAGCATTTTTTTAAAGAGAAACTATAGTGTTGTTAACCATACAAATACCTTGTATAACCTCTCGGATTATCAATACTCTCCATAAATGCAACATGTCCATTCATTTTCAGATCAAGACATTCTATACCAGACTTAGTAAGGCCAAGGACAAAAACGTAAGATTTTCTTTACAGTTATATTAAGACTGCTGGTAGGAAAGACCATGAATGGAATGGAAACAGCACAGTTGATGAAAGGAAGCTGGCAGTTAAGTGCGTTCAGTTCAAATGCAGTAACAAAGTTTTGGGGGGCGGTTATTGCAAGTTAGAAGAAGCCCAGATAAGTGGCCTGTGTAGAATACCTCAGCCAACAAAAAGAAAGTCTTGCCAGAGAGGGAAAATGCAGATAAGAAGTTTACTTAGATTTACTCAGTCTGGGACTAGAGGTTGTGTCTGCACCTTTGCAGATCCAGGAAGCCAGCACTGCTTCTGCCACAACTCTGAATGTCAGTTTAAGAGCATTACATTTACATATATATGTAAACTACCCTATAATATGTAATATAGTGTTTGCAATATAGCCTGTGGGACTTGGATGGTGGTTGGTTGTCAGTTTTTGCCCTAGACTGTTCTTCACACTTTAAATAAAAAGGCAGAGTGAGAACTGAAACCAGCCTGATATGGGCACAGTGCAGTTCAGCATGTGGTTTGACAGACTGAATTAAATGTAAACACTTGGGCCCCTAGTGCCCAATATGTAGTGTATTGCAATATATTTTTTAAAAATCCCTCTAGTTATATTTACCATTACTTTCCTTTCTAAAGAATTCTCTCCCCTCCCCTAACATAGAGCCTTGAAAATCAGTACATCTACAATGCCAGCACCTACAACAAGGGTATCATATCTGATTATAAGGGTACTTCAGGCCCTAATTCTTTTATCTCCTCTCCAGCTGGGTCAGCCACTACCCCTGTTGTTTTAGATCTATGCTAAGTACAGACAGTCAAAAAGCTCAAGGATAAATCAATTCAATCTTTGCAGGTTTAGTCTAAACTGCAGAGATTAAACTGAGAAATAATGGGACACGCATTTAGTTTTGATTCAGGATGCAGCCACGTGCCTGTAGTGGTTCAAGCCAGAAGTCCATGGGAAGACAGGGGTGCTTAGAGCATGCCTTTAGTGTGTAGCCAGCATAGGCTGTGCATTGCCTTCCTCTTCTTGCTGCCCTAAGATCTCTGAAATTTGCAGTCCAGACTCACAACAGCAGGACTCCCCAGAGTTGCTCATCACTTCCTTTTCCTGCTTCTAGTGCCTCTGGGATTCCACAGAGGCATCCAGCATTAAGTTTCAGTATGTTTAGCAGCAGAGCATCTGTATACTCAGAGGAAGGTAGATTTAATTCCCTTCCCTGGCTCCAAACCCCATCCAGGATTTGCCTGGGGAGGAGCAGTCCCTGCCTCCTCCTCCTCCCCCAACTCTTTTCTACTGGAGCAGACAGCACAGCCCTGCCCAGGGCTGAAAAGCATGCTGGGATGCTGAAGGACTGTGATTCAATGTGAACCAGGAAGGGGCCTGGGACAGAAGTTTCATAGCCCTAGGGACTTTCTATCTCCCAGTCTACCTTCTCTTCCCTGGTGCCCTGCAATTGATGTTCACTTCTTTCTCTTGCTTACCATTCTTTATGGCAGTACAAAGTGCATCCATACACTTCATGCCATAGATTAAAGGAGGAGTCTCAAATGTTCTGTCAAATACATACATGTTGCAGGCAGAGACATCTGCAGTTCATCTTCCCATTCCCTCAGATGGTTATCAGCGCTTGCCCAACTGCTTCTCACTGAATAAGCTTATCCACCCTTCTGAGACACACCCACTATTAAAATGTGTTTCTTATTGTACAGATGATAATGCAGGCACAAGTTATCTGCATTATATACAGAACACCTTTTGCAAAGGTAGAGTGAATTTTGGCACATCTGACCAACTAGTATGTGGGGAGGAATTGGGGGGCGGGGATTAACCCCTCAGTTCAAACAGGCCAGGCACGAAAGGGTTCAGGAACGTTTCGCCCTGCTTCTCTTTTCCTGTCCACAGTAAGAAATCTGAAGCCGATGTAAGAAAACAAATGTTTTACTTACAACTTGAACATACCGTAGACACACTCTGTAAACTTCAACGCGAGGCACTCCAATGCCTCATACCACACTCCGTGCCAGCAGTTCCCTTTCAACCCCGTAAACACCACAATTGAAAACCTCAAACCATAGGGAACTCAAGAGCTCTTTAACGCTTATCCGCTGCAGACTATCCAATGGGAGCGTCCGGGAGGAATGGGAGCCATGGACACAGGACCTTGGTGAGGGTGATCAGGCCTCCCGATGCTATGCGTGGTCCCGCCTTCCCTTTTCCTGGGCTCTGTTTTTATACTGCCCCAATGGCCAATTAGCTTGGGTCTTTGTTTTGTGCGCTTTTCAAATTGCATGAGCTGGGGATTTTGCTGCATGCATACTTCGCGCTGCTAATTGGGCTGCACCCGCTGTTTCCCCTTGCAGCGAGCACAGTTTGCTGGCGTTTGGTCACTCTTTATCACCACCTATTTATTACATGCCCCCTTGACCAAATGCCAAGCTCGGATATGTTTGAGCTCAAGAACCTCCCTGTTTACACTTAAGTTTCCTATAACTCAACATTATTAACAGTTTATTAAAAGTCCAGTCAAACGCATAAAAGTCCAGCAACTCCAATGACATCAGGTCTATTTGCTTCGGCTGAGGTCCGTCACAGGCAGGTTTACCCAAGGCGGCGGGTGTCGATGTCTCACACTACATCAAGCAGCGGCAGCTCTGTACCATCTCAGGAACTAAAAAACAAACTCAAGATTCATTAACAACTGTGCTACGTCGGCTTAGCCAGTTATGATGAGCTAAGATGATGCGTGCGCGTGAGACTGCTTCAAGAGAGATTAGATAAGTGTTTGGGTATTCGCCGGATATGAGTACGACACCGGGAACTGGACTCGGACGTTTGCTAGCGGCTGTGGGAATGGCCAGCCACACTGTGTCTTGTGCCAAGTAACACAGCTTCCAAGGTGGACGTGGTACCAGATCACGCTCATCCCACAAGGCCTTGGTAGCATTCATGGCGATTAGTACGTCATTATTGTACCTGGTTCAGTTCTTGAATGACCCATTCTCTTTAAGTCTCAGTTGTTCTTTGTATAATCTTATTTGTTGCTCCACAACACCGTTAGACTGTGGATGATAAGGCAGATGATGATGCCACTGAGCATTGTATTCAGCTGCAAATCACTCCAAACCTATCATAGTATCATAGTACCTAGGGTCAGAAGGGGCCTAGAGCAGGCCATCTAGTCTGACCCCCAGCCAATGGCAGGAAACGAGTGCCAGGGTCACAGGA
>JAGPOW010001338.1:74338920-74390320 GCA_030014935.1 Caiman crocodilus | reverse complement strand
CCCAGCTGCCCAGCCCGACTCCCTGCCCTATTCCAACTCGCCCACCCTCTTCAACAATGCAATTAAAGTCCCCCAGCACAATCCACGGTCCTCCACCCCGACGCACATGCCCAATTTATGCAAAACGGCCATTCTCTCCGCATCCTCGGCTGGGGCGTAGACATTGTACACAGTCACATCCACGCCCTCCACCTCCACCACTGCTTTCTGCAGCCTCCCCTCTTCTAAGACCTGCTGGCCTTTGAATTTCCAACTGCCTTCCTGTCCCAGTATCCCACTCCTGCTGATTTGTTCTCATTTGAACCCCCCCTCCCCGCCACAATGACGGTCCAACCCCCCATCGCTCCTCCAAATATTTATAATTCCTCCCCCATGGGATCCCGCACTCTTGCAATCACAACACTTGTGCGTGCAGGTCCCTGAAGGTTTTGGACATAGTTTCCCATCTCTGCTTCCCATATAAACTTTGGACATTTAAAGATGCTACAGTCAATGCCATCAGGACTGTTTGGCAGAAGAGTAAACCCTGCATCAGATGTCGTCCAAGTCACTACTTAAATCTGAGCTGTCCCCCTCACCTTTCTGCATCCCCGTGGTCTTGACCAAAAGGTCAATCACGGAGGAGTTCAGGTAACCATCATTTCCCTCCCTTTCCTCTTCCTCAACCTCCTGTTCCTTCACAGGCATCTTCCCACTCGTTCCCACTGCTGTTTCCAGCACTCCCCTTTTTGTCTCCTGGACCTTTCCCCCTTCCACCTCTAGCTGCTTTTTCTTTGGCTTTGCCCTCCGTTTCTTCTTCCTTTTCATGGAAGGAGCTTCTTTCCCCTGATCCCCACTCAGTTCCAGGTCCATGTCTGCTGGCTCGGAGATTTGTGTCTCCTCACCCTCTCCCTAACTCAGCTCTTCTTCCATCTCTTGCTCTTATTCCGACACGTCGAGCTGGCTGGCTGCCTCGATCACATCGATTCCCCGCTCCACCTCCGGCGTTTCCTCGACTGTGTGGGTGTCTGCACCTGAAATGTTGGCCTCCTCATCTCCCGGAGTTTCTCCACTTCTCTCCCCTGTTGCATGAGGCTCTCGTGTCTTGTTGGCGTAGGACCGGGGGCATTGGCGCTGCAGGTGCCCCTCACCTCCGCACAAGGTGCACTCCACTTTCTCCTTACGGTCTTTGGCCCGGTGCCCCATGCCGCCACACCTGTAGCAAACCATGAGGCTACAGAAGGCAGCGATGTGGCCCGCCACGCCGCACCTGCTACACATGGCTTAGAGAGCTCCTGCCTCTCTGGCTGCTGGCAGGGAACTGCCTCTGGCCTCAGCTCCTAGAGCCAGGCCCTGCCACTTAGAGTCAGCTGACCTTCTCTGGTTGCCCTGGAAACCCACAGCTGGGCTTCTTATTCCCTGCTAGGGCTTCTTCCCTAGCAGTTTCCCCCTCTATGGGAGCAGGGCACCTCAGTGCTCTGTGACAGTCTGCCACCAAATAATGATTTTCCATGGCTAAGACATATGTGTAAAAATCCCAGAAATATACAATAAGGAAGGAAATTAGGACTTTTTCAGTAATCTCAAATTCTCAGATTTATGTGAAGGAAACAACCAACCATTTAAGACAGTGGGCTTTGAAATAAAATTCTGTCTTAAGAAAAGCTGATTTAAACGTGCGAATTCACAGCTGCATTTTTAATACTTATTAAAATATGGTGACTGATTTGTGATATCTTTACATTTGTCTGATATTTATAATGCTATTCAATAAGCTAATTTTATTAAGACGTAGAGCAAATGTGAATTTACTCTTCTTCCTCAGATGATTTGGAAATCTTATTATTACCCTTCAGCTTTTTTAGATGAGGGAGAGATTAATTGATCTGTCTCAATTTATAAAATTTGGAATTGTTTAATATTATCCTTATAAACTACTTCTTAGGAAGGTACTGATGCCAGGATACTAAGATTAGAGATGCATGAAATTCCAGAATTTTGGTATGCCTGGTTATAACTGGATGGAAACAGTTCACAGTGCTTTTACTGTCTTAGATCCACTTGGAATTTTGTATTTTTAGGAAAACATTAAATGCACCTCAAGTGAATGAGCCACACCACTCTAGAAACACTTGACCTGCTTCTGCTATGATAAAAGGTCCAAACAGCCAGGTTGAAATGCACCCATGCCCTCCAAGCTATTCCTTTTTAAGATGGTTCCAGCATCCTATCCATCACTCTAGGGAATGGAGAGCAACGGGCAGGCCACAGTGGGCTCCCACTAACTCTACACCCTTCCATCTAACTCATGGCCACATCCTGATACCAGAAACAAGAGACTTCTTCTGTTATCCAGCTGACAGAGTTTGCCCTGTAGCTCAAACAACAAAATGCTGGGTTGTTGTATGCAATTTCAAGGTGCAAGCCATGCTAGTGATGCATGATGGGATGTTTGTCAAAAGATAAATAGCAGGACATATTTAATAAAACATAAGAAATTTCATACAAAAAATAAAACTAAGCAGGTAAGGCTATATGCTTAAGCATTCAGAAGTTAGCCAATGCCACATTTACAGTTGCCTGTATTAGTTTTTCCATAACATAGCCTGTAATTATGTGCTTATATCGGTCTTACAGGGCCTTTGTTTCATTCAATCCACAGGACAGTTAAGGCAGGAGAGAGGAAGAAGGTAGAAATAAGCTTGGCCAAATTATCAAACTTGAGTGCTAGACTGGACACATCTACATGTCGCTATATGGCAACATTGCTGTGCTTTAGTGCTTCCTTTCAAAAAGTACTAAAGCATGGCACCGTATAGGCAGGTACTGTGCCATATAGGTGGCACATGCTTCAATGTTTCCACTACGTGGCCGTAGCAGCACACTGTAAGTGGGGAGTGTACTGCTATGGAGACATAATAGGTGATCATATGTAGACCCATGTGATCGCTACATTGTCATAGTGCATTGTATGGTGAAATAGCATGGCACTATGTTTCCATAGGGTGACATGTAGCCATGCCCTTTGAAACTTAAATGACATTCTTTTAATAAAGTTTGGGATTTTTTACATGCTATATGTATGAAAATTGTAACCCCCTTTGCCTCCTCTTTCACCAGCTGACAAAGAAAAGAGGGAATCCCAATGTACACCTACACAGGAATCAGAGGCACATTCACCTGATGTAGAAATGCTGGGGCTAGTATATATTTTACGTAGCTTGGGTACCAATAGCTACAAAACCATAGCAGCATGGGCTGTACAAAAACTCTGAGCACTTGCTCAGCAGCTGAAACCCATGCTGTCACATGTCATGAGCTACAGTAGCTAAATAAAAGACAGCTCAGAAATGTCTATGTGAGCATCAACCATGCCTCTTACTGAGGCACTGACATACCATGGTCCTGACCCAACACCTCACTATAGCTCGTGAATCTTTCCAATTTTTGTTTATGGGCTGAGCAACTTCTCTAATTTCAGCAAAGGAAGTTTAGGTTAGATATCAAGAATTTTCTCACTGGGAGGGTAGTAAGATACTGGAACAGGTTACCCAGAGAGGTGCTGGAAGCTCCATCCTTAGAGGTTTTCAAAACCTGATGACACAAAGCTTTGGCTGGAGTGATCTAGTTGCAGATGGTCCTGCTCTGAGCAGGTGGTTAGACTAGATGACCTCCTGGGTCCCTTCCAACCCTAACTTTCTATTATTCCAAGTTCCAAACTAAGTGGATTCCACATTCTTTTGTATTTAGACCTGAACATTTAAATCCAGCAATTACCCTAAATTAATGATGCTGCCAAACCTGTTCCACCACCAAAACACTAGCAGTAAGGGTGGTGAAATGGGCCCAATATTCAATTTGGATTCAGCCCAGAATTGAGGACTGTAATTCAATTTGTCGATTCGGACCACTGTCCTGATTCGATTCAGCCAATTCTGAATCTGAAGATTCAGATGCTGATTCGGAGAATAGGCAATTCAGCCATAGACACGGCTTTAGATGTTTTTCTACATACCTCAAGGTACCAGGTGCAGCTTGTGAATGCTGCGATGCTGGGGCAGATGAAGTGTCCCACAAGAGCACGCCACTGGGAGGGGAGGGGGGGTCGGCAGTCTCCATGTGCTCAGCGGTGAAACTGGAAGTGGACCAGAAGTATTTCTGGTCCACTTCCAGGTCCGCTGGGGAGCATGCTGTGGGGGTCCCTCCATGCCTTTCTGGCTCTACGATTGGCTGCGAGGGGACTCCAGGTGCCCCCCCCAGACCCAGGAAGGAGGCACCAGTCACTGAGCTGGGGAGGGTGTGGGGGAGCCCTCTGCACACTCCCTGGTGACCCAGAAGTGCTTCTGGTCCACTTCTGGGTCTGCTGCCAAGTGCACTCCATCTACCCCAGCATTCATGAGCCACCTGGTTCCTTGTGATATGTGGAAAAAATACGTTTAAAACTGTGTCTATGTCCAAACTGCTGAATCTTTCCGAACTGATTTGGAGGGTTCCAGTTCGATTCAGAGAGATTAAAAGGGTCCTCTGATTCAATTCAGATTCAGAGATTCGGCCACTGAATCAGGGCAAATCAAATCAGGGACCGAAGCTTTACACAACCCTAACTAGCAGCATCTACTATACCAGGAGATAATATATTATTATGCTTTTAGATGTATAGAATACAATATTGTTTTCTAAAGCTGAGACTCTAAGGCAGTCACCTGATGGCAAGGACTGTTTTCAGATAACTCAGTAATAGCTAACAACATTTATAATTGCACTAAGGAATGTTTTCAATCTTACTAATTCCCTGCATATAAAAGTCATGAGCAAGGCCTCCAAATATCATGATATTGAGTTAAAAACAAGAAATTAAAAAAAACAGTAGTAGTGTATGGGGGTGGGGGGGGCGTTAACTTCCCTCTGATGTACGAGGCTTTAGGGTACACTTGCTTCATGTTTTCAAGCTTTTCTCCACAATCTTGAAGGAGGAGGACTACAGTTTCCTCTCCCTACTTTTTGTTTAAAAAAAACAAAAAACAAAATAGATTTTCATGCAGGAACTAGAGCTGTTGAGTCTCATGTCTGGAGTTTTCAAAAAACACCTAATACTGTGAAGCTTATATAAGCATAATGAGGAATGGCAGTGCTGTTCTTCCATGTTTAAAGGTGCCAATTCTTTGCATAACTAAAATCAGGGCAAGTATATATGCAGACATCAATATGGGAAAGGACAGTCCATATTTATTTATTTGTTTCTTCATTCATTCAATTTATATGCTTCTCGTCCCATCAAAGGCTCAGGGAAGCTACAATAAGAGGAAAGAATAAGGTATAAAAACAGAAAAATGAAAGAAAGAGAAAACAGGAAAATGTAAAAAAGGAGCTAGAACACCAGTATTCTAGATATGGATGTTCTGACACTTAATTTGCTGCCATAGTAAAACACATTTGATATTTTAAACTAGTACCATTATTGAATCTACAACATTTTTCTTGTGGGCTTCGTTCTGCCTGTTTTCACTTAATGCTGAACAGTCCTTGTTCTGCAAGGACCTAAACTGACTTAACTGGACCAAAGGGACCAACCTTTTTTGGCAGGGGTGCCATAAATTTGCCTTGCAGCCTCCCTGAGTGCCACTCTGATCCCCTTTGCCTGCCTGATCTGATGCTCTGCTTTCTGCTCCCTGTCAGATATGCCATTGTGCTGAATGTCCTTTTCCCAGTCTTCCACATGCCAAACAAAAAAAAAGGTTGCCCGCACCACTTGGGACACGTGCTGCTGGTTGGCTACCCCTGAACTAGACTATTAGCAGAATGCAGCTCAGCTTAAGTAAAGATGGCAGAGGCAGGCCCTGCATTAGAGCTAAATAAATAAAACCACAAGTAAATGGTATGAGTGAAGCATTACTTGAATAATTATGTCACTTACTTTTCCTTTTATCAATACAATGCACCTGGTTCCCTGCATGATGGAAAGTTGCTAGCATTCATTTACACAAATAGGCAGCAATCTATGCCAAAGTGACATGATAAAGTAAAACTGTTGATCAATGTGCATGCTACATAAATTCGGTGATGACATTTGTTAAAAAAATGTCAGCAAGCAATGTCAGGGGAGAACTTAGTTTCAAAATCGCTACCAGTTGGCAGACATGTTGAAATGCTCCCTCTCTTCAAGACTCAGGCCTTAAATTTTCCAAGTGGCTTTTACTTTCCTATGTCACTATTTATGAAGACTTGCTTTCAGTTTTTGTTTTTTTCCTAATTTCTCACTGTGTGATTTAACGATTTTTCTTCCAGGAGGATTCCTTATTCCTCTCCTGCTGTGGTATGATTTTCATGGTGGCAGCCTTAATTATTTACTCCTTATTTCCTGCTGCAGTGCAGGTTAAAACATATTGCTTAAGGTGGTTGGTTATATACGAATCCTGTGTGCTTACATAGAAAAGGAGAGGAGTGAGCCTTCATTTAAAAATCTCTCTCTCTCTCTCTCTCTCTCTCTCAAAGGCATCTGTGTGATTTTTATTTCCTTGCTTTTTTCCAGAAAAGAAAGCGCCTTACTACACAAATGTGCAGTTGCTTGTTTCCTTTTCCCTCTATATATTCTTCATAGTGATGTACAAGTTCCAAATCGCAGGAAAATGTAATGTGTCTGGGGGAGGCAGCTGTTTTTAAAAAGAATTTAAGACCCAATTCTGTGAAGTACTGAATGCCCTCAGCTCTCGCTATCTCCTCTCAGAGGGGAGAGGACCTGGGACCTCACTGAACTACACCATTCCCGAATGGACCCAGAGGAGAGAGCTCAGAAATGATGCAACAGCGTAGCTGAAAAAGAGCTTTTCTTCTCAGCATGGCTCTGCCCTGAAGAAAGTGGGGTTCATCTGAAGAGACACTGGGGGCATCTACACAAGACACTTGCTGCGCAGTAGCCTAATAACACTGCGTGCAGCGTGCCAGTCAAAAACCATCCTAATGCACTACTACATGGTGTTATTAGGATACTGCATGGTAAGTGTCACAAAAAACAAACAAACTGCACCAGTGCTACTGTGCAGCAGCACACGTTACTGCTCATTTAGTTAATACTTCATTAAGTGCTAAACTAAATGCACATTAACTACTGCACATTAATGAACATGTAGACACTCACTGAGTACCTGTGAGAGTACTCAGTGCATTCAGTATCCAAGATAATGTTGGCATGCACACAGCAAGGACAAACAAAAAATCTTGAGCCCCAGTCCGTGCTTCAGGGTCTTCTAAGTCAGACAGTGCCTGCGTGTTATGTATGGAATATAGGAGAGACAGCTTGCTGCTCCCTCCAACACAGGACTGTGCATTTTTCATTGCCAGCATTCATAGGTCATCGCCCAATAGGTCCCCTCCTTATCTTCCATAGGAGTGAAGACAGAAACCAAAGGAGCCTTTCCCACAGCACAGAGTGAGATGCAGAGTCCCTTCAAGTGGATGGCCTAGCCTACCCGTGCAACCCAAATACTACAGCTCTAGTGTATCTGGGCTTTACATAGACACACCACCTATTCAGAATGTGATCCACCATTAATAGGAAGATTGGAGAACAGGAGGTAGCAAATAAAATATGTTATTTCTGGTAAATTAAGGCATATATACACATGCTCAGGGAGGGGGGAGCACTTTAATTAGAGAGGCTCAGAGCCACTCTAATTAAAGCCCCCAGAGTGTCACGTGTAACCCAATGCTGGAAAATGGCAATGAGGGAACTTTAAGTAAAGCTCATCGAATGACCTTTAAAGTGCTCCCACTGCCATTTCTTCAGCGTAGGGATGCTGGTGCACATGATGCTGGAGTCTGCTGAAGCACAATAATTACCATGCTCCAGGAGACTCAATTAAATCGAGTCTGCTCTGATCTGTTGCAATTACAGCACGTCAGAGCAGCCTCCCTGAATGTGTATAGGCACCCTTAAACTACCAAGCCCCTTCCTGGTTTCCCAGTGGCCCATATCTATTCCTCTATAAAGTAGTACCATCTGCTTCTCAGTGTTCTTTATTAAGACTTTTGCAGTGGTCTTACTAAGAATGATACCCACTTTGCTTGCTTGCAGATGCGGGGGGAGTAGGGGGAGGAAACAAAACACAGCACTTTACTTTAAAACCAGCACGAACCCAGAAGAGGCAGTGCATTAGTTGTACCGTTTTCCCAAAATCTATAGTGACAGAACACTTTAGTGGGGCTTTTTTGGTGCTTTCATCTAATAGCTGATTAAATCAGCTTTAGCTAAAATCACCAAAAAAACCCCGCTGAAGCACCCAATCTATACAGACGCTGCAGACCCAGGTCAAACTAATGGGCAGCTGCTTCCAATACAGTGTATTTTTCTCCCCACATCTGTCAGCACCCAAAACTATTATTAAACTGCAAATATTAAAATGTTCTCTGACATTCGGGAACTACACTTGCAAGGTTCCTAGCCTTGCCATCGACTGAGCATGTCCGCCTTGGAGCAAATGACTTCCCCTTCTGTAAAATGGAGATATTAATACTTGCCCCTCTCAGAGAACATGATATGAGGTTTATTAATGCTTGTCAAGTGCTTTGTGATGCTTAGATGAGAATTATATTAATAATTTTAACTGGGGCTTAATTGAAAAAGTATTAACACAGCATATTAGGACATGAACTCTGAATTGTGAGCTACTAGCATATTTCGCTCTAAAAATGAAATAGAATGATTATACATAGCCAATTTTTTACTAATCCCACCTCGCCGCACCCTCCATTTCTCCACCACATTTAAAGCTAAGAGAGGTCAGAAGCAAATCAAATTTGTGGTCATAATTAGCGTAAGGAAGAATCCAATACCTGGTAGGTTGTGTTTGATATTATCCACCTCGCAAATGACATGATGACTTTTGTGCAGAACTATTTTTTGCCTCATGTTATGTCTAAATGTAAAAAAACCTGCCTACTATTGCACAGCATGCATACTTCCTAAACTAAATCCTCTGCCGAGTATCTTATAATATGGTACATACAAAGCTCATTGCTGCTGTTACACTGACACACAAACTGAAACATCAGCTTATCCCTAATTACATTACAAAATAAAATAATTTTTAATACATCTTAGAAAAAAAAAGACTTAAGACTAGCAAAAGAATAGACCTCTAAAGATAGTACTATCTTTATCATTAAGTAAAATAACCTACAAACATCCCAAGAGAACAAATGTACCAGAGACATCTCTCTTCAAATACCGGTTTCCTAAGTCTTCTGAAAATGGGTTTACATGATATAAGTTCTGCCACTTCTATACACAAGCACATACAAAACATGAGGCTCATCTTCAAACAATAATGGAAACCAACACTTTTCCTCTTAGACCTGTTTATATGCTGTAAGCTCCTCCAAGGAGGTAAACTGCCATAAAAGCTTCGTAAATGAGGCTCTGTTTATAAAGTCTTCTGAAACAGAATAAATATCTCAAGCCGAAACAATGTAATCTTGGAAAATGCCTCCACAGGTCAGTGCATGTCCCATTCCTCTCCAAAATTACCTTCACAATAATGAAGCACTATGGCTCTTAGCCACAGAATAAGTCACATCAAAAGAAATGCTTCATAGTTTGAAAAACAACCAACATGAAAAAAAAAGAAAAGAAAAGAAAATACACAGCAGCCACGCTCTCCCAAATCTGTATAAACAGGTATATAAATGGATGCTCCCTACCACAAGTCAAAAGCAAACATCTGCATCTGAAAATTGGATTCTAGCACATCTGAGGGAAAATCCATTATGTGCTGAGATTCATCAGGACATTCACATGTGTTAAATTTCATGGGCTTAAAATGGAAAAAAAGTTCCTGGATTCATAACAGGAAATGACCACAGACTGCACATTTTTAAATATCTTGCAGGTTTCTGACATGACTCAGTAGTACATGGGGATCAGGATTGGCACTGGAGGGCTCAGCTATGGTTATAATTATTATATTGGATTATAATTATTATGCTGGACCTTTTCTAGATGGGAAGGTACAGGACATCTGGCCATTCTCCCTTTCCCATCACTGCTTGCTCCAAGTACTAACTTACCACTCATTTCCTCCCCTGCCGCCAGGTGGGGATAAACAACAATTCTGGTTTTGAATGTGGATCACTTGGGTGCCTAAGACCCACAAATCAAGTGGACAGTAAAACCAACGATCCTGCCTCCTTCCATAATGCCACATGGAAAAGATCTATAGAAGCAAACTTTAAAACGAGTGTATCAGCTTTGGCAGTTCCTCAACGTAGCCACAATTAGTACCTGCCTACATGATGGAGTCCGTAGCTCCAGGCCTGACATGTACTAGTGAATGTAAAAAACAACACGTGTATAAGGGGAGAGTCACTCTAATTAAAGCACCCGGAGCATCATGTGCATTAGTGTCCTCATGCTGGAACATGGCAGCAGGGGACCTTTCGCTAAAGCTTGTTGAATGAATGTGAGTTAACGCACCCCCATTACCATTTTTTTGCGCGGGGATGCCAATACACATGATACTGGTGTCTGCGGAAGCATGGCAATTCCTCAGTTAATCAAGTCTGCTCCAACATGCTGTAATTGCAGCACTTCAGAGCAGCCTCACTACACGTGTATAAGTGCCCCACATGGTAAATACTAATTTCAAGAATCTCAGCCAAGGGTTACAGTTTCTGCAAGTGACCTCCATACAAGGCACGACACTACCCACAACATCAATACTTGTCATTTTGCTGTGGCCTGAATAATCAGACAAATATGGTCAGTGTCGTCCATGGTCCTCAGTCTTTACCTTCACTTCCATCTCTTTCCTTATTCTGTCCCTGCCATAGCCCTCCTCCTGTATTTCTACTTCATAGAAAAGTCACTTTGGATAGGTAACCTTAGAGGCTCCTTCCCTCCTCTTCTGCCCCCACCTGTTAGCCCTACTTTTTCTCTTTTACCTTTACTGTCCTCCTCTCTGCCACCTTCATTCTTTCCTCCATCTCAGAGCCTTTTTACATACTCATTTTAGGCAGCTCCTGGAGCTCCTAATGCCTGGGTCATCATTAACACCTGAAACTAGTTTTATACAGGCAACTTAAACTTATACCAGTCCAGGGCACCAAGCCAACTCCCCCTCTTGCCTCCAGGACTATGAGCTTCCCATCCTGTGAGTACAACCCCATGCAAAAGTCACATGCCAGCTAGCCAGGACACGGCACAGATGGGTCCAGGAATGGAGTCTAGGGGGTGGGGGACAGAAAACAAGGTAGGGGGCTGCATCAGGCTGGAGCTTCCTTGATCTTGGACTTCCATGAACTGGGTTTCCTTCCCGGGGCAGGGGCAGTAGCTCCCCCAAAAATTCTTTCCTTTATCACTCCCACCCCCCTAGCCATCCTGGGAAGAACAACCAGGACTGAAGAGCAGTGGACTGAACCCCACACCTTGATCCCAAATCCCAATTTATTAGCACATGAAGCCTTTAATTTACTAAATCTTCATTTCTTTAAGTGCAGAGCATGAACAGATTTATGACAACAATGGTTAAAACACTATTTAGCTGTTGCCACTAGGGCAATGCATAATTCTGTGACGTTTAAAATGACTAGTCATGTAGCTGAGGTGACAGTGGGTGACACATGATTATATTATACCCTTTACATGGCTCGGGTACGTTGGTAGGTAAAGTGATGAATTGCCTACCTTTCTGAGCAATGAGAGCCAACTAAGTGCTTTGCCAAGCTTTTCCCTTAAGGCTTTGCAGCTTATTTTTTATTTTATTCCAATTTTTTAACCATGGCATGTTTATTTCTGATACCCATGAAGTGGGTATCATAAAGTTGAGCGGTATAGTTTCAGAAGAAATTTTTGGCTATTTTAGGGCAATAATATGGTTACTTAATTTCAGCAGAGCAACGGCTCTACTTTTAGCTCTTAAGCAACATGAATTGCACGAAGTTTAGGTAGTAGTATTTTTATACAGCAAACAACCTGAGTTTTTTTAACGAACACTTTGCCCTTATTGTTACATATGACACATTAGGTAACTTGTATACGCAGGTCATGTTAGGTGGGCTGAGAGGCCAGCCTTTCCATAGGGTCTTTAATTTAATTAAGGTGCTACTGATTTGAACTAAGAGGGATCGTGCCATATACCAATGGCCATCAGGGGTAACTAATTCCCATATGGGGCGATGCAGATTTTAGTCCTAAAGGCATCTTCTTTTTAGTCCCGTGCTTAGCAAATAAGCAGTGGATTAGTGGTTTAGTTTTCATTTTTTACCCCCTGCAATAGGAATAGGAACTTTCCTTTATTACAGTTTTTTTTAAGTGGTAATCCAGGTACTTTGATAGGTTATCTTTTTTTAAATGTTGCATGCATTCCATGATGCTTTAAACCAGGGGGCTATTTTTTATTGTTAATGTTGTTTATTACCTGGTCAAAATAGATATTTAATGATAACTTAACGTGTGCACAAGCAGTACTCTACGTTTGATTTTTGTCTGCTTTAAAAGCAGTATCTATCATGGCCTGGGTAAGACGGGCTGTCTTTAATCTTACATTAGTTAGCAATTTGTTAGTATGCTCTAAAGTTTTTCTTTTGAACATGCTTTCCCTAGTAAGTAGCCCATTGGAGATTGGCTACTCCTTTGGTGTTTTGGGGAGATTTATTTAAGTTTTATACATGTATAGCTGAGTTAAGTTCATTCCAAAGATAACCTGGAGCATCTCTTTGTTTTCAGGACTTAACTGTATTCGTGAAACATAAAACGATTGGTTATTCCTATCTAGGTAACTCTTTAGCTACACGAGTTCCTGATGAACAGTTTAGAAAAGTAGCTCAGACATACCATTGTTCTGGTTTGAACAATACTTGGGCAGTGAACAATGAAGCATTGAGGAGGGTTGGGATTTTAACCTGCGACCTCTACCAGGGTGTGGAGCTATTCACAGGTGGTGTCGGGGCCTTCCATGGGGGAATGGCTAGAGATAGTAGTGAACTCCTTGGTTTCTTACAGATTACATTTATTTGTTTCTCCTTGGGAGCCTGTAACTATGCTTTACTTCCCAGAGAGAGAAAGTTTTTACTGTCACTCATGGGGACAATGCTGTATCGGGTTGATGAAATGGCAGTGTCCTGGCAGAATTGTAGCACTGATTTGTTTTAGGAACTCTACTGTATTTTATTATGTCTCTGGATAGGTATGATTTATAAACTATGTAATAACTTTGTTTTAATGTGCTGCGCACCCTTTTACCTGGTGGGCTTTGTACCATTGCTGGAAAATGTTGTTAGCCATAGGAATGGGAGGGGGCAGATTTTTTCATAAATGCAGTGGCTCGAAAGGCTGAACAGAAGCAGAATGCACAATTGGGGGCACAGACTTAGGGCCATTGAGCTTAATGGGGCTTTTCTTAGGAAGTATGTAACAACAAACTTCTAAACAAGTAGAGCTACAACAAATACCTCCTCTCCCACAGTTCGCCATTTTAGCCTTTAGGTAGGGAATATACCCAAGATAATAATTGGTGCCACAGGTACACTGACAGTTATTACCTTGCCAGTTAACTATTTTGTTTCTTTTATTTAGAGACTAGGACTTTATTTGCTCTGGGGTGGCAGGGTTTTTTTCAGCATGGATACTGCGGCGGGACCACGTGAAGGTCATCTGTGTGCATTTCCGGAGGATGCTCTTAAGGATCAGGCTAATTCTTGAGGTCTTCAGGAGCAAGTTTATTAATAATCTGGGTAATAAGGAGGATAGTAGATGCACCCTACCTAGGAAACACAATAAGGCATTAATAAAAAGAGTATAGTTATAACAGTCCACCACTTTACGGTGCTAGTTAATTCAGACGAGTGACAGAGCAGGACTTGTCTTTAGTGGCAGGCTTAATTAGGAATGGTTACGGTGGTATTTGTGGACAGATTTAATCTGTAGGAACAAGACAAGGAGCTTGGCTCCTGTTAGATGAATTTGACTTAAATACTTACTATGTATTATGCATACCTTTTGCTAATAGTGTTCCCTTTCATTTATTTTTCTGAGGATACTTTATTACTACCTGATTTTCTGCCTGAAGCTTTTCTGGGTTACCACCCCTAGCTCACTTTATTGCTGCCTCATGGGGACCACCCAATCTAAAGGCCTGTTGCATAGGGCTACCTCCCAGACAGGGTCAGTTATTGGCCTAATTGATAGCTTGATCTAGGTACAAGTCCTAGCCCTTAAGAGCTGGGCCAGCAGCTAACCGCAAATTGCATTTGAGGATGCCATTAGCTTGCTTTACCAATATGTTAGACTGAGGATGGTATGGGATGTGATATGTCTATAACATGCTATGTTTTGTGGTCCATTTATACATAAGATGATTGCGGAAGTGAGGGCCATTATTGCTCTGTAGTTTTATACGTGGTGGATACACAGCTAGCAGAGTTTCCAGTGCTGCACAAGTGTCCTGGGCTGTAGCTCTTGCTGAGACGCAGGCAAACATTATTCCCGTAGAAACTTTTACAGTACAAACACGTACTGTTACAGCTTTTACAAGTACAAACACGTACTGTTACAGCTTTTACAAGTACAAACACGTACTGTTGTTTCCGGGAAGTCTGAGGGAGGGGGGCCTATGACATTACTTTGCCATACTTGCAATGCTATCTTTTCTTTATGTCATGACAACAGGACACTTGGGCAAGGTCTTAGTCGCATTTTGACCTTGCGGCAGATGATGCATGTGTTTACTATTTTTTGTGCTTCTTTTTTAGCACAATGAATGCCCCAAGACGTGGCCAGGTGGGCGGTCCCATCACACCCACAGTGCCGGTGTTGTTGATGTTGCCATTCTGCGGCTTGTTTTTTAGGTGTACAGTGGGAGGAGGAATTGGGCAATGATGGACCAATTGCTTATTTTCTTCTTTAACATACAAGGTTTTAGCACCCTTTTTTGTTTTTTTTTGTTAGCCGATTAATTTTCCTATTTTATTTTCCTTCCGGGCCTTCTTCTGCTTTATTTTCATGTGCTGCATTCACAAGTTGGATGTGTAGAAGCAGCTTATTTTGGGCTAACTTTTATAAGGTTTTCCATTCCTTGTGACTAAATGTTTTGTCTTTGTTTTTTAAAGTATTTTTTGTTTTATAGGGGTAGCCATTTAGTACATTTTTTAATACTATCTAGAAGTTGCTATGAATATAAATGGGTTTTATAGGATGTGGACCTTTTACTAATTTTTACACAGCCATGCCGGGCACTGCTTTGAGCTCGGCATACTACGTGCTTTTCTAAGGCCTTGTAATACTACTTGCTTGTCATCTTGAATTTTTAAAGCGGCTGCTCTTTAGGCACGACCTTGAGCAAACCCATCTGTAAGCCAGACTTTAACATTGACTGAGGTCTTTATTTTAGGTGAGAAAGAAGGTGCTTCTTTGATGGGTGAAGGTTTATTACAGCTTGTTTGATTACAATAAATATTAATTGTACTTTTTGTGACGTTTTAAATTAATGCAGAGTGTCCCTTTGGGGTTATTTGTTGGACCTGGTTCAATCCATCTTTGGACCGTGGTGTCTTGGGTTTCCCCCCCAGGTGGTAGCTGGCAGTTTGACAGAGCCATTCTGAGAATAGGTATCAGAGAAGTGATAACTGTGGGTAATTTTCCTCTTAGTGCTTTTGAGGCTTTTAGGGCCACTGTTGCTGCACACAATATTTGTTTTAAAAGAGTATACCTTGCTTCTGCCCCTCTCCAGCTTCAGCTCCAGAATCTAAGGGGTTTTCCTTTTGCTTCTGAGGACTCCTGCCACAGGCTCCAGCATGGTTTCCTTTTGAGACATTTATATGGAGCCAAAGCGCTTTTTTGGGACATTATGCCTCAGGGAGACATGAACAGTTACTGCTTTTTTAAGGGCTCATAAGGCATATTTATGCTCAGGACTTTATTTTAATTTAGTTTTCTTTTTACATGAGTTATATAAGGTACAAATTAATACGCTAAACTTAGGAACAGGCATACACCAAAAATTGATTGCTTCTAATTGGACTTGCAGTTCTTTTATATTAGTGGGAGGCAGGGTTTCTACTATACTTTGCAGCCCTTCAGTTGGTAGTGTGAGCCCCCTAATTTTGCCCTTTTATTCTTAAAAACTTAGAGTAGTGCCCTACTTCTTGGATTCTCTGTTCAGACAGTGTGAATCTGAAGGTACACACTTTTTTTTTTTTAAATGATTTAAAGGCCTGGGTGGCAGCCTTTCTGCCCTGACTGCCTACTATGATGTTATTTATATACTGACACATGCATACATTGGGGTACTTTTCTTGAACTTTATGAACTATTGCAGCTAAAACCCTGTGAGCCAGGGTGGGGCTGTGTATCCACCCCTGGGGCAACATGGTATAGGTATATTGCTGCTCTATTATAAGCCTGCATAGATGGGATCCATTAATATCAAAAACCATATTTTTTTATTTTTTGGGGGGATTGATTGAGTGTGGTTGGGGGGGAATAGAAAGGTAAGAAAGGTTTATTAACTTAACAAAAACATGACTGTGTGTAGTATACCAAGATAGATAATGAGAGACAATAATAATTTGCATCAGCAACTTATTGGCAGTCCCCGCTGATGCCTGAAGCGTTAGGACAAAGCTCAATGAAGTCGGGCATCCTCAATCAGCACGGTCCGAGAGGTACCAGGGAGGACCCTGGTATTTAGTCTTTGGGTTTTTCAAGATCTACAAGTCCACTGATTCAGATTAACAGCCAATTAATTCCTTTCATAGAGCTGTATTTTCCTCCTGAATGATTTGTGTGTGTCAGTCAATTTATAATTAATTTCTGAGCTGTGCTGATAAGTTACAGCCATTTAGATTTTTTTTTATTTTAACTGTCCTTTGACTGACCCATAGCAGTACAAGCCTTGCATTCCTTTGATAAGGTTAATTTGAAGTAGTAAGGCCTTGTGGCATAGTTAAAGGCTTTGCTAAATTTACTAGGCCTTATTACATTTTAAACTTGAATTAGGCTCTTAGCAACAACATATAGCTTAATATTTGATCAAATGACAGAAAAAACACTTGATTTAATCTTCATAGACCCTTCAGCAAGGACCTTATCACACAGACATAATTTTTAGCTGTTACATCATGCTCCTGCCCCACCACAACCCCTCTCTTACACCCCTTCCCCCCAGCAGAGTTAAACGTATGCCCTAGCTCACAACTCACAGCTGTAGGTCCTAGTTAGGTTCCCGACTGCCAGGCTCTAGTGGTACATCAGAGCTGGGATGATCAGGGACAATCAGAGAAGGTTTTTAGCTTTAAGCTGCTAGCTGCAAACATGATTAGCACTAACACCAATCAACATCTGAGCAGCATTAAGTGCAACATGCAACAAGGCCCTTGGCTTTCTTCATTCATTTTCATAGGAAGAAATAAAAAACACTTTAATTTTTAGATCACTAAGCTAGTGGCCTGAGCTTAGGAGGAGAAAGGAAAGCCTTGTGGAAAAGGAATACGATATAGACCCAGGGGCAGTCCCACAAACTCCACGCACAACATATACAGGTATTCATTGTGCTGCTAATTCGCAGTGTGGCAGGAGATCCCACTGTCAAAAAAAAAACATAAAACCCCCCAAAAAGCAGGGTGGGACACATGGCTGCAGTGTGCACCACCCAAAACTGGAGCCTGGCCACCCAGAGCCACACTCTAGCTGCTGGCTAGGCTTCATATGCCCAGATGGCCACCGCTGGCTCCCAGAAGACTGTCGGAACCCCAGGTAAGGCTGCTGGGCCAACCCAGATGTTGGCTCCAGCCTCTCCTACCCCCGCCCAGGGCAGCTTGCTATGCATGTGTGTTAGGCACTCCCCAGGGACAACTAGCAGCAGAACAAATGTTCCACTGTTAGTTGTAGTGGAGGAGAATGCGTGTTCCCGCTCGTGGGGATGTACCCAGGGGCTATGTCCAGATGGGCAGGGACATGCACTTGCAGCGGCACAAACAGTAGCAGCACAAATCTGTGCCACTTTTTTGTGCTATAGCACATGCCCCTGCCCATGCTCTTTGCTGCAGGCTACACCCAGCTCCTGGCCAGGCTCCATGTGCTGTGGGGATGGGGCTGGTTGGGCGCAGGGTGCCTCAGTGCGGGACTAGCTGGCAGGCAGCTCCTGTGCTAAGGCACCCTGAACCCTCAGCCAGCCAGGGAGCAGCACATAAGATGGGGAAGCAGGCAGTCCTGTGTTGGCTGCTCCCCCACTTCTGAGACACACTGTGCCCCATCCAGCCACTCTGCTCCACAGCTGGCTGGGGTGCAGCGTACCTCATCTCCGGGGCTCTACAGCATGTGGAGTTGGGGAAGCAAGCAGACCCGAGCTGCCTGCTCCCCTGCCTCTGTCCTGGCACACACTGTTTTTACATGCTTTGCACCACTTTATTTGGGGGGGGGGGGTTTGTTACCAGGAAATCCAAGTAGCAAGTTTTGCCCCCACACTGCACATTAGCAATACTGCAAAGCATGTGGTTTGTGGTGCCACAAATTGCACGTGCCTACATATGTGGACGTAGTCAGGAGGTACAAATAGATCTCCTGGGTGAACCAAGCCAAAACTCCCAAAACATCTCACGATCACACAGGTTCTCAGTAGTTACTAAACAACATTAGATGAGTTTCTTAATCTCTTCGCTCCTGTATCGTCTAGTGACAAAGGAGTCTCATCAAGACTCTCCTGAGTTTCCTGAATGAAGGCAGTGAGGAGGTTTACAGCCATACTGGGAGGGAGACCCAAGCAGTGGTATAATAGGCAGGGTTTGTGCCCAAGGCAAACCCCTGCTGGGGAGTCAGAGCGAGAGCAGATTCCAAAAGTGGGGGGCAGGAGAAAGACATGGTGCAGAAGTCTTACCCAGGCTCCAGCTGCCACCACTACATGCTCTGCCCTCCCCAGCTCCTGCTCTTAAAGGAACAGCAGCAGCACCCTGTTCATGCACCAGCTGTTGCAAGAGCAATGCAGTGGGTCTGCTCTTGCTGCTGAAGCACAGACTCCACACAGGAGAAAGAGGATTCTGGCATCCCTCCCAAGTAAGCACCTGGGTCTGGTGCCCCTCACCCACCTCTAGTTACACTACTAAAACTAAGTCCTGTACACCTCCTGAACTTCAAGATGTAAACGAGAAGTACAGGGACAATCACGTGGATCTCACAATACCACATACTAGTGAAAGGACAGCTTCATGTACTCATTGCAATATAGTCCCCTGACAAGGCATTTTACTACTGGCTGCCCCTTTGGAATTGGCACACAATAGCTCTTTCTTGTGGCCAACAGGCATGAAAGAAGAATTACTAGAGTTGCTAGCACCAGTGAATGAAGAGCAGTGGAATTTACAAAGGGAGATATCACCCCCTCTCTTCCCCTCCAGATTGAAGTTAGTTCCTGGCATCATTCTTTTCCCCAAAACTACCACCTATTCCCAGAGATTTGTGGTCATGTGAAACAAATATGGAGGACCTTCTACAGTATCCAAATAAGAAAGCAAGCCTAGGAAAGCCTCAGATTTTCCCTCCCAAATGCATCCTTTTTGAGATCCTTTCCACCTCTTCATGAGAATGACCATTTTGGGGCACACATGAAGCCACTAAAGACGACGTATACTTCTCTCTCTATGTATCTGCAAGAGCTCATGGAAAAAAAAAATCTTTAAAAGAAGCTGTTTCTTAAGCAGGATAGATGCCATGTATGTCACTGAAAAAGTCATTATTGACATTATCCTGCTGGAACAATATTGCAGCTATAAGAAGTACACAGTAGATTCACACACACACAAGACTGACATTCTTTTTTTCTGTCTCCTTTGAAATATTTTAACTATAGAAATTGCATTGTATACAATATACAGTCCTTGGCATATGGTCATTCTTCATTGCAAAGCTCATTTTCCTCCCACTCCCAGATAACTGTAAATAAGGAAAATGGTAAGGATAGGGAATTAATGGAGGGCAGAGATTTTGAGTTTTTACATTATTCAAATTACTGATGGTTAGCTATATTATATTGTTTTTCTACACCAATGGTGTTATTTGTGTTGCACTTTTAAAGTTATTTCAAGGGTCTCTACAAAAGATAGACACTTTTGACTTGCTACATTAGAGAATACATGTTAACACATGAGCATAAATAAATTAAATTGCATATCTTGCAAGAAACTTGAAAGTAAACCATGATTTACTGCACATTCTTCTTATTCAGGAAACAAGCAAGACAATCCAATGCAAATAAACTGTGTTTTTATTTGCTTTATGGTAGGGCATTAAACTATAAAATTTAAACAGGATAGAAAATAATGCAAAATGGTGTGTGCAAATGGGACAAGTTCTGTGGCCTAAGAAAACAACTTTGCCTTGTGCAAATTTAGCACATTTAAAATCAAGAAGGCAGCTGCAATAAACCTAGTACAACAAATGCATTTTTATGTTAAATAATAATATTCTCCCTTGTACATAAAACAGAGGAGTCACCATTACCACTAAATAGTCATTAACTATAAGAACTACTAGTGCAAAGAATAGCTCTAATTCTGAAGCAATACAAATAGCTTTCTGATTGTAAATATTAGCAGTTTAATGCTGCTCTTTTACTAATAGGCAATTTGACTTTGGGGCTCACTCACAACTCAACAGAATATACAAGCATCATTTATTACCATGCAATATTTAATAATAAATTAACATTTACATGTTAAGGAATAAAATAGTGAAAAGAAAATAGAGAAACCGATAAACAAAAGGACATTTAGTTTTCATCAAACTCCCATCGCAAATTATTTTAAATATAATAAGAGCAGATCTAAATATAAAATGGTAAGAAATACCTCTAAAGTCAAGCCTATCATTGAAGATGGGTAACAACCTGGGTCTGTGTTCACACCATTCTTTGTTATTCATATATGACAATATAGGGAAGAAAATTATATTAATGCACATATAGGAAATACAGGTATACTATTCACCATGAATTCAAATTAAATTGTCATTTTATATGTTGTAGTAATATATTCATTATGCCTATTGTAAACAATGAGAGAGTTAGGTGTATTCAATAGTGCAACCTCTCCACATGCCAATAAGGCCAATATTATTCATATAACATGCATGTATAAAACCCACATAAGAGTGCAGTAATATTAATTGTATACTTTATTGAAGAGAAGCAAAGTTTTGGAGATGAGGTGATAAGAGACATGCTTTTGGAATTCAAGTGCTCTTCATCAAGTTTGAGCAATAGGTAGCCACAGCTTCAGCTAAGTACATGTTAGGACAATTGCTCTCATTTAACCTCATTATATTAATCAACTGAACCTCTTGAAAAAGAAAGAAATGGACAAGGAGGGAGAGGTTAGTTAAGTTCATAGCCTGTGATTTCCAGTAAAGCTATGGATTTCTGTTCCCAGATCCTGTTTCTGAAGGTATTGTCCACGTTTCTTTTGAGGATAAGCTTGTAAGGGCAGAAATGGGGCTTCTCTTGTGACAAATAAGTTATTAAATATTTATTATTCCCCTACTTCTGCAACACAGCATGCCAGTCTCTTAGTTGCTGACCCGTATCTTAGCTCCTTAAAGCTGCATTCTCAGCCCTTCCTTTACCATAGTTCTGTGTGATCATACAGAAAATCTCTGGGGTCTCCTTCAATAAGGGAATGGAATCGTCTCATAACCCTCCTACTGTGCCTCTATCCAATTCCCAGGCTACAAATGCATGCGGTGGTGCTATAAGTGGGGCCAGTGGATAACGGTAATTTGAAACATACAATATATGTGCTTTAGAACACGATCTATATAAGCAGCAATTCTAGAGACAGAAAAGGATTATTGTCTCCTTTGCTTTTTTTGTCCTGTCCCCGCCCCACATTATCTTTGCTAGACCCAAAGTGCAACAAGGCTCACCTTAGATGTGGTTATTTGAAGCCTGATTTTACAAGAATCCTTGGAGGAAGGTCGATAGAATATCCCTCCAATATTTGCATATAATATTAGTGGGCGAGGAACATAGGATGTAGTGAGCAGCCCTGCTCCCCAGCCCCTCACACCAACTGGTGGCCATCACCAGTGGCTGGGGTGGACAAAGCCCCCCCCTGCAGTGCAAGCCCCCACCAGCTTGCCAGTTCAGGTCTGGGGCAGGAGCAGGTCCCCATGGAGCTGCATGTGCCATTTCTCAACATACTGACACATGAAGCCAGCCTCCCCCCACACTCCAAGGCCAAAGTCAGTAAACTGTGGGGTGGGCAGAAGGCAGGGGTCTCCATTCCCTCTCTGGCCCAGTTCCCAGCATGGCAAAAAGATGGGCTGGACAAGCCTGTGCTGCATCTCCTGGCTGTGGTTGTCAGGAGGCTTGGGTGCAGGGGTAGTGCAATGGAGCCCTCCCCCCACCCCATGTGGACCAACTCATTCCCTATTAAGACCCAAACCAGCAAGCTTTTTGTGGTGGGAGGGGGCATGACAGAAGGACTTTGTTCCCCAACCTTCCTGCTCACCCAGCCCCAGGGAGGAGCTGTTACCGTCTCCTTTTTGCGACAGCCTGGGAACAGGGCTGGACTGGTGCTCACCCAGAGCAGATGAAGGGCCCCTGAGATGCTAGTGCAATGCAGCCTACCTTCATACACAATGGCATGTGGTACAAACATTTGAAAAAGTGCTCTAACCTAAAATACACATCCATCCAAGGCTGACATACAGAGTGATCCGCCATTTTTTAACCACTCTGTGTGCCATGAATATCTGTTTGGTTACAGCTGTAGAGCAGTTTCTGCATGCTTATCACATAATAAGTGTAATAGTTCCAAAGATGTCAGGGTCAGAAGGGACATATCAGATCACTGGGTCCAACCCCCTGCCCTAGGCAGGAATGAGTGCTGGGGTCAGATGACCCCAGCCAGCTGTCTGTCCAATCTCCTTTTAAAAACCTCCAAGAAAGGGGACAACGTGACCTCCCTTGGAAGCTTATTCAACATTTCGAAAACCTTCACTATAAAGGATTTTCTCCTAATGTTCAATCTGGATTTGCTCTCTTTCAATTTGTGGCCATTATTTCTAGTTACCCTGATAGGCACCCTGGTAGAGATTGTATCCTAGGCCTGTGTGAATAGGGAACTATTCAATTTAGGTTCATATTTGGCCTATTAGGATGCCAGCAATTCCATTCAGAGCTCCAAATCAGTTTCCCATTTCGATTTGGTCAAATTAGCTCTGAATCTTTGGAGCCGATTCGGAGATTTGGCCATAGGGTGTAATGGGGAAATCAATGAAATATCTGTAACTTTGTTGTTTTTTGGTCAATTTGGATGAAATTTTCAGGGATGGTAGCCACTGCTGAGAGCATGAAGTCTACTAAGTATCAAGGAGATAGGAGCAGTGGTTCAGGGGAAACCTTACCCCAAGTTCTTGAAAGTAAAACTCATGTCACGTGTGTGTGTGTGAAGCCACAGCAGGGGTAAAACTGCAGGGGTAGTAGCCCCTGGTGATGCCACAAAGCATGCCAAGTTTCAAAGAGATCAGTGTAGGAGCTCGGGGGAAACTGCACCTCAAGCTGCAGACAAGCAAAACTTGTGACATAGGTGACACCATGTGTGTCAAGGCGCAGCAGGGTAAAAGCTGCAGGCCTGCTAGCCCCTGCTGCAGCCACAACAGCTTCCAGGCATCAGGTGTAGCAGAGTTTTGGGGCCCTGCACCCCTAGCTGCCGACAGACAAAACTCATGACAATCAGTTGCAGAAGCACCCGTCTGTCTTGGGGCAGTTGATTGTCTGTACTGATTCTTTTCTTTCCTTAGTTTGTGGTTTTGTAGGTGTTAATCCTTGCTCATTAACTCATGACATTAGCTAGCTACTATGTATTGAGCTGAACCCTGAATGAATCATGGTCGATTTGTAACACAGTAGCCTAGCAGCCAGGCCTGTAGTCATTTCCCTCACCCACACCATGCCCCAAGACAGTCAGTTGCACAGGCACCCATGTCACAAGTTTTGCCTGTCAGCAGCCAGAGGTGTAGGGTCCCAGAACCCCTTCACCTATCTCTTTGACAGCTAGCAGGATTTGTGATCTCAGCAGGGGCTATCAGGCCTGCAGCTTTCACCCTGCTGTGCCTTGACACACTCAGGGTCATCTACGTCATGAGTTTTTCCTGTCTGCAGCTTGAGGTACAATTTCACCCAAACCCCTACACCTACATCCTTGAAACTTGGCAGGCTTTGTGGCCTCACCAGGGGCTACCACCCTTGCAGTTTTGACCCCACTGTGGCATAACACATACACACAAGATGAGTTTTGCTTTCAGAACTTTGGGGTGCTGCTTCCCAGAAACCCCTGTACTTATCACCTTGAAACTTGGCATGCCTCATGCTTTCAGCAGAAGCTACCATTGCTGCATGTTTCATCTAAACCATCCAAAAGAGAACAAAGTTACAGACATTTCATTGATTCCCCATTGTACCCTATGACCCAATCTCCAGATCTTTTTTGAATCGATTCGGAGCTTCCAAATTGATTTGGGAAGCCTAAAGCTTCCTGCAGTTCAATTCAGATTTGGCATCCAAATCATCTCTGAAGCCAAATCATGATCTGAAGCTTTGTACAGACCTATTGTATCCCCTATGTCTTGCTGCCCCTCCCTTCCCCCCACATTGAGTTTGTAGGCGACCACGAGACCACCTTTCAGCCTCCTCTTTCGGAGGCTGAAGAGGTTCAGGTCTCCCAATCAGTCCACATAGGGTTTTTCCTGTAGGTCTTTAACCAGATGAGCGGCCCTCCTCTGACCTCTCTCCAGGCTATCCACATTCCTCCTGAATTGCAGCGCCCAAAACCGGACACAGTACTCCAGCTGTGGGCTAACCAACGCCGCATAGAGGAGAAGTATCACCTCCCTAGACCCGTTTGTGATGCACCTACTTATGCAAGAAAGGGTGTGGTTAACTTTACTTATTACCTCATCACACTGGTGACATGTTCATTGTGGAGTCGACTCCAAGATTCCTTTCCGCAGTTGTGCTACTTAGAATGGTACCTCCCAGGCTGTAGGAATGTTGATGATTCTTCCTCCCCACTTGCAACACATGACACTTATCCTTGTTAAACTGCACCCTATTCTGTTTGGCCCATTTCCCCAGCCTGTCCAAATCAGCCTGGATTCACTCCCTGATGTCTAGTTTGTGTACCTCCCCCCATAGTTTGGTGTCATCAGCAAACTTGGACAGGGTGCCTTCTACTCCCTCATCCAAGTCACTAATGAAAGTATTGAACAGTACCAGTCCCAGGACAGAGCCTTGGGAGACTCCACTGCCCACATTCCTCCAGGTGGAAACCAATCTGTCTACCACTACTCTCTGGGTGCATCCCATAAGCCAGTAATGTCTCTACCTAGCCTCAGTCTGGAGAATTTCCAGAATATATAATCATAACTTGAGGAAATACCTTTAGCTTCACTGAAAAACTGCTTTGAAGTTATTCTGATTTGCACTCCAGTCCTAATATATAGCTGTCCTAATAGTACAAAGTAATTAGTAAGATAGCAATCTTAAAGGCACAAGCACCTATAATATTCACGAGAGTAATAGTATTCAATCACACTTAGTACACAGGTATTCTATAGTCTCACACACTACGAATCACCTGCTAAGGTGTGCAATGATTTAGAACAAAAATTAAAAAGTTAAAAATTCTGTCTCTCATTCTTCACTTCACTGTTTATCCATGTCATTGAAAGGCCCAGGGTGGAATTGGACCACTACTGAATGGACAAAAGCAATTGGTGATAGACATGGGGGACAAGGCTGAACTCCTCAATGAGTTCTTTGCCCCAGTGTTCCTAAACAAGGGGCAAAGCAAGCCTGACAATGGGACTCTAGAGGCAACAGCAGGGCACCAGACTACCAAGCTTTGGCCCTGAGATGTTACAGTCACTTGGAAGGACTGGATGCATTTAAGTCGGCAGGCCTGGATAAGCTCCATCCTAGGGTACTGAAGACACTGGCTGATGTTATTGCACAGCCACTGGCAAGAATATTTGAGCACTTGTGGCATGTGGTCCAGGTCCTGGAGGACTGGAAAAGGGCCAATGTGGTCCCTATTTTCAAGAAGAGGAGGAAGGAGGATCCAGGTAACTATAGGCCAGTCAGTTTCACCTCCATCCTTGCCAAAGTCTTTGAAAAGATTATTAAGGCTCATATATGTGAAAGCCCAACAGGAAAAATTATGCTGAGGGGAAACCAGCACAGGATCATAGCAGGTAGATCATGCCTGACTAATCTAGTCTCTTTTTATGACCAGGTTACAGAACACCTGGATGCAGGAGTAAGGGTTGATATCATTTACTTAGACTTCAGGAAGGACTTCGATACGGTATCCCACCCCATGCTGGTGAACAAGTTAAGAGGCTGTGACTTGGTTAATTACACATTCCAGTGGGTGGCAAAGTGGCTAGAGGATCGTACCTAGAGAGTGGTAGTGGATGGTTCAGTATCAATCTGTAAGGACGTGGGCTGTGGGGTCCCGCAGGGCTCGGTCCTTGGACCAATACTCTTCAATGTCTTCATCAGAGACTTGGACGAGGGAGTGAAGTGTACTCTGTCCAAGTTTGCAGATGATACAAAACTGTGGGGAGAAGTGGACACACCGGAGGGCAGGGAACAAACTACAGGCAGACCTGGACAGGTTGGACATACGGGCAGAAAACAATAGAATGCAATTCAACAAGGAGAAATGCAAAGTGCTGCACCTAGGGAGGAAAAATGTCCACAACAAGGAGAAATGCAAAGTGCTGCACCTAGGGAGGAAAAATGTCCAGCACACCTACTGCCTAGGGAATGACCTGCTTGGTGGAACAGAAGCGGAAAGGGATCTTGGAGTGCTAGTGGACTCCAAGATGAACCCGGGTTGTCAGTGTGATGAAACCATCAGCAGAGCTAACTGCACTTTATATCAGCAGATGCATGACAAACAGAACCAAGGAGGTGATATTTCCCCTCTATCAGGCACTGGTCAGACCACAGTTGGAATACTGCATGCAGTTTTGGGCACCACATTTTAAGAGAGGATAACCTGGAGATGGTCCAGAGGAGGGCCATCATATGGTTAAGGGCTTGTAGGCCAAGCCCTACGAGGCGAGACTAGGGCACCTGGACCTCTTCAGCCTCTGCAAGAGAAGGTTGATAGGTGACCTTGTGGCTGCCTATAAGTTCATCATGGGGGCACAGAAGGGAATTGGTGAGGTTCTACTCACCAAGGCAACCCGGGGGGGGGGGGTCAAAAGAAATAATGGTCATAAGCTAGCAAAGAGCAGATTTAGACTGGACATTAGGAGGAACTTCTTCACAGTTCGAGTGGCCAAGGTCTGGAATGGGCTTCCAAGGGAGGTGGTGCCCTCCCCTACCCTGGGGGTCTTCAACAGGAGGTTAGATAGGCATCTGGCTGGCATAATCTGAACCCAGCTCGCTTTCCTGCCTATGCAGGGGGTCGGACTCCATGATTCATAGATGTTAGGGTCGGAAGGGACCTCAATATATTGAGTCCGATCCCCAAATGATCTATTGAGGTCCCTTCTGACCCTAACATCTATGGAAGCTACAGACTCAGTAGAGTTTTGTCACTGATCTTAATTACAGCAAAAATCAGGCCTTTATACTGAACCACAGTGAAACAACCTGCAATGAGGCCATGCTATCCTGCATTTGCAGGGATAGCTGGGTGGCATCTGAAGACCGGGAAAAACCAGGGGAAAGGAGGTGAGGGGGGAGTAAACCAAATATGCCGGGGGGGGTTGTTTTTTTTAAGATTTAGCAGCTTTTGCAAGGAAAAAAAAATAATTGCATTTCTACCACTAGTTAAAAAATTTCAGTTGTGAATAGGTTCAGGTTATTTATTAAGTCTTGTTTTCTTTAGTTCAAAATAGCTAGGAAGGGGGAGTTTTCCAGCACATGGACCATAAAACTGCCCAAGACTTCAACATCAGTAGGGTATTTTTATAATACATCTATCAAAAAACTAAGTGCAAGTAGCAATTTGGAGGTTGTTACTCTATCAGTTAGGTTCAATTACAGTTATATGAAAATGTCCTTAATTTTCAAATCCTTCATCTCAAAACATGACTGTAATGTCTTCTCTGAGATCTGGGCCAGGACTTTGAAATAATCCCAGAGGATATTTTGACTTAGAAATAATCCCAGTAAAGCTCAGCCTACTGTTTCTGTCTTGTAATTGCATTGCAGTTCTCATGCTATTCAGTGGTTTTCCTGGAGCCATTTTATTATCGAGAGACACAGGAGACAGAGAATCACACCGGTGACATGAATTTCTACTTTCTACAGCAACCTCCACTGCGTTACATGTTAATTATAGAAGGCCAGGTAAGAACATATGCCCCTCTTGTTTCCAAGCAGAAATAAGGAAAGCACTGTGTTGTGCTATAGGGTTCTTAGATTAACAAGAACTTGTTGCTTTTACATTGTTAATCTAATGAATGGTTTTATAGGTTGTTACCACTTGTACAGACACCGATTTCTTTTTATCTTTGCCATAGTCTTATAGAATGAAAGCTGACCATGAGACACTTCCCTTAACACATCTTGGAAAAGGATAATCAAATTACTTTTAATACAACTGCAAATCAAGCATTTCACAATACCATAAAAATATCTATCTATGCACTGATGATTAAAATCAACCCCAAGTTAATGAAGACATTTAAATAGCTTTATAATTTGCAATTGAGCTATGTAGATCTATTTCAAGAACATCTCAAAGATGAATAAAATGTGTCTACTACTTTCAGGAACTGAAGCAGAGCTAAATACGTATATTGTTTTTCCTTTGTTGTTTTAGCTTCTTGTGTTTGTGGAACAAAATATATTAGTGTATTCCAGAAGATAAACTATTCATTGTATGTTAACTCCTCTACATTAAATTAAAATGTAAGTTATTCAGAACAGGAGTCTATGAAGTAGGGGAAAATAAAGGCGGGCATCAGTAAAAGTTGCGTGTCAAGCCTATACCAGAACCTAATCATGACAGTTTCTTTCCAGGGAACCTTATTCATTCAGTTACATTTTCAGAAGCCTATTGTTTGTGTACTTATCTCACAAAACAGAAACAGTTATAAAAGTACATGTAACTTAATGTCAGGGCAAGTTAAGTGCACGGAGATAGAGAAATCTTCTCATCTCCTTTATATGAGCAAATCAAGAGCTACTTTTCAGGTGCAGACCAAAATTATATGTCCTGTAATTAGCTCCTTGAAATCACTCTAAAGCTGTGCCCAAACAGAAGAGTATGGCTGGAGAGAGTGAGTGAATCAAGCAACAAATTAACCTTCATTGTATGAGGGCTCAAATGAAGCCACTCCTAAATGGAGTGACGTAATTTTGTCTGCTCTGCCCGCAGCGCAGCAAGTTGCAGCTCCTGTCTCTGGATGAGAGGGAGGAGAAGGCAAAGGTGGGAGATCTCTTCCGCGCTGTTCTTAGCCCTGCTGCAGTGCCGAGGGCAGTGGACTGGAGTCCCTCACCTTATGGGGGCTCCAATCTACCCCTACACACACAGAAGAAGCCTCCCTCCTATCCATAGACAGCAAGGAGCTGAGAGGGGGAGCCAGCCTCTCTCCCCAAACTGGCTTCAAATCTTGTGACTCACCCCGAGTTAGGCCTTGGAGCTGCACTTCTACCTGTGCCCACTGTTACTAGAGGGGACTCCCATTAACTCTGTTGCATGGACTGCTTACATAGAAGCACAGAGGGAAAGCAACCACCATCGAACCACCCCTTCCCTCCAAGATAAGGCAGCCAGGGCTTAGCAAGAATGTGGAGGTATCACACAACCCTTGTTACTTACACAGGCATTGCATGCACTGGACAGAAACCATGACACGCAGTTGTGCCAGACATATGGCCAGCAGACCAAAACTCTCCTGGAGCAAATGGAAACCAGGAACCAGGTGAGGTTAATGCTTAACGTTCTGCATCTCTGCAGTAAATTTATTTTTTGCTTTCCATGCATTTCTGGACACATCTTCACTTCTTTTTACCTCCCCACCACTATCTAGAGCCCACGTTCTTAAGAGACAGGGCAGTAAGCAAGAAAAAGTGCCCCCGGCTGGCCCAAGTGATCAAGTGGGTGTGGTTACTAGTGGTGTGTAACCACCCTCATCTGGCCACAGTTAAGTGTATGGGTGTGGCTTCCTGATTATCTGGCTCAGTCCAGGGTGACTGCCAGTACCCTGCTCCCTCATAGACCTGGACTTCTTGACTTCCTGAATTGAATTGGGATCCTTGCTTCCCTGACTTTGTCTGTTCCCGAGTCCCTCTTGGGTGAAGCCTTTACTATCTACATCCAGGTCATATCCCGTCACCAAATGAGTTCAGAATTTTAAAGCACAGCAAGAAATTTAAAATTTAGCTCCTAGTAAGTTGACACCCAGATCCTTGCTAAACTTTGTAAATGTTGACTATTAGTGCTATCCAAAATTTCACCAGCAGTTTTTGTTTCAACACTGTTTCAACTCATTTTGAGCTTGAAACAGTGAAATCAAAATGAAAGAGAGCTTCAAAACAGCCTTGAAATGAAATGAGGCAAGTTGAAATGTTTGAAATGTTTCAAGTTTCAAAGCTCAAGCTGGGGTTGCCTGCAAGGAAACAGAAAACTAAAGTAAGGAGAGGGAGGGGGAAGAGGAGGGAAGGACTGCTCTCATTCACTGGCCAGCCACAGTCACTGTCATCCTTTCCCAAGGTCCCTTCCAATCCTACTGCTCAGCAGGGGGCACAGGGAGATGGAAAACCTGCATAAGACAGCATTGTTTGAACTGCCCTGCTTTCTGCCTTGGTGCCAGTTAAGTGAGGACGTACCTCCACACACACACACACACACACACACACACACACTCTCTGTCACCCACCCATGTCACAAGTTTTTGCCCCGTCAGCAGCTAGGTTCTGGGGCCCTGCACCTCTATCTCCTTGACAGTTGGCAGGCTTTGTGGCCACAGCAAGGGCTAGTAGGCCTGCAGTTTTCACCCTGCTGCACCTTAACACACACACACACACCCATGTCACAAATTTTGCTTTTCCACAGCTTCCCCACTGTAGCCTATGGGTGACACTATGCTCCTATGCTGCACAGAGGCCAACCACTAGTGCCATTTGTGCCCTCTGCCTGGCCATCTGGGCAGCTGTCGCCTAGATGTTCCTGGGGTAGTGGCCTGCTTTGAACTGTCAGAGCATGTCCTCCTGTCCCCATTTGGCCAGGAGGTCAGCCACAGCCAGCTGGGTCCAAGGTGCCAGCTGTGAGCAGGCAGGGTCCTGCCACTGGCCTCCCTAGCAGGAATGCTGGTGTTCCCCATTGGAAAACTGAAAAATCCCTAGTAAGAAAAAATCCCAAAGTCACTCTGTAAAATACCCCCAAATCCATGTTCCTCCACAAGTAAGCCAAAATACCACTACAAAGAGAGACAGAGGTCAGTCAGACAGTGTTTTATTGATATGTCTACAGTGTTAAAGCATGTCTTGTATTATAATAAAAAGTGAACTCTAAATACGTTTCATGTATTCGTGAATTCACATTTTGCTGCCCTTGCACAGGAGAAATGGCCCCCACACAGGGGATTCCCCCCCCACAGGGGGCAAATGGTCCCCACAGGGGCTATCACCTCTGTGCAAGGCCCACATGCCCCCCCCAGCCCCCCCGATTGCTGACCCACCTCACCCCATCCCCCACCTACTGCAGCCCCCCGATGGCTGCCCCACCCCTGTTCCCCCAGACCCTGCAATAGCTGCCCCACCCAGAATCACCCCCCCAGACCCCCTATGGCTACCCCCACATCCCCAGGTGCCGTCAGACTCTGATAACAGGCAGCCATTGGGGGGTTGAGCTGGGAGAGTGTGTGTGGAGGCCAGATGCTCATGGCAGAACCCCCCTTCCCCCCCATGCAGGCTGAAGTAGCAAGTTAAAATCATCCCCACCACCTGGCAGCAGCCGGTGAGTGGGGGCTTTTTTTTTTCTTCTTCCAAAGAGCCAGGAGCTGGGACTGGGAGGAACAGCCATTGATGGGCCTGGGAGAGCAGGCAGGGGATGGGGCTGAATCATCAAATCAGATTTCAGGACAGTGATCCAAATCACCAAACTGAATTACCGTTCCCCAGATCTGAATACAAAGCAAATACTAGCCGCTTCACACAGGCCTAGCAAACAATCTAATTACATGGCTTAATAGGATGGTGTTTTAGTTCCCTGCCAAAATATTGTCAGTGGTTAGTTCCCTGCCCCTTACTGAGACAATTGATGGCAGACAGATTTGTACTTGGGCTGATATTGCCATGAAAATCTTGAAAGGTTGTTCTGCAGTAATGTACAAGTTTACTGTGCCATCTAAAGTAAAAATACACTTTGTCTATTTAATCATAAAGTCTACATTTTCAGAGATAGCTTCTGTGCTCCCATAGATTCTCCCTATCCCTGGCCTCGCAAGTTTTGGGAACCTTAACTACAGCCTTCCATCTCCTATCTTGCTTAATCTCCTGCCATCTTGACACAAAATACTGATCTGTAAGGGATAGGCAAGGATGTAACATAGCCTTCATCTACTTCACAGTCTGACACCCTTCACTTTAGCTTCCAAAATCTGCCGCACATGCCTTCACTCAGGTTTCACAATATGCCCTGCCCATCACATTCTCTCTGCTCTTATCTTGCTCAAAACATGAGTTCTTTTGCAAAGGTCTACAAGCTCTTGATTTTTGCCTTCTCCTTCATACTGTTTTCCTGTACTGCACCAAATATTTTACTTAGCACCTTGTTTTCAAACAGTTGGACGCTAAAAAAAGCAAGTGGAAAGAGGCTGCAAGATTCACATCAGTATAAAAGGACAGGTTGAACAACTGTCCTCTAAAAGCAGGATTTTAAGGTTTCTTAAGATTTTCCCTAATGCCATTACTTTATGCAGGTTCAACAGGCATATATTAGCATGGTAAAATTCTTGCCTTGATTTCTTCAGTTCTTTGATTATTCTTAGTGATTATTGTAACTAAATATGTTTAAGTTTCACTACCTTTTCCACATTCTACACAAATACTACATGCAGAAAATCTGCATCGTCACAGGCAAATAATCAGGGGTTTTTTGGTTTTGATTTTTTTTAAATAGGAAAAAAGTGGAGCTACAGTTCCAGTTACTTGATCTGCATGCACAAGTGCCAGATTGTACCACAAGCGTGTGAATTGCAAGAACAAGTTGCAAACCAACATCCTGAATTCAATTTAAAAAAAAAAATTGCTTACCTGGGCAAAGTACATGCATATTTGAGATGCAAGAGCCTTAACCTGTATACATACAACACTGCAATACATTTCCAAAAGTCTGCATTAAATCTCTAAAGACATGTACCAACATTTAAAATTATACTGCAAAGCAAGAGCTCATCTATCATAGCTGTAAGATGTCTGCCATATTTAGGCAATTTATAAGATAAAGGTAAATGAAATTGAGCTCTCCTAATAAACAACTCTGTGATTAGGTTTTCCATTTAGTAAAGCATCTCAGCTCTTTTGATTGGTGCCAAGCATTCTTGACCCAGACAGTGACCATGACTTTTAACATCTCTTCTGAATCCAAGATCCCAGACTTACAGAAAATATATACTTTATACCTTTATGCAAGATGTAAAGAATGGGAGCTAGAGGCAGAGACTCATTTGAATATCTAGCTTGCACGCAAGAGTAGTGCTGAATAGAAACCTTAGTGGGCATTTTTAATACCAAGCCATGAGGTCAAATAGATGCTGCATTGAGACAAATATTGGTGACCTGAGTCGCAAGTTAAAAAAAAACCAAAAACACAGTAACATCACCAGGGGAGAGAGGAATCATTTTACTCCAAAACTAATCCTTAGTATTAGCTATAATCATAGGATAGAAAAAACAAAGAGGATTCTTACCCAGCAATTTTTGTGCATTTTGTATAATGGAATTATTTAGTATCACTACTACAGGTGTTGAGCCTATAAAACTTGACCCGACTTGAGTGGCCCCATTTTATAGTACCTTAAAGATTCCATGCAAGTTTTATTTAATCATGGGCTTGCTGAAACTCAAAGTACATTAAGAACATCTCAACCTTCTTAGGGAATTGCAAAACCCTGTATACGTACAAGCCGGTGAAAATTTCTTCCTGTTATCAGATATGGATGCACCAGTTTATCATCTTATTTGGAGGCTACAAACTCTATGATGGTCTGAAGCTTTTATTACAAAAATCTGAAATCATGCAAACTTTTCTGATTTGGGTTTATTATAAACTTGAACCTCAGCCAAGTCAATCAAAAAGTATGTTAATTCTTAAAAACCTTTTTACTGAATCAAGGCTTTGCTCTCAACAAGTATGGATCAACCAAAGTGGAAACCTTGTTCTTTGAACAATTTCAGAGTTTCTCCCTGGTTTTGAAGGTTCATTAGAAAGCTGAAAGCAAGACCCATAGTTTACAACCTCTATGGATATAAAACAGCCACAAAAAAAAGTTCATGGGAGGAAATCTTTGGAACTCGTACAGATATAACCGCCCACTCAGAGTTTAAGAACCCTTGACTGTACTGAAAGAATTCAAATGAATTGCTGGGAAGTATTAATATATAAGCAGGCTTACTATCAAAATAAGATGAAAGGGGTGTCTTTTAACAACACACAGAATGGATGAAAAAGACATGAACCCTCTTCTCTCTCAAACCCATAAATGATATGGAAGCCATAATACCCAACTCATTCTTGCCCAATCCCAACATTGTCATATTGCTATTGGAATGTGGGGAATGCAATTCTGAACTGACAAAGTTTAGGTCCACAACTAGAATCCTATTCTGATTCAGATTTGCCAAACCAAGATTTTTTTTTTTTACTGACAATCTGCAAAGTTTTTACTAACATTTTTTTTACTGACATGTTTTTATTGACATGCATTGGTGACATGTAGGGTGCGCACAGGTGCATATGCATTTCCTGAGTGTGGCAGTACACCCCCTGTGAGCAGTCAACATTTGTCACCCACTCCCTTCACCAGCGACACCAGTAGTGGTGTCTGTGGGAGGTCCACGATCATCCTTGGCTGCTACCAGCATCTGTAGGTGGTCACCCACCACTGGCTGATGCTTGCCACCCTTCCCCCCCCACCACCACCACAGTGCGCAGCTGCCTGCAGCAGCTCTACTTGCTTCCACTGTGCTCCTGCCACCAACAGTGCTCCCACCACCTACAGGAGCTTGCCATGCCCCCCAGCCTCTGGGGGCACATGGTACACATGTGTAAGTGTAACCCTTCTGACAGGCCCTGGGTGAGGGGCAAATTCAAACTTGGGGTTTAACACCAACCATATGAGAAGTTTAGTTGACAGTAAGAGGTTTGCAGTAATAAAAAACAAAGAACTCGGGTCAGTAATCTTGCTTCACTGAAGCAATGGTTTTTACACCATGCTGTCTCCATCCCAGAAGTCCCCTTGCTCACTGCCACACACTGATATCCCTGACTACACGCTACACTGTGCTGCCCCCTGCTGCTGGCCAACCCTTCTAGACTTATCCATACCAGCCTCACTTCTACTATCATGGCATGGATGTCCAAAGAAGGATTGGTACCTGCCTACCTGCAATCCAGGAGTGTTACAAGCAGCCATTGGGACACAGCAGCAGCAAATGTCTCAGAGGGAAGTGGTTATGGATGCTTTGGCGGGCTACAAAGCCTTAAGAGAATGCTCCCTGCAAAGTGAGGCACTCCCACATAGCAGAGCAATGCCAGCTGGTCTCTCTCGCTCTCCAGGCTCCAGCCTCTTTCCAATGATGGAGGCTCAATCAAGCTCACAATTGCTTTTTTTTTTTTTTTAAGACATTTGGCAGCACTACTTTCATTGAATATCAATCTGTCATCTTGAATATTCGAATTGCCACACCCCTTCTCCTAAATTTTTTTCATACTGTCTTATTTCTTTCCTAAATAAAAATGAATTCCCCGAGCTGTGAGACATTAAGCCCAGAACACATTCTTTTATAGGGTTCAGGAGCCAAAAATGTCAATTAAGTTTACAGATCACACAAAACTGGAAGGAGTTGCAAAGACAGTATAGAATATAATCCAAATTCAAGGGGAAACTGGCTTCGCGAAAACATCTACTCTAACAAAGAGAACCAGAAGGTTTGACCACAGAGAAAACATACCAATTTTATAACTATAGAATGGATCGTTTGTTTGGCAGCAGCAGTCCCAAGAAGAATCTAAGCATTCATGCAGATCACAAAACCAATGCAAGTCAGCAGGATAAAAAAAAAAAAGCAATGTTAGGTTGTATAGATGCTTGCAAGATATAGGTGATAATCCTACTCTCCTTGCTGCTGGTTAAGCCTCAGCTGCAATACTGGAATGCAAGCAATGAGGAAAGATGTTTTACTTAAAGAAAAACAGATGGGAAGGGGCAGGGGGGCGGAAAATGATACTAATTTTCAAATATATTTGAGAGGCTGCCATAAAGAAATGGAAATTGAAAAATCTATACATTCATTCATGCAGGGAGGGTAGAGCAAGAAGCAATGGGTTTAAACTGCAAAATCAGATTTAGATAAATCAAGGAAACTTTCCTAAACATAAGAATAGTAAGCTGATAGGACAAGCTACTTACTGAGGCTGTAGGATCTTCTTCATTGTGGGTTTTCAGAAGAAGTTAGTTAGAAATATGCTTGGGATGGCTTAGACAAAGTGAACCTTGCATCTGTGGAAGGGGTTAGACAAAATGGCCCAGGAAGGCCTCTAATTCTATCATCTAACTATGTAGCTCGTCTCCTTAGCTCTAGCTAAGCTATCCCCAACTCACATGTATGATAGTACAAACATAGAATAGCTTACTTATGAGAAAGGCATGCGAGACCACGCTAGAAGCTGTATTAAAGTCCACGTACATTACATATCCCATATTTCCACTGCCTTCCCACTTAGCACCAAACTGGTTATATGCTGACCAGTGGTTTACAACAATGCTTTTAAGAGTTGAAGAAGTCACACCTTTTCAGAGCAGGCATCATTTACAAAGAAAACAGAGAGGCAACCACCAAAAGCTGCTCCTCCTGCGGCCATTACAGTTTGTACTTGTGGCATCTTTTCAGCCAGCTGCCGTTCAATTCATATGCCATTTCAGTCTGCTCAGCTGGTGCCAGTCCTACATGCTACCAAACTGATGTCTGGATTCATTGGTTGTTGTTGCACTCATTTGAGGAGAAAAATAGGTTACCTATAAAAATTTAAAATGTTTGGAGTCCAAAAAAAAGAACTGTTTGGGACAGTTCAAAAACATTAACATTTTCCTCTCCCACCACATAGCTACAATAAAACCTCAGTGGATGAATTTACAGACACTATCAAGATAAAAAAAATTGAGTATTCAAAACCTTCCTTACCTACATTTTTAATGATATTAGAAATTAGTAAATGTACACAATCTCATTTGCTTTTCCTCACCATCCCTGCTGCTCATTTACTGGCATATCCCTCAGTCCAAATGGTGAACCTGGATGGGTCAATTTAGTACCAGTTTCACTTTCTGTTCCTAGTCACACCTGACAAAATCTGAATGCTGCGATAAATCAAGAGAAAACAAATAGGAACTGATGTCAAGAAATAAGACTCCTTATTCTCCGACTTACACAGGCAGCTCATAAAGAGACATGGAGGTAATTACTGTGAACCAGGGTGGTATCCACAAGCCTATGCCAAGTTTATAACAGTGTATGCTTATATTTTCTAATTCTTCACAACCTTTCCAAAATTATATTGCCTTGTCATGCCATTTGTTGCTTGTACAATGCAGCAGTCGTAAAAAGACAGATTTGAGAACAGGCAGCATTTTTTAAAAATTCTATTTTGACCCACCACAGCTTCTCCTATGCTTCATTATTAGGAAATGATTGAAAGGAGCCAACTTCACACATGGATTGCCATGGCAGATATCTGAGTCTGGCCTCCTGCAGGTACAAGTTTCTAATACTAGCCCTATACACAGAAAACAGAGAGAAACAAACAGTGTTTTATCTTTTAAAACTCAGTGCACCAAAAAATAGAGAGCTAAAATAGAAGAACAAGGCAAATCCTAGCCAACCTGAAACACTGATAGTAGCCCATTGTTGTGTGTATGATCATAATCAGTCGTGATCATGAAACTTGGATGTTAATTAAAATTGCTAGAAGAGCGACTTAAAAGTCATGAGATTCTTTTTTTTTTTTTTTTTAAATAATTAGAGTTTGTCTTTTCACTTTGGAGATTTTTAGGATACACACAGGTCTGATTTGCAGGCTTTTCTCTGAAATTATGAGGACTAGGAGCTTTCATTAAAAAGTTAAAAGATTCTCACATAAATATCTGTTTTTATGATCTGGGGTTTTAAGTTAAACTTCTGATAATCCAAGCCTGTGATAAAATTAAGAAAATTGACAATACTATTGCCAAGAACATATTTTAAGACATTATATGAAGTGTTGTACACATGTGATACGAGCTGTGGAATTTGTTATCACTGCTATAAAAAGAGCTTTAAAATGCTGTGTTATAATTAACAAAAAGAACCCCTCCCCACCACACACACTAACATGTTAAAGTCCCTTCAGTTAGGAGTTAACAAATTAACATAGGCAAATTCAAATCAAGAAGAGTTCAAATGCTGAGGTGGTGGGGAGATATGGTCTGTGATAAAAAGGAGAAGAGCTCATTAGTGTGTAGCCATTTATCATGTCCACATCTATGTTAGGGCTTTCTAATAAGTCTGTCACTTTGGTGTCATTGTTTATCAAAGTTATCACTTTCATGCCTAAAAACTGGAAAGACTTCCAAATACCAGAACAGGTAGCTCACGTCAAGCAGAAAGCTAATCTAGGACAGTATCAATGAGCCCGCTAAGGCCGAGGCAAAGTCTTCCTTCCATTCATTCAGAATGACATACGCCTCCAGAGAGGATTTCACTGGGACCGCATAATAAGAAGAGCCCATCAGGGTTCCCCATGAGAAGGTACTTTTTCTTAATTACAGGGGAGCCCCCTTTTTTAAAGTTTCAGTGCATTAGGGCAAAAATCTACCCTGGCTCACACTCCATGAGATCAATACTGTCAACACACAAAAATATGTGGTTCCTTAGGATGAAATCATGCTCTCTTTGATGCCAGTGGTTAAACTTCCCTTGATTTCAAATGAGAATTATTTTCACTATTTATTTAAATGTGCCAAAGAGGGCTCTGGTTCTGTGCTCTAGTGATGCCAGTAGTCCTCCAACAATCGTGGAAAGGTAACATATCCCACCAGCATAGCAGTGTCATTACCCCTGCCAGTAGCGTTTGCCAAGCTGCACAGAATCCACTTGGTTTCGCAGTCCTTCACCCATAGCTGGAGCCAAGATGAGCACTTTAAAGTCACAGCTAAAGAACCATGCCAAAAATACCATTGCAATTTTAAAAGAAAAAGGGTAAAATGGTGGGGAGCAAGAAAGATCAGGGACTAGTGAACCTATGCAATTCTTTTACCTGCTACCATTACTAACAAATAGCAAGCTTTAAGGGAGTTTTCTGGTTAAACAGCAGTACTACTATCTTCAGGCTAAACCTCGGTATATACAGCTCTACGCCAAGAAAGTCCGTCATGATACAGCCACCCCAGGGATAGCTGTGATGTCCCTAGGGCACCGTGACTACGCTGGCTCCACCCTATGGGCACCTACTAATCTTTCCTGCCACATCTTGCTGGTATAAGTGTGGAATTGGGAGGTTGCCCTTGGGTTGCTGCTCAGTTACAGTCCTGACAGGCTCTTCTAAACCCTGTGGGTTGTCAGGCTCTTACTGGACCACTCAGGAGGTGCCTTACAGTACACCCCACACCTTATGGGCTAGATGCATGGCTCCAACACTGCCCCTTTACTATGCCCCATGCTTCACAGGTAGTATTCAAACATTGTCCCTCTGAGGCCTTAATTTAGCTCAGCCTCCTGTTGTCACTGGGCCATTGGCCCCCACCTGCACACCGTCACTGGTGCCAGGGCTCTGCATGGTAGTGTACCCCAATAAGGCCTCCTCCTCCCCTATAGTCACAGCCAGGTCCACTGGGAGAAAAACAACAACATAAATATGAGCCCCTGCACTACAACATAATATAAGTAAATAATACCAATGATATTGAAGACCACACTTTGCACCCTTAAGAAGGCCAGTTTCTCCCTCAGCAATGTGTGCATCTAGCTCCAGGTACTTTAGGAGCTCCTAGAGCCCGTTAGTCTTACCAGCAGCTGGACAGGTAGCCAAGCATCTCCACGGAGCTTCTTTGCACAAACTCCTTCCTCCCTGGCTACTGCCAGAGAGCTGACCGTCTCTGGCTCCAGCCCAGGGGTTTGTCTGTGTGCAGGGCCCTGCCCTCTTCCGGTCAGGTGATCAGGTGCAGGTGCAAGCTAATTCCCTCCTTAGCCTGCTGCCACAGCAACCTGCACCTGTGGGGGTCTGCTGGGCTCCTAGGGCCCTCTCTCCAGGCAGTTTCTGCCCGTAAAGGAGCAGGCACATCTTAGTGCCCTGCGACAGACTTTTTTTCCCCCCCCCATCTTCCAAACTTATAAAAATATGGTATTCAGTAAGGTTAAATCCAACCTCCCCCTCCCTACCTGTTATCTTGCTTTGGATCTGCACATGAACTAGTGTCCCAACATACAGGATGGCAACACAATCCCCAAAATCTGCTATTACACAGTAATTAAAATGAAGTTGTACTTTGCTTTCAGTCACTAACAAACAACGTTTCTTCATGACAGTAGACTTTATGTTCCTCTGAAGAACTATTGTTCCCATAACTCTCTGCCTCCAAAGATGGTGCTATAGTGAGCCACAACAGCAAAAAACCCAACACATGACAGTTTGCAGTAAATACAGTGCTGTTTTTGATTACTGCTACATCTAGTCCTTTCTTGGAGGCTATTTTTCTTCCAGGGGAGCCCAGTTCCTAACAGAAGACTTCAAAGACCCTGCTGTTAGAAAAACAAAGTATGGACGTAAGCAGGAAGCCAAATGCATTTGTTTTGTTTTCATGGTTCAATGAAGTGTCTCTCTTTTTCGTCCTTTCCATTGGCCTGATAATACAACCAAGCAGCAAGGCATGTAGCTAAGTAATCATTTGATTTCCGAGTCATTCTTTCCACTAGGGCTACTATAAATTCAGAATATTACAAGGATAATGGGAGGTTTAAGAGATTTGGGATATTTTCTCCCTTAAAAACACATTGATGCCTTATTTTGCTTTTGTTGTTCATCAGCATGATGATTATTGTTTCTGTTATTCAGGAACTATCATAAGAATGGTATTAATTTGCACTGTGCTGTAGTTTGAGAGAGAGAGATTTAATATTCTAAATCTAGAACAAATTTTCTTAATACATTTGCCCCTGTAATTAGTTATTTAAAAACAGTATTATGCAGTATGTGAGATTAATACATAAATCCTAGTTTCAAGGAGCCTGTTTTGCTCCCCCTGAAGTCAAGAAGAGTTTTGAAACAGACTGCAACCCAGCACTGGCCCCATGACAATCCGTAAGAATACCATGTTATAGAAAATGTGATAGATCATCTACTGGTTTTGAATGACATTTTTAATATCGAGCCACCAGTTAGCAGATTTTTGCTTCTGCTCCGCCCCCCCGATTTCTGACCCAGTTTTAGTCTTTCATTTGAAGCTACAAACATGCCAATTATGGACAGCAAAAAACACACTCATCTTTGGGGTCTGTTCATAAGCTGACTCTTCTAGCACATAAACACAATTAAATCATACCATGATTTAATATCAAGCACAGGTAAGCAATCAGGTGAAGGCAGCTACATTTTTCAGGTTAAGTGCTTTTTGCCCTTGTTCCCTTCAGAATGGATCCTGGCATCATTAAGCTCCCCCAAAAAAGCATGCCAACAACAGACCCTGACAAATTATGCAGGCTCTGAAACAGAAGGATATGGCTATGTGTTGGTGTCAGAAAGAAAATGCTGTTTAATGGCTGAGGTCAAATCATCTTTGTCATTCACATTTGTGCCCCTAACAGAGAATGATATTGTTCCATCCATCAAAATAATTATTTTTATGCCGCTTTTAGGAGTAGGAAGACACAGCAGACGAGGAAATAGCAGGGAAAAGGTAGCACTTAACTCCAGCAGAGTTGATGTCACTGACTGCATGGTAAGGCTCCGAGGCGAAGTCAGAAGATCATTGGGTTCCTACACTTCATTGCCCCGAGGTTTATTAGACTCCAGTGTGTTTGGATAATGCCAACCACAAACTCAACCAGCATAGCATACGTGACAGTATCAAGCTCTCTCATCCTCCTCTTTTTTATTGGCCTTGCATGACAAGGTCTATGTCCTACAGCAGGCTGATTTCAACAAGGTTCCCTGATTTGGTAAGTCATGCCATGTCAATTTGTATTTTTCACTAAGCACTCCTCATCTGTGTCCTCATTTCCCTTTTTAAAAACTATGTTTTCAAAAAAATGTCTGGTTTGTCTGTAAGCAGGTCTCTGCAAAAGTCAAGGCAACCAAATCCGATGAGGGGAAGGCTGCATTGAGGATACAGTGAGGCTATGCAGCAAAAAGGACCCATGTAAACAAGCTTACAATCACTCATGATTAATGCCAAGGACCATGCCTGTTCCGATTCACTGGGAAAACAGCTTTCTTTTTAAGCAATATTACGGCATTCACTGTTGAAAAGAAATGCATATTATTTTTAATAAGGCCTCTTTGCAGGAGGAAAAAAAAAAAACAACATTAACATTTTTTGTTGCACTAGCTGAGCTGCCAGAGCCATTTGAAGATTCTCCTGTAAAGCCAGATTGATTTCATTGCAGTCTCAAATAAATTGTTGAATTCTTTGCTGCAAAATAATTGTTCAGTTGTGTGCTAGAAACAGTTTTCCTAAGGGATCGTGCCAATTCCATAAAACATAGGAGTTTTGTGTTCAGTTCCATCTGGGAGTCATGGACTAGAAAATGCCTACCTTAAGAGACCACTTCCTTAAGGAGACCTTAAAGTTGTTTATTAATAGCCATTCTTTTAAAACAATATTCACTATGTATTTTAAGTAGCTTTATACAGACAGACACCCAAAACAAAACATATGCTTTGCCAAATTAAAAATCAAGATGCATCTTGCTAAAAAACAAAAGAGCCACAGCAGTTTCCGAGGTGATGGAGCTGAGCACAGCACTACTGTTTACATGCACCAGCTGCTAAAACACTATCGCTTCTGTCTGTGCTGCTTTACCTCTGCACTGATCTTAAACAGAAACACACCACCAGTCACCTAAAGAGCCCAAACACAAATGTTCACATGCACCAGAATACAAGGAAACGAGGGTCATCCAGCCATAAACTGCCTTCTTGCCTCTGTTAGCCAGGTAAATGAAGTGAACTGCTATCTCCCCCTCTCTCTGTTTTCCAAAACAGCAATCAATACTCATCACCCCACCCTGCAAAGGCAGGTTAGTCACAAAATATTAGCTTCGACCACCTACCATTCCGTGCCTGCGGACTAGTCTCCTCGTCCAGCCACCTTTCCCGCAAACTGCGACCTTACGTGGTATTTTTTTAACCACGTTTCAAACTGCAAAGAAGAAGAGATGGGTATTAAAAGAAATAAAATAAAAATAAATGACAGGCAGATGAATTCAAGGCAAGCCAATGTCAAAGAAAAAAATGCATGAAATAAAAGTTCTTGCGGGGGCAGGGATAAACGCAGAGGGGAGCAAAGCAGGCGAAATGTATGATAATAATGAAATAAAAGAGAAGAAGAAAGAGAGTGGCTTGCTGAATCACCCTCTTTCACTGCCTGGAAACCATTGTGCAGTGTGATGCTGGCTGTACCATTGTGGAACCTACCAGAGGAGACAGGCGGAGGGCTTGGGGAATGGGGCTGCTATGGCAACTGAAAGGAACCCACATGACGTCAAAGCACATAGAGGTCCCAGAGGGAGGCTGGGGGGAGTGGAGAGAAGAGAAAAGTCTAATCTGCAGCTCCACCTATTATATCTCCTGGTGAATCAGGGAACAGATCAGACTGCAAAGGGAAACTGAATAGCCTTCTGTAGCAGTCACCCCCAGCAGCAGCACTGGTATCTGCAATAGCAGGGAGCTAATGCATATGAAGAATAGGTAATAATCAAAAGGAATCATCCGATTCCTGGCAGTTACAACCACTCGTTTGTACTGCCTGCTAACACGCACACGGATAAAAGCAGGCAGCCTGAAAACCACAGTCAGATGGGGTTCATTCAGGCTTTTGTCTCAAATCACTACAATGGACACAAACAATGAGGAGTTACTTTCCTTCCTTATGTAATTCTTTATGCTGTTCAGGACAAGCGCAGGCCAGCACGATTGCCCAGCAAACTGAGCCCCCTGGAAACTCAGGGGAAGAGGTCTGTGCATTTGCTCTTCAGTACCAGAATTCTCTGCCCTTTTGGGGATGCTGATGATCCCAGGATTGATAACCCAGCAGCTCAAGAAGGCCAGGTGGCAGAGAGACGCTACTGCAATTTGACTTCATAGAGATCCTTTGGGTTCCTGGAGCTGCCTGCTTTGGGGGTTATACAGAACCAAGACGACTGACATTTAAAATCATGTGCATATCACATATTTCAGCAGGCAATTTTTTACTTTTATAAGCAGCAAAAGAAAAGGTGGTCTTATGATAACTGCACAAGTCTTGACTTCAGGAAGCCTTACTTCCATTTAGGGACTATAGCCAGTCTGAACTGTTCCAAAAAAACCTTGTGTCAGAACACTAAGCCTGGAACGTTTTGTTTAAAATTGACAAATTTCTGCCAAATCCATGGCAAGGATCTGAGAAGATCTTGCCTAGATTCCTGGCAGGTCTACCCTGGGACTAGGGACACTGGAAGTTCCCTGCAGATGCTCAGTTTAATTGGTGTTTGTATCAGTTTTCCTGCTAATAGCAGCAGTGACGTTGAAAAGAATGTCCCTTTCAAAAAGCAGCTTGCCAGTCCATGGAGTTTCCGGTTCACCAGACATGTTACTTAAAAAAAAAATGTTTTCGATACAATCAGGATCAAAGTCAGGCATTTAAAAAAAAAAAAAAAATCAGTAAATGGGAAATCCAGGTTTTCAGACAGCTCCTCTGTACCCCAGACTTCCAGTGTGACCTTGGGCAAATCATTTACCCCATGTCAAAGTTCCCATACTGTAAAATAAGGATAACAACATTTCATTGTCCCCACCTAATTGCCACCTCCTCAGAGCAAAGAGTATTTTTTACTATATGGCTCAAACCTTAGTGAGTGCCTTTCAGCACTTCTACAAAGTACAGAACAAAATATAAAGATATACAAGCAATTCGCAAAATGATCACAGCATCTCACTGTTACTCTCTAGTGCAGATAAACTAAACTGGTTGATATGAACGTTGCTAAAATAAATTCAGGACTAAGAATTATATGCACATTATGACACACATCCCCTAATCATACTAAATCATTATAACTCAGACTGACAGACTAACTTTGAACTTTATTACATCCGAGATAATAAAATGCTAACAAAGAGCAACTGTTGAGCAAAGTACATAGGATCAATGCAAAGCTGGCACAAACACTTGTACAGGAAAATCTAGGGCAACCCCAACATGAGGATTGATGGACGAATGGTCTTCCCCCCAATTGTTTTAAAAACAGGCCTGGGCAGTTCAGTGGACCAGCCAAGCAGCACACATGAAGTTAGTTGTAGCTAACTCCCATGCCATCATGCCTGTGAATATTTTGTGAAAGCTCCTAAACTGAAAACCAGGCATCAGCTCTATTAGTACTACTCAGCCATTACCAGCAAAGACTGAGAGGTAGCCAAACTTCATGCTTAAGCGGAGAAAGGGAGGGTGGGCAGTGCTGGAGAATAACTGGAGAACAAACAGCAGAAGGTAAGATAGGCATGATTGCATATTAGTGAGACAGCTTGAGACCTAAAGACCCCCAGGAAAAAAGCTTATCATCACAAGTGTGAGCCAAACCCATTTTAAAAATAGATCCAATGAAAAGGGGCTGACTTTCCCCTAAAGACAGATCTGTAATGTGCTGAAACATTTAATGAGGCTCTCTCAGGATAATTTTCACTACAGTTGAATGTAACACCACCCCCCCTTCCAAATCCAATACATAAAAGTCCCATTTGACACCTTTTCATCACAGCAGCAGTGCCACGTGGAAAATTTGGGCATGTCTGGGTAGGATAAGAGTAGATCATTTCTTCATCATGGGAACGAGGCTATTTTTGTTCTTGAGACAAGTGGTGCTCCATGCTTCTCCCTCAGTTTGTTGAATGAAATCATTTAGTTGTATATTCTTTCACCATTTGTGCATGGGAAAGTTATTGAAAGCTGCATAGCCCCCAGTTTGACCTTGTGGCTCACCTTTGACACAATGCCAAAAAAATGTTACTAGACAACAGCTGTATAGGTGGACCTATTCACTATGCAAAATGTTCTTTGTCCTCCTTCCCTTTGCATCCCATCTTGTCATAATCATAAACTGTGAGCTCTCAGAAACAGACATATTCTGTATGGTATCCAGTGCAAGGATCTTTGGTTGGGGTATCTGGACGCTTATTCATTTCTAAAAAATTGCAGGTATCTTATTCAGCTCAAATTCAGAAGATCCAATATAGGATCCCTAGAGTTTTAGGGAAGGCTACATACTTACCAAGTGAGATGACAATTGTAGAAGCAAAATCTGAATGAAGCAAAGTGTCACAAGCACTTTGGCTGCAGTGTTTGATCAGATCCTACCTGTGTGGTTGTTTGTGTAAAGTCTTCTCTTGATTTTGTTTTTATATTCCTTTTTGTTCAAAGTAATAAGAACTATGTGCATAGCATGCCTAAATATGGACCACAATGAGTAATTTGAATCTGTATGTACTTATTCTCATATCTCAAATAGATAATTTCCCTGTCGTCCTTCCAGGCCTTCAGTAGTGTCATAAAACAGTAACATTGCAGTCAGGGGCAGTCTGGAGATTGGGACTTTTCCCCTGATAAATGTGACACTGTACACGGCAGGGATTAGATACTAGACTCACTATAGCCATTCCTGATTTCCAGTATATGGATACTGATATTCCTGAAAACCAACCACCTGCATTTTTTCTGAATTACATTGCAGGCTTGAGGTCTTGAAATAAGAATCAATCTTCTAACATTCAGATTCTCCCGAGGCTTACATACAGCCTCCAGCACATTGACCTTATCAGCTAATTTTAATAACAGCTCAGGAATTTGATATAGCAGTTGTTTCATTATTCTAGATCATAAAATAGTGGCCAATGTTGGCCTGCATAAGAAGTACCACAGCATTTTTACCTGGTGGTCTAGTGGCTAGGATTTAGCATTTTTACCACCACCACTCAGTTTCAGGGCAAATCCTGGTCGGGGAAATCACCCTACCTCCATCCTCAGGGTCCCTTTCCCAACCAAACGGCATTCCTGGGATTCAAGGACTCTGGTTTTACTTTCCCTTTAGGTCTGGTATTATTTAACATCTTCATTAATGATTTGGATATGGGGACTGAGTGTGCCCTTAAGCAAATCCGTAGATGACACCAAGTTGGGTGGAGTTGCCGACACTCCAAAGGGCAGGCCTCGAATCCAGAATGACCAGCACCCTCTCCTCTCCTCCCCGCCCTGCTCTCGGGGCTGCACCCCCATGCACCTCCTACATGTCACCATTGGATGAAGCAGTTGCACCAGTTTGTAACTGGTAGTGAGGAACATGGTGAGGGAACTCATATAGGATCCAGCTGCACCATAGTTTCATCTGTCTATTCCTAATCTTCAATAAGTGAAGCTAAACTGCAGAAACTTACCCTGTGTGATCCACCAATTTCTTTTTAAATCACTGTAAATGAATATCTGTCTATGCCAATAAAAACCAAACAGGAAAAAAGTCTGGAGAAAAATACGTAAGAGGGAGAAAAAGAACAGTAAGGGGGATAAACTTAAACACCCTTACAGTAATTACAGTACACTGTAAACACACTCCTGGTTTCATTTGGTCTCTGCAACATTAATGCTTTTAACCAGCTTTACTATGTGACAAAGTTATAAGTGTTAATACAATGTAATGGAGTTATCTGCATTTTAAAGTGTTAAGTGCATTATTAATAAAAGTGTCTGCCATGTTGTTAACTCTCTGATTAACATTAGTTATTGCAAAGCATAAACTCTGTAGCTGCATAGTTACAGCAGGATCTCTGTCCCAGAACGACTGAAATTTAGCAATTCAGACAGGACAAGTTTACAGCATGACGACGCAACATGGCAGTTACCAGCTCCTATCCATCTGCCAGGGAGACAACATAATAGTACACCCATCCGAAGTCTTGAGAAGGCAGTGAATGAGATCTTGGATACACACTCTATTTATTCCAGTGTAACCTCTTTCCATCAGTTTGAAGAAGGAACAATATAACATATTCATATCCTGTGTAAAACTGCCCAAAGGTGGAAAAAAAATCAAGGATAAAATTACATGGGTGTAAGTTACACCAGTGTAGATGTATTCTGTCAACTCCCATCCCTGAGTAATAGGCAGAAGGCTAGCAGCACCTGCTACCCTGCCACCTACGGTGCATGCAGGCATTCAGGGAGGTTAGCAGGAGGTTAGATGGAGTCAAAAATGACAACAACATCTAAGGTAAGTCATGATAGGGGGCTGCCATGATGGGGGCTAGAGGAAGATTGAGAAGGCAAGCAGGATCTAAGGAGGGATTGGGCAGGTGAGGGAGGCAGGTGGGGTCTGCAGAGAAGTCATTGGAGTCTGGGAGGGTTTGGCAGGACCAGCAGCAGCTCATGCAGAACTCTCTGTATGCCAGAAGAAGGGTGTTTGTACCCAAAAGCTTGCAAAGTACAATTTTTCCAACTATTTAATTGATCTAATAAAAGATATCAGATTTACCCAAAGAGCCTTGCCTGCCTATATCCTCAGACCAACAAGGCTACAACCAAAAATTCTTATTGCTAGCATGACATTTTTACTGCTGCCATACTACTTGTGTTGTTACTTTTCATTTAAAAGCTAATAGCCACTCAGCTACATACACACAAAGTAAAAAAGAAGAAAAACAAAATTTTAGTATGGCATAAGTTAAACTTTGGGTGCAGGCAGAAGTGCAGCTCCTCGCTGTAACTGAGAAGGCTTTGCAAGAAGAGCTCTGAGTTACAGCAACCCCTAAACCAGACAGAAGTTCCCTGTTGGTTGCAGGGATAGGGCTTTCTGCCGCCCTGTCTCTATGCCTCACTGGTACCTGGCCTCTCCACTGCCCCGCCTCTGTGCTTCCCTAGCACCCGGGCTCACTGCTGCCCTGTCTCTGATTGCCACTGGTGCCTGGGCTCTCCGCAGTCCTGTCTCTGCACCTCAGTGGTGCCCAGCTCTCAGCCATCCTATCTCTGCGCCTCACTGGTGCCTGCACTCTCCACCACCCTGTGTCTATGCCTCACTGGTGCCTGGCCTCTCCACCACCTTGTCTTTGCGAGTCACGGGCACCTGGGCTTTCTGCTGCCCTACCTCTATGCTTCACTGGTGCCTGGGCTCTCCACTGCCATGTATCTGCACCTCACTGGTGCCTGGCTCTAGCCATCCTATCACTGCACCTCATTGGTGCCTGCCCTTTCCGCCACCCTGTCTCTGTACCTCAAAGGCACCTGGGCTCTGCGACAGGGCAGCGGAGATCCCAGCTGCCTGTGAGGTGCAGAGACAGCACAGTGGTGAGCCCGTTGCCAGTGAAGTGCAGAGACAAGGTAGCAGAGAGCCCAGGCACCAGTGAGGTGCAGAGACAGGGCAACGCAGAGCCTGGTGCTACTGAGGCATAGTGACAGGGCAGCAGAGGGCCCAGCATCAGTGAAGCACAGAGACAGTGCATTGGATAACCTGGGGCCAGTGAGGTGCAGAGACAGGGTGGTGGAGAGCCCAGCACCAGTGAGGCATAAAGAGAGGGCTGCAGAGAGCCCAGGTGCCAGTGAGGCATAAAGAGAGGGCTGCAGAGAGCCCGGGTGCCAGTGAGGCGCAGAGAAATGGCGGCGCAGAGCGCAGGTGCAAGGGAGGTGCAGAGACAGGACTGTGGAGAGCCCAGGCACCAGTAACACACAGAGACAGGGCAGCGGAGAGCCCAGCACCTGTCAGGCACAGAGATAGGGTAGCAGAGAGCCCAGCTCCAGGGAGGCACAGAGACAGGGTGGCAGTCAGCCCTGGCACCAGTGAGGCGCAGAGACAGGGCGGTGGAAATCCCAGGTGCCAGTGAGGTGCACATACATGGCAGCAGAGAGCCAAGGGACTAGCAAAGCTCAGAGGTAGGACTGCTGAGTCTGGTGCCAGTGAGGCACAGAAATAGGGCAGCGGAGAGCCAAGGTGCCCATGAGTCACAAAGACAGGGTGGCAGGCAGCCCAGGGGCCAGTGAGGTGCAGAGCCATGGCAGCAAAGACCCCAGGCTCCAGTGAGGCACAGAGCCTGGCAGCAGTGAAGTGCAGAGACAGGGTGGCAGAGATTCAAGGCACCAGGGAGGCACAGAGATACAATGGCAGAATACCCATGCACGAGTGAGATGCAGAGACAGGGCAACGGAGATCCCAGGTGCCAGTGAGATGCAGAGACAGCATGGTGGTGACCCAGTTTCCAATGACACACAGAGTCAGGGTGGTGGAGAGCCCAGGTGCCAGTGAGGCTCAGAGATAGGATGGCCAAGAGGCTGGTGCCCGTGAGGCACAGAAACAAGGTGGCAGAGAGGCCAGGTGCCAGTGAGGAACAGAGAGAGCATGGGTGAGAGCTGGGCACCAGTGAGGTGCAGAGACAGCACTGTGGAGAGCCCAGGTGCCAGCGACACACAGAGACACGGCGGTGGTGAGCCTGGGTGCCAGTGACACACATAGACAGGACAGCGGAGAGCTCAGGTGCCCATGAGTCACAAAGACAGGGCGGCAGAGAGCCCAGGCTCCAGTGAGGCACAAGACAGGGCAGTGGAGAGCTCTGCACCACACTGGCACCTGGGCTTTCTGCCACCCTGTCTCTGTGCTTCACTGGCAATGGGCTCACCACCATGTTGTCTCTGCACCTCACTGGCACCTGGGATCTCCACCGCCCCTTGCCCGGCACCAGTAAGGCACAGACTCTCCACTGCCCTGTCTCTGCACCTCATTCATGTGGAGCCCTCTGCCGCCCCTTGTCTGTGCCTCACTGGTACCTGGGCTCTCCACAGCCCTGTCTCTGCACCTCGCTGGTGCCTAGGCTCTCTGCCACCCTGTCTCTGTGCCTCACTTGTGCTGGGCTATCCACCACCCTATCCCTGTGCCTTATTAGAGCCTGGGCTCTCCGCTGCCCTGTCTCTGCCCCTCAGTGGTGCTGGGCTCTC
>JAGPOW010001338.1:74328441-74338820 GCA_030014935.1 Caiman crocodilus | reverse complement strand
TGTAGGGCTTGGTCTGCAAGCCCTTAACCATACGAGTGGCCCTTCTCTGGACCCTCTCCAGGTTATCCACATCCCTCTTGAAGTGTGGTGCCCAGAATTACACGCAGTACTCCAACTGCGGCCTGACCAGCGCCTGATTGTATCAGTATCACCTCCTTGGATCTATTTGTCATGCAATAGATCCAAATGGAACTCAGGCTGGCAAAAAAGATCAAGGGTAATGTTGCAATTGAGCTTATGGTACCTTTGTCCACGCTTGCCGCTGTTCTATGAATGGTTGGTATGCCCTGACTTTCCTACCTGCCACATCTTTGTTGTTGTTATTATTAATATTGATTTTAGATATTATTCATAAGTAGGGTCATTCTCTGTTAGTTCATTCTTATTATACCCTTTTTTAACGTGGCTCATGCGCAACACGCATATATCATCCGATCCACTTATCCGTATAGACGCCCAAACTCAAAGTTTGATATCCAGCCACAGTGTGATTAAGATCATGAACTTTTCTTTATTTTTCCTTTTAGAAATTCGTACAAATTCCACACACAGACAGAAAATGTTCATTGCATCTTTTTTTAAATACCATTTACAGTATTAACTTTGTAACTCTTCTCACACACAACTTTACCCTTTAATAGCTAACATGAATAAACTCAACTTAGTATTCATGAAATGACTCCCTTCAAATCTTCTTTTATTTCATTCCATTTTTTCCCATTTTAAGAGGTATCTTATATCTTGAGATCTCTCTACACAAAATACGTGTATCTTTATTAACAGCGGATTCTCCATCAGCCTCATCTTTAGCTTATAGTCTTGAATCCTCTTGAAGAACCAACCCAGTCTCTAACACAGAAAGAGAGTTTTAGCACAAATATCCCCTTTTTCTTTTCCTTACTATTACAGGTGCCCAGTGTCCCTCAGAGTTTTGTTTGGATCCGTCCCTCACTCCATTCCCTCCTGGCACAACTGGGAGCACAATTAGTTTCTCTATAGATTCTCTGGGGGATCCTCCTTCATTCCCCTCCCTTCTCTTTCTTCCTCCTTCTCCACTTTCAGACCTCACATCCCACCGCTCCGCTTCCCTCTCAGAGCTTCTATCCTAATAAAGTGTAATGGCTCTGGAAGCAGCGCTCTCCATTTTTTTCCTGTCGCACCTGTGCTTACTCCTCCACAGGTAACAAAAAGCCTTTCTTTGAGTACATTGGGAGCAAGAAGAAGGTGCAGGGTAACATAGGGCCACCACAGGATGCACTAGGGCAACTTGTAACAAATAGGATGGACTAAGCCAAGGTCTTAAAGGATTTCTTTGCATCTGTGTTCCTGGACACGGATACAAACACACCTCCCAATGAGACTTTAGTCTGGCATGTGAGAGATGCCAATCCACGAGTGGTAACCACTGACATAGTGAAGGGGCACTTGGAAGGGTTGGACATATTTAACTCTACAGGACCTGATGATCTTCACCCAAGGGTACTAAAGGAATTGGCCGGTGTCATAGCGAAACCACTGGTGCAACTGTTTGAGTGCTCATGGCACTCAAGACAGGTCCCAGAACACTGAAAAAGGGCCAATGTGGTTGTGGTCCCTATTTTCAAGAAGGGGAGGAAGGAGGATCCAAGTAATAATAGGCCAGTTAGCCTCACCTCTATTCTTGGCAAAACCTTAGAAAAAATCATTAAGGATTACATTTGTGGGGGGCCAGAGGGTAATACAATGTTAAGGGGCAACCAGCATGGGTTTATAGCAGGCAGATCCTGCCTGACTAACCTGGTCTCTTTTGATGGCCAGGTCACAAAATGTTTAGATGCAGGAGTAGAGGTAGATGTTATTTTCTTGGATTTTAAGAAGGCTTTTGACACAATGTCACACCCAATTCTTACAAGTAAACTAAGTAGCTGTGGCATGGATTTTTTTCAGTCAGGTGGACGGAAAACTGGCTTATGGGATGCACCCAGAGTGTGGTGGTGGATGGGTCGGTTTCTACCTGAAGAGATGTGGGTAGTGGTGTCTCCCAAGGCTCTGTCCTTGGACCAGTACTGTTTAATATAGTCATCAGTGATTTGGATGAGGGTGCAGAAAACACTCTGTCCAAATTCACAGACAGCACCAAACTATGGGGTATAGTAAACACGCTAGAGGATAGGGGGCAAGTTCAGGAGGATTTAGAAAAACTGGGGAAGTGGAAGGATCAAAATAGGATGCAATTTAACAAAGATAAGCGCAAAGTGCTGCACCTGGGGGGAGAGAATTTCCAATACACCTATAGACTGGGAAGTACCATGTTAAGTAGCACAGCAGTGGAAAGGGATCTCAGAATCACAGTCAACACAAAAATGAACGAGTCACCAATATGACTGAGTAAGAAGTAAGGCTAACTACACTTTCTCCTGCATTAGTTGGTAAATCACAAGCAGGTCTACGGAGGTGTAACTTCCCCTGTATGCGGCACTGGTGAGGCCGCAGCTGGAGTACTGAGTCCAGTTCTGGGCACCGCATTTCAAAAGGGATGTGGATAACCTGGAAAGGGTTCAGAGGAGGGCTACTCATATGGTTGGGGGCTTGCAGGTAAGATCCCATGAAGAAAGACTCAGGGAGCTAGATCTCTTTAGCCTCTGCAAGAGAAGGCTGAGAGGTGATCTCATGGCTGTATACAAACTCGTCGGGGGGGTCAGCAGGGAATAGGGGATACTCTGTTTACCAGGGAGCCCCTGGAGGTTACTAGAAACAATGGCCATAAACTGAAGGAGAGCAGATTTAGACTGGACGTCAGGAAGAAATTTATTACAGTGAGAGTTGCCAAAATATGGAATGGGCTTCCAGGGGAGGTGGTGCTTTCCCCTACCTTGGAGGTGTTCAAAAGGAGATTAGACAAGCATGGGGATTACTTGACCCCAGCACTCTTTCCTGCCCAGAGCAGAGGGTCAGACTTGGTCCCCTTCTGACCCTATAAATCTATGAAATCTATGTAGGGAATTCAAACTGTCAAATAATTTAAAATTAGTCAAGGTGCCTTTAAAAAAAATTGCACTACATTTATAGCAGCCATGCAGTTTATCACACTATGTAGTGGCCACCATATTAGCCACCTCATTGAATCCAGCCTCCAGACCATGGGCAACTAGTGAGCATGTGCCCCCCCTGCAACCAGTCCTGCCAACCCTTGTGGCTGATCCTGCTGGCCAGCGTGGGAGGTCCCCCGCGGCCAATCTCATGATGGCCAGTCACCGTGGCCAATCACTGCAGCCACTTCTGGGGGTGGCTGCAATGATCAGCCGGTGCTTGCAGGGAGGGCACTGGCATTTCTGCCTGCTCCCCCTGCCCATCACCTAATCAGCAAGAGCGACCAGTCAGGGGGTGCACATGCACCCTCATGCACCCCCTATGCATTGTCACTGCTCCAGACTTTGAAAACTTATGGCTGCATGTTTCCTATTACAAAAGGAAATCATTCTTGCCTATACATGCCCCAAAACTATTAGTCACAGTTTGAGATGGAGAAATGTTTGTCAGCTGACGTAAGGGAAAAGCAATGCTGCAACTGAAGACTTTCTATATGCATAGTGCTAGCTTTTGTCCTGAAAATGCTAATGATTCCAGTTTTAGCTTTGAAGCTCTGGTGCTTGAAATAGTTTTGGGGGGTGCCTGGCAGAACAACCACACAAAAAAAATATATTTTCTCTCTAAAAAAATAATATATGAAAAGCGCACACAAGTCTGCATGATGTTCCCATAATCTTCACGGTTGCCTTCTCTAGTGTGGAACAGCTTTCATTAACACCATGAGCTTTTGGAGATGAGATGTAAAGCTCAAGGGTTTTGCACAGAGAAAATACAAAAAATGAAAACAAACTGAAAGATTTGCCATGACCACCAGCAGCCATTTTACACATTGCTGCCACACCCAAACTATAATAGTCTTTTTTGGTTTCACTGTTACACAAACAGCATAATGGATGATAAGGGGGAAAGGAGAGGATGACATTAAAAAATTCTGCAGTTATTAATTATAAAAAAACAACAAAGTACTCCAATGACCTGGTGTTAATTATTTCAGTTTTAAAAGGCAGGGGGGAAAGGAAATAAAACTCATTTTACATCAAAGAATTGGACTTCCCTCTTTCCCTTAGCTTTTCTGGGGCCTGTAGCTATAATTACAATCTTTCTACTGACTAGCAGCAATTTCCAAAGAAATACCTGCTCCCTTGCTATCAATGTCTCAGAACAACTGTGACAAAATCCTCTGAAATCTGACCTAAGGGTCACTGTCTTGAAAGCCCACTTTAAAGGATTTCCAGTTTCATTCAGTTTAAGGACCATCTCTGCAGGGAAACCTCTTTAATAGGACAGGAGCCATTAAAGGATTTAAGAACCTACAAGTTAGCTGGCCAAATGTTTATGCACCTTTGCTAGTTAGGCACCTAGACTCCTTGTACCATACTGGAGCACCCCAGAAACACAAGCATCCCAGATACAAAAGCCAAAGTAGCCCCAGAGCTATGCAATAGACAACAGTAAGCATAGGATGTGGGGATGAGTTTTCTTAATCTCTGTCCCTCCTAAACTCAGGTTCCTTCATCAGCTCCAAGAACCCAGATTCCTTTGCTCAGAGTAGACACGTCCAACTGGTCTTTGAAAAAAAAAAAAAAAGAGCAGAATTCCTTGTTTAATTTTAAAATGCTGATGGAAAAGGTGATGCCAAAGCTTTGTAGTTAGGGGGATTATCCAAAAAGTGGAACACCTGAGTTCAAAGCCTTCCTCAGCTTGGATGTTAAGAGGCACATTCCCCCATCTCCTTCAAGAATGCCCTATGCAGTAGGCTAGCAGCTAGGCTGAACTGGAAGCATGCTTCACCCTTCCTAGTGAAACAGTGCTGTGAGAAGAAGGTAATCAACATCACTTAGTGCCAGAAAGAGAACATGACTGCACCTTAGTAAGAAGCAAGAAAAGGCAGCACGATGACCTCTTCCCCTAAATAAAAGGAAAACAAATACAAAACAGATTACTATATTTGTTCACATACCCCAGAATAATATGCATACCTTGTTTTTGGGAAGGAAGAACGAAGATAAAAAAAAAAAAGAGCTTTTCCCAGGTTGTAAACTGCTATAACATGGGTTCAACATGGCTGAATGCTGGCCCTAGGCAGGAGAGGTGCAGCCCACACCTTAGTATCACTTAATTTTTGCTACAGCTTCTGAACTAGGTATTACAGGAAGCCATTACATAGCAGCCATTACTTCAACATCTACACATGCAATTAACCCCAGCACATATCATGCCACAGTTTATTCCTCCTGGGTACAACCTTTACATGCACCTGGGACCACAGCACACTGAGGCAGGTTGGGGCAGCCCCAGCAGACAGGGGGCCAGGCAGGTCAGCCTGCCAGCCTGGACTTCTTCACACTGGCTCAACATGCTGTGGAGAGGCTAGCTGGACATGCAGGGGCTCTAGTGCAGAGCTAGCTGGCACTGAAGTACCCGCAAGCCTAGGCCAGCCCCATCAGCATCTACACATGCATTGCTGTGGAGTAAAAAACTCCACCACAGAATAATACTTGTATTTACAAGTACTAACCTGTGGCAGAGTTAATTAATTTACTCCATCCTAATAGCAGTGCACATGTAGACTTCAGGCAACTCCACAGTAAACTTCTTGCGTAGACATGCAACACTCCAATTTTTAGGGCTGATTTTTGAGGAAAAGATGCATATAGTATGTAAGTAAATATGGTACTAAGAAATCTTCAGACCTCTGAGAAAAATAATAGGAACACGGATTCCATGAGTTATGTTCTGACTATGACGATGCCATTTCCATTCTATAATACTTAAGGTTCTTGCAGAAAGACATTTTTCATTTAACCACCTCCCACAGTAGCTTGTGATAATTAGTTGCTGACACATCCTCACAAAAAAGAAAATGTGATAGGAGTTGCAATAAGAAGTGTAAACATCAATTTTTTTTTAATCTATGAAGAACAGGAGGATAGCTACCCGGGGTGTTGGCCATGAGCATAGATCTGGCCAGAATAACACCTCCACACTAGAGCAGGAGCTCCCAGTTCACCCCAATTCTGCTTTACCACCTCATCAGGTAAAGCAGATTGGCAGGAATCAGTGGCTGGGTCAATATCCAGGGCTGAGCAGGGATCCAGGGAGAAGCAGCTAGTGAATATGGAAGATGACAGGCAGATAGGACAGTTGCCATACCCAGCCTGAAACTGAAGTCCCCAGGAACAGAGCAAGAGACCAATCTGGTCTTGTGGGTCGGAGGAGTCCTCATTAAAAGGAAAAGAATAGTGAGTGAGAGAAAGGAAAGGGACGCTCTCTCTTGCTTGGTTTTTTTTTTGTGCTGATTAACCACCGTGGGCAGCCAATTAAGCCGGGTGCTGTGGGAATTAGAGAGGGAAGGAAAAAAAACCTGTTTGACTGTGGTGCTGACAGTCAAGTGCCTGGGAGAAAGCAAGCAAAGCAGAAGGGATTGTCTTGACCCCAACAACTGGGAAGGGGAATCAGTGTGGTCAATATATTTTCTTTTTTGTCTTTTTTTTTTTTTTTGTTCTGTCTTTCACCAGCACAGAACTCAGCAGTGTGAACCAGCAGTCAATCATTGCTGGGGCAGGGAAGTCATCAACCCTCCCTTTTCTTTTACGTCCTCAAAACATCAAATTCATGGCAGGCAGGAAGAGAGAGAGAAAGCGAGCATCCCCAACCAGACGGACAGAGGGTCCTGATGCACAGGAGAGGACCGGTGAATGCTAACTGGGTGCAAAGTCACACGCCCATATTTGGTGAGTACCCGACAAGCTGGAGCATTGGCTGAGAATGTTGACGACAGCTGAGAGGAAACCAAGGGAATGGAAGTTCCCGTGATGGCAGTAGCAGCTAGTGTGGATTCTGTCCAGCAGATGCTACACCTGGTGGGACAAGTTCTCCAGCAGCAGCAATTGGCATGGCAGTTTGCTTTGGAGGAAAGCTGGATCAAGCAACAAGCTTGGCACCAACAGAATGCAGTAGAATTGAGACTACCAAAGATGTTGATACATGATGACCTGGAGGTATTCCTGGAAAGTTTCAAGTGGGCTGTCTTGGCGGCCAGGCTGGAGTAGTTCTGATGGGCTGGGCAGTTGGGAGGGTCTCATTAATAGGGAAGGCCCAAGCAGCCTATGGATCCATGATGCAGAGATGAAACCAGAAAGTCAAGAAGAAAATCTTATACCAAATGGACATCAAACTCAAAACCTACTGGTAGGCATTTTGGGCGAGGAAGCAGAGGGAAACAAAAGAGCTGCAGGCTTTGCTACAGCAGCTGGCTGACCTGGCAGCTAAATGGATGAGGCCAGTAGAGAGTTCTAAAAATGAGGTTTGTAACAAGATCCTACTGGAACAGTTTTTGAATGATTTAGATGAAGAGACCCAGAAGTGGGTCTGTTGTCATAGGCTGGGGTCCCCCGCAGAAGCCCTGCAGCTAGCTGAGAACTTTAGCAGTGCCCTAGGGGAAAAACTGCCAGACCAGAATCTGAGGGCAACAAGGTACATGAAACCCCATGACCCTGCTAAGCCAGGGAGTTGAGAACTCTGAGAGATTAGGAAGCCTAATAATAATGGGGTGATCTGCTTTTGATGTGCGAAAGTGGGGCATATGTCCCAAGACTGTGCCTAGCTGCCATGGACCACTTCCTGAGTGACACATTCTCCATTTGAAAAGCTGGGCCCTGCTGACTCAGATGAAATAGAGTCCATAGACTGTAGTGTAGGGAAGGAGATTTCAGGAGGTCCTTGGCCCCACCCCATGGTGGAAGCCTGGGTCAGGGGTGAGAGCTTGAAAGCAACTGTAGACACCATTTTCTCCTACACCTTCAAACAAAGCAAGCTGGCTCCTGCCACCTATCTCTAGAAAGTCACCCTTATGAGGATGACCTGTATGCATGGACATGATACTTATTACTCCCGGAAGATCTATCAGGTCACTGTGTTGAATATCACTTGGGAAATGTCAGTCAGGGTGGCCCATGACCTGCCATACCCTATGAGTCTAGGACAAGACTGGAACAAGATTTATGAAGTCTTAAATGTAATAAGAAGTGACAGCCTAGGGCGGGGTTGGCCTGTCAGGGAACCAGGCAAAACACCTCCATGAAGAAGATTTCAACATAGAACAACTAGCGTGTAGTCAGACATTTCTAAGGGCCGAGGAGGCAGAGAAGGAGTTTCAGGCCATTCAGGAAACCAAATTGGCAAGACGGGAAGAGCAAGTAGTGAACCCAGGGCACTACACAAATCTGCCCAGGTTTGAGGTCAGAAAAGGGGTGATGTATCAGGTGAAGCTGGGTCCACCGGGAGAAAGGAGGTAGCTCAGCTGTTAATACCGGCTCAGTTTAGGCTTTCCCTACTTAAGTTAGCCCATGAAAATCCAATTGGGGGACACATGGGGCACCATAAGACAGAAGATCGGTTGATGAAATGGTGCTTTTGGTCGGGCCTTTATGAACAGGTGGAGAGGTTTTGCTGGGCTTGTCCAGCATGCCAGACAGTGAATGTAAGTTGGCATGGGCCCCTTTACAGCTTATGCCCATGATTGAAGTCCCATTCTTGCATATCATGCTGGATGTGGTAGGGCTCCTCTCCAAAAGGTCAGCGGGGCATCAATACTTGCTAGTTATCATACACTATGTGACTAGGTTCCCAGAGGCAGTCCCCATGCGAATGGTCATGGGACCCCAGATGGCAAAAGAGCTTTTAAAATGGATCACCAGGGTGGGCATCTTGAAGGAGATTGTCATGGACCAAGGGTCTAACTTTATGTCTGGGGTCCTGAGAAGTCTATGTGGGATGTTCCAGATTAGACACCTGTGTACAATGGTATATCACCCCCAAACCAACGGGGTAGTGGAGAGGTTTAATCAGACCTTAAAGAATATGTTTCCCCAACCTACTCACATTTAGATTGCGCCAGAACATCTCTCCTCAAGAAGGAGGTATTAATACAGCAGGGTTTCCTTAACATTTAATACAGGGACAAGGTTGAACAAGGTAGAACAGCAATATCCAGAGTAGAGGAGGAGCAGTGTGGCAGGGTAGATATGTGAACCCACTTCATATGTGTATTCATTAAATTTTAAATGTAAAGTTAATATTTCGATTAACTTCTATTGGGTCTAGACATGTTCAAGTCAGCAGGTCCTGATGATCTCCACCCCAGAGTGCTGAGGGAATTAGCAGAGGTCACTGCTGGATCCCTGGCACAGCTTTACAAGCACTCGTGGTGCTCTGGCAAGGTGCCGGAGGACTGGAAAAGGCCCAATGCGGTCCCCATTTTAAAAAAAGGGAGGAAGGATGACCCAGGAAACTACAGACCTGTTAGCCTTATCTTGGTTCTCTGGAAGCATTTTGAGAAAATCATCCAGGAGCACACCTGAGAGGGCCCGTTAGGGAAATCATGCTTAGGGACAACCAACATGGGTTCATTCAAGGCAGGTCCTGTCAGACCAACCTGGTGGCCTTCTATGATCAGGTCACAAAATCCTTGGATGCAGGTGTTGCAGTGGATATAGTCTTTCTGGACCTTAGGAAGGCTTTCAACGCTATCTCTCTCCCCATTCTCATTAAGAAAATGTGACTGTGGCGTCAATGCCTACATAGATGGGTCACTAATTGGCTGGAGGGCCGCACCCAGAGAGTGGTGGATGGGTCTTTTTTGACCTGGAGGGATGTGGGCAGTGGGGTCCCCCAGGGCTCGGTCCTTGGGCTCGCACTGTTCAACATCTTCATCAGTGACTTGGACAAGGGGGTGAAAAGCACCTTGTTCAAATTTGTGGATGGCACTAAAATGTGGAGGTAAGTGGGCACACTGGAGGAGAGGGACAGGCTGCAACTAGATCTAGACAGGTTACAGGGGTGGGTGGATGAAAACAGGACAGGATTCAATACTGACAAGTACAAGGTGCTGCAACTGGGGAGGAAGACTCAGCAGCACACCTACAGGCTGGGGAACTCCCTTCTCATCAGCACAGAGGCAGAAAAGGATCTTGGTGTCATTATTGATTCCAAAATGATATGAACTGCCAATGTGGGGACACAGTCAGGAAGGCCAATCGCATCTTGTCATGCATCCACAGGTGCATCACAAGCAGGTCCAAGGAGGTGATCCTCCCCCTCTGTATGACACTGGTCAGGACACAGCTGGAGTACTGTGTCCAGTTCTGGGTGCTGCACTGTTGGTTACAAATGTCTAACTCGGGATCCTTAAAAATTCTGGTTTGTTAGGCAGATAAAAATACCAAAATACAAGGGGAGATACAAAATGCACACATACAAATTTCAAAACACAATTCCTTATCTTAAAGTGAAAGAAAGAGGAAGGAAGA
>JAGPOW010001338.1:74307395-74328341 GCA_030014935.1 Caiman crocodilus | reverse complement strand
TTATCTTAAAGTGAAAGAAAGAGGAAGGAAGAAAAGGTAGAAGAGGAAAAACATATCCAAGGAGGGGAGAGCAACTGCAGGCAAGAGGAAAAGGGGCTTCCTGCTACAGCACTTCAGGAGGGATGTGGTCAGCGTTGAGAGGGTCCAGAGGAGGGCCACTTGCATGATCAGGGGGGCAGCAAAGCAGGCCCTGCAAGCTGAGGCTATGGGACCTGAACCTGTTCAGCCTCCACCAGAAAAGGCTGAGAGGGGACCTTGTAGCCCTCTACAAGCTGGTCAAGGGGGACCAGCAGGCTATGGGAGAGTCCCTGTTCCCCCAACCACTACCAGGAGTAACAAGGAATAACGGCAGTAAGTTGACCAAGAGTAGATTCAGACTAGGTATCAGGAACTACTACTTCATAGTTAGGGTGGCTAGGATCTGGAACCAACTTCCAAGGGAAGTGGTGCTCACTCCTACCCTGGAGGTCTTCAAAAGGAGGCTAGATAATCACCTAGCCAGGATCATTTGACCCCAGCACTCTTTCCTGTCCATGGCAGGGGATCAGACTTGATGATCTGCTCAGATCCCTTCTGACCCTACCTGCTATGAAACATGAACACTTTATTAATGGGTACAGGAATGTAAAAGAACCACATCTTGCATTTAATTTTTCTATTGTAATTTTTATGCAGGAACCTGCTTCACAGATTGAAGTCTATTTAAAAAAAACAAAAACAAACAAAAAGCCTATTTTCTTTTAATTTCAGCATTTATTTTAACAAGCCTCTGTGGGTCAGATTCTAAGTTATATCATCATAAACATGCAATAACTGCTGAAGTCACTCAGGTGAACTGGAAAAGGAAAGTAGCATTCCTCCTTGTACTTTTTTTCCAATTTCTCTGACACACAGCAGAGAGTGCTCTTCACTTCTTTCTCTAATGACTCAAATACCCTATTAATCCACATTTAGCCAGAGGCTACACTCTTTTAAATTTGTCCTCAAAGGATTAACTCCTTTCCTTTCCAGCTACCTTCCTATTGTTAATTGCTATGCCCAGCTTCAAATTTAGTAATGTTAGGGCACGTGTACAAGTGGTCATTTGGAAGTACTGAAAGATGACACAGTAACAGCCCATACTGTGCTGTGCTGGCCATGCAGCATTATTTTTTACCACTATGTTGCCATAGCAATGCACTATAACAAAGGAATATGTTGCTATGGCAATATAGTGGCAGCATCATGGTTTTTGCCAGCAGTCACTACAGCACCATAGACACGCTGTAGACACACCCATCAGCACCTAAGTCCAGAGGAGCCCACGAGGGGCAACATTAGACAGCCTTAGAGAGGGGGCACTGACGAGAAGCCCCAGAGAGCAGGGCGGTGATGAGAGCTCCAGAGAGCAGGGCAGTATGGTTGGGCACTGTACGTGCCCACCATTCCCTGAAGAGGGAAAGTGTGTGGCTGGGCACGGGGCGTGCCTGCCGCTGGTGAGGATCGCGGCAGGGCACGGGGCATGCCTGCCGCTGGTGAGGATCTCGGCAGGGCACCAAGGGTGCCTGCCCCTTTAAGGGCCTGGAGCTGGCAGCCTCCAGGTGCCTGAAGAAGGCAGCCATTTTGAGGTAAGTGCTGTCTATATACTGCTGAGAAGATCACCCGGAGGTAAGTGAGGAGCTGTAGAGGATGGTATAAGGAGGCTCCTGGTCCTGGGCATGACCTGAAATTGCACCCTGCTGAGAGTGGGTGGCCTGGTGGGGCTCTCAGTGGCACAGGAGCCTCCAGGAAATGCCAGGCCAGTTACCACCCCGGTGAAAGGCGAGTCGGGGTGCCATAACCCCTTTGCCCCACTGCCGGGTGGGTAACCCCGTGTGGTTTGTGTGAAGGGCCCAGAGGGCGGACCCAGAGAATGAGAGAGTGAGGGGCTAGAGACCCGGTCTGAACGAGAAGAGTACCCTCAACTGGCCCAAGCTGGGGCCAGGGCCAAAAGGGCCGGGGGCCCACCATGAGGGAAGCCGAAGAGTTGGGCGCCTGGGGTCCTGAACTGGCCTGGAGGTGGGCCAGAGCAAGGTGCCAGAGGTCCTGGGGGGACCACACCTGAGAGGGGAAGATGGGTTCGGGGGGCTAGGTAGCCCGGATGACGCCAGAGAGGCCGCCGGATCGGAGGGATCATGGAAGGGTCCTGTTTGGATGATTCTGAGGCCCAGCATGGGGGCCAGTGATTAGGGGAACACCAAGATGCCATCTGCGAGGCTTGGGCTGCAGTATTGGGGATGGATAGGAGCCACAGATAGCGCCCCCTGGCATCGGGGCACAAATGGGCAGCCTCCTGTTTATTAACATCAATTAGTGAACCTATTAATATCAAGTCATGGCAGGCGAGAAAGCGGGCAGTTGGCCCACAGAGACAGGCGGGCGGGCCGTAAAGTGCGGCCCTGAGAAGCCCACCCTGGCACAGTCACTCCAGGGCAGGTTTCTCTCTGATCCAGGTTACCCAGCTCATGTTACACTAGTGCGTAGCCACTCTAGACTACATGTTAGTGTAAACTCTCCACACTTCCCTCCTCCCCACTGGCCCATATCAAATCTCTCCCCTCCACACCACCCTCCCCAGCACTACAGATCCCTGCTCACTGCCCCTCTGCTTACTCATAGCTGCTCGTGCTGTTTGTTCTGGGGGAGTGGGCAGAGACGGATTAACAGGTTTGCCCAGCCACTGCCACCCACTACTGCTTTCAGCTTGGAAAAGGGCAGCAGCCCAGTAGCACTGGTGATAGGGGTCAGGCAGGCATGTTAACCCTTCCCTACTTGCTCCCCCAGGACAGACAGTGTGGTCATGCACAAATAATCAGTGGGAGAAGGGCAAAAGGGAGCCCCGGAGTCAGAGGAGAATGAGAGCCTCAGGGATGGGAGGAAGCCCAGAATGGGAGGTGGTGGGGATTCTTACCTTTCAGTAAGCTGGCCTGGATGTGAGACTGCTCCAAATTTGAGCCTAGCACTAGCATTGATCACATTTGAGCAGCTCACAGTGTAACGTGTAACATGGCCCAATGGTTTTTTTTTTAATGGATGCTTACATTGGTATTTCACTAACAAACTAGGTTGCATCTGTTCACTTCTTCATAGAGTATAATCAAAAGAGCTAGAGATTACAAAAATCATTCCATAAATATTCACTCCGTGCATACTGCCTCATCTACCTACAGAAATGAATATAAAACACTAATTTGCCACAGCACATTCCACACGAACTAGTTAATTTAAACTCTTACTCCTACTCTTCATTGAGAGAGTTAAAGCACTTTCACATCCTCAGATAAAGATGCCAAATAATGGGCTATTTTCCTTATTACCATTCAGTCTAGATAAAACAAAGTCTCACCAGTGGCCTTTGGGTCCTACGTGGCCAGCTGGCACTGAGCGATAAGTGAATGCAGTGCTTCTTTCCTGCATTTACAATATAGCAATTTTTTATATGCAGTATGTGGAGCACTGCCATTTCCTTTTTTCTGAGCGCAAGGGCCTTGTACATCACAGAACAGGGAGTACAGCCATAGGAACAGTCCTAATAAAAAAGTCTGAATAAAAAGTCATTTCTGTGCATGAAAAGCTAGGGGTTTTCTTGGTTTGTCAAACATCCCCTGCTTTTTATTTCCTTGAATTAAAAGTAAAAAGAAGCACTGAGAGGGAGTAGGATGCACCTTTCAATTAGATAAAGAACAAAGGGAGAATTCTTCAACTTTGCTTAAATTCTTTGTGCAAATAGGACTTAAAGTGCCTTTGTCAGGAGCAATTGGGCTAGAGGATTTCTTCATACAGCCAGCACTCTTGATATGAATGTGGATTTAGTGCTGGATTTAGGTATAAACTAAATAAGAGTCAACTTGGGGCCTCACATTATGAGGGACTTCTAAACCATCCCCCGGGCTGTGAAGGGTTGGCTGCTGGACTGGAAGTGACTGTGTACTGGAAAACAACGGCTCCACAGAGCCGGGTGGAGAGGCTGTAACTTCTCCTGTAGGGCCCGTGGCAGCTGCAGCTGAGGTTTGGGCCCACCCTCCCTCCCAGTGGATGGACTTATATTTACCTGTGTTCTGGCTGGAAATTCTGGCTGTGGGACTCTGCATGGTGGTCCACAGTTTGCCAGGCCATGGCCGTTTCCAGTCCATAGTTTGCTGGGCTGCAGCATAGAAAGGTTGGGAACCCCAAACTTAGGGCCCCAGCATGTCATAATCTGGCCCTGGCCCTTACAGACTGTTGTAGAGAAAATAGGTTAGCACAGTCTAGTATAAGAGGTAGCATTTGATGGCATAGACAGATGAAACAATTGCCTATCTTTCAAAGGTACTGATGTAAGTTGTTACAATACAAGTACAACATGTATATGATTCTGTAGCAATACAAATACAAAATCATTGCAGTGTTAATCCAGATTCATTCAGGGCCAACATTAGATAAATATAGCTAAATTTCATCACTCTAGGATCACATAGAAATAAAAGTTAGATTGTTACATGCTGCTCAACGTCTTCTTCCCTGCCCTTTTAAAGCAGTCCATGCTAGGCCTGTGTGAACAGGGAAGTATTCAATTCAGATTCAGCCAATTCAGAAAACAGTGATTTGATTTGGAGATCTGGGTCACTGTCCTGAATCAATTCAACCCAATCAGCTTTGAAAGATTTGACACTGATTCAGAGTGATTTGGTGATTCAGCCATAGACTATAATGGGGAATCACTGAACTACCTATAACTTTGACAAGTTTTGTCAGATTTGGATGAAAATAGCAGGGATAGTAGCCCCTTCTGAGGGCATGAGGTCTGCCATGTTTAAAGGAGATAGGTGCAGAGATTTCTGGGAAACTGAACCTCAAACTGCAGAAAGCAAAACCTCATGTCACTTGTGTGTGTTAGGGCAGATTTGGATGAAAGCAACAAACATGGTAGCCCATTCTAGGGCCATGAAGCTTGCCAGGATTCAAGGAGATAGGTGCAGGGGTTTCTGTGAAACTTCATCTCAAACTATTCAAAAACCAAACTCATGACACATGTGACTGTGTGTGTGAGGCGTAGCAGGATTAAGCCTGTAATGGGGGCCTTCCTGGTGTCGGTTAGAGCTCTGGCCACCCACCTGTTTCTGGGCCAACTGCCCACTGCTCTTTTTCCTGCCATGCCTTCATGGCAAACTCTTTCAATGTTTCCCAAGTGGGAGGCTGCCCATTTAGGTGTCTTGGGGTGACATCCATTCCACAGCTCTGCACCTCCCCTAACACTACAACACACGCCTCACACATTGCATCCTTCACCCCCTTCAGTTGTGGTCCCCTTTCTGGGACCTTTGGCTCCCCCTTAGGCCCTGGATCTGCCTTCAGACTTATAGGAAACCTGAGCCTCTTGCTCTGGGCATTACTTGCGATGGGCCCCTGTTGCTTTGACCCCCTGTAAGTCCTGGCTCCAGCACAGACCAGTCAAGGGTATGTCTGATATCTTTTATTAGATGAACTGAATAGTTAGAGAAATATATCTTATCAAGCTTTCAGGTTTAAAATCCCTTTGTCAGGCTGAGGAAGCATCTAGTTGGTGTGTGTGTGCTCTTCCTGGATGGAATGAATTGTGAAGAAGCCAGAGGATGCCACGCAGTGCAGGCAAAAAAAAAAGCCTGTCAGTGAAAAGGTAAATTGAGGCATCAGGGAGTGTGAGACAGACTGGAATGGGGGGAGGGGGATGTAGAGGGTAAAAGTGGAGAGGTACCCGAGGAGTCAGATGTCAGGCAGGTTATAGTGTGTCATAAATCCAATTTCTATATTAAGTTCATGAGTTTTTGTATCCAGGAGGTTGATTAAGTGACGTGCATAGGCTCACCATCAAAAAGTGGTTTGTAAATTCAAACAACAACTGAACCTTGCTAACCTCATCACCAGAACCCAACTTCCTACAGCCCAAAACACACCTAATGGATCCAGACCACACCATGCAAAGAAATGCAAAACCTGCCAACATACTAATCCAATCTATTACAGATAAGAATACCCAACTACCAGTGGGGGCACACTTCTCAGAAGAAAGCCACTGTCTCCAGTCTTTCAAACCTGATCCTCAACAGGATTTTACAAACCACTTTTTTGTACAAAGGCACACAAATTAATAGTTTCGGATCGTCACTTGGGTAGCCATTTTCAAGACTCTGGTCCTACTCTACCCTTAGGATATACTTGGACAACCCAGAGTTGTCCCAGTTCCAACCTCATGGACTTAACACCAATGCCATTACTCCTGGTTCTTGCTGGATTGCACAGTGTCAAAGGTAGGACTGTTTACATTCACTAAAGTCACACCTGTATTTTAATGGGGAGGATAGAGTCCTTTTAGCCCAATTTGGGGCTGATGTAAATAAACAACTCTGCTGACTTCACAGCTTGGACTACTTATGCCATGAGATAGGTGTCAAACTCATATGAGTTGGCAGGCCAAATCTGGATCACAAGGCTGCTCAGGGGATGACTCGCTTCCAAAAGTGGTCTGTGGGGATTCCCATCATGGCTGCCAGAACAGCTGTATTGCTGCCAGGAGCCAAGGAGCTAAAGCTGCTCCTGCTGAATTTCCAAAGCCAACTACCACGAACTGTAGTCTCCAGCAATGACCAAAAACATTACATTTGGTGGTGATATTTACCCATTGGATGTTACCTTGGCAGCCATGTTGACATGGGCTGAGCTGAGATGTTGGAGGTTGAGGAAGGAAGACAAGGGTTGATCCACAGCAGTATTATCTCCTTTACTACTAGCCACTGTGACCAGAAGCCTCACAGGCCAACCGACCCACCTTTGTGAGATGGATCCAATCTGTACACCATATGTTTGACACTTCTGCCATAAGGGGGTTACATGGTCCCTATACACCAAAATGAGCAGATGTACCTGCTCAACTAAAATCTGTTTTTTATTATAGAGATACTCCCCCAGAAATAACCCACATGCAAAGGACAAGCAGTCAAGAAACTATAGCCAAACCCAGCACACTTGGGCTAGCCATTCAAAAGGAGAAGTAGTTTTTACACCTGTATTTCCAGCTGAAAACTTTAAGAATTGTGCTGGTTTCTTTTCTCTCTTTTTTTTCTTAGCTACAAAGTGATAAATGAGGAAAAAGTTGCATTAAGAGTTTCATGGTGCTTTATTCATAATATTTGTACAGAAGTTACCTTTAGGCACATTATGAAAATAGCAATTAAAACTGAGGCTCTGAAGATATTTGGCAGCTGTGGGCTTTTTGTCATAAAGACAAACTTTTGTTTATATTTGCACTTCTCTTATTATACATTACTGGAGGGCCATCATTATTATGCCCCATTGTGTTAGAAATCTAATGACATGCCTTGTCTTTAGACACATTTTTAACAATCTAACCTCTGCTTTGACATTATTTAATAGCAGATTTCCTCTGCTTATTACCTACTGAGTTGTATTTGTGGCACCTTGTTAGTGCAGTACCTTTATACAGTTAGTTAGTTAGTCAGTTAGTACCTTTATGCAGGTACTCCATACAGCAGCTTCACATGATGAACTGACAGATTAGGAGACAAAACCCTTCTTTCAAACCCCAGGGCCCCCTGAAAATGCACAAATGTAACTGGAAGGCAGGCCAGGAACATTAACATTCAAGGATAATAATGACTGGATTTATAAAAGTTGTAGATCAATGCTATTTTATGAAGGCATTACAGTGCTTCATATGCATATTATAATGAAGTTCCTAGTATCAGGAAGGCTGCTTAAATTAATTGTTGTACTGCCTCTATCACTAACAAATACAACTTAATTTGCACAATAGCAAATTAGCATATGCATTTAAACATGATACTGAAAATATTATTTCTCCAAGAATAATTCTCAGAGTAATACTCAATAGCATTTTATATGCTAAAATAATGGATTTTTCATTTCCATGGCTCCTGAAAAAATTTAGAAGTATTCCCCTTTAACCTTATTTTATGATAGCTAGCTAGCTATTCTAATATTACAAAAACCTAAGTCTGTCTGTCCGTAATGCTCTATTCACACACTGACTGGCTGGCAAACAGCCAGAGTGCAAACAAGTGTTCCACCAAGAGCTGACAGCCAGTGGAACTCTGCTATGATGGTGGGGACACAGGGGATGGAGGGGAAAGAAGGTGCAATGGAGTGGATGGAACAGGCTGGCCTCAACCCCGCCCTGCTTTTTCCTGGTGGCAACAATGGAGCAGAGGCACTGCTGGCCTCGCCCCACCCTTACTCCTTGCAGGTGATGGCAGCAGTAGCGCATGGGGGGAGTGGGGTCGGGATGCCACAGGGCGGTGTGAAGCCACCAGCTCTGGCCTCGGCCTGCCTCTCCCCCCTTCCATCATCACCACCTGAAGGGCTCAGCATGTTGGCAATAGGGGGAGGGGAGGAATGGGCCCAGCCCCAATGTGGAGGAGGACCAGGCCCAAGGCTGGGGAGAAGCCAGGCCTCCATGATGGGGGCAGCAGCAGGCCGGGACCAACCCCACGGTAGCAGGGAAGACAGGAGGAGCAGGCTCAGAGTTGATGCACAAGAGAGGTGGGGTGATGTGGGAGGAGTGGGACTGGGCCCAAGGTGTGGCGAGGACCAAGCCTGAGCTAGGGGAAAAGCCAGCTCACTGTGGCAGTGGGTGGGAGCAGGAGACCCAGCCTGACCCAGCCCAACATGGCCGAGGCTAGGGGAGGAGAGGAGCGGACCTCGTCCCTTCCGCTGGCTCAGTCTAACTCCTCACTCATCCCCTCTTCCTCTCCTTCATTGGGCCCAGGCCCACTTCTTTCCTTCCCCCACCACCGCTGCTATGGGGAGGAACGGGCCCAATAGGGGACGGGGAACAATGGGCCCAATGTGGAGGGGGGGAAAACAGCAGACTCAGCTTGATACAGCAGCAGCGGGAAGGAGGGGAAGAGCAGGCCTCCTCCCCCATATTGGGCTCAGTCCCGCTCCTCCCGTCCTCCCACCACTGCTGGTTTCAGCCCTGCAGTGGCATGCTAGCTTCTCTCCACCCTTGGGCCCAGTCCTCCCATGCATCAGACCCAGGCCCACTCCTCCCCTGCAGCGGGGAGGGGGAATGGACCATACTCCAAGCAGCAGGATGGAAGTGGGGAGCAAGCCAGAAGGGATGGGGGCATGGGGCTCCATTCCCAGTAATACAGAAATCCTCGACTTCAGGAAAGCTGACTTTGACAAGCTAGGGAGGCTTGTCAGAGAGGCCCTAAAGGGCCACAATCCAAAGGAGAGGGGAGTTCAGGATGAGTGGTGCTTCTCAAGGGAGCAATCCTAGATGCACAAGCAAAATCCAACCCGTCTCAGAGGAAAGGCAGCAAAAGGACACAACAGCCCCGTTGGCTCTCCAGGGAACTGGCAGACCTCTTGCATCTTAAAAAGAAAGACCTACAAAGGATGGAGGACTGGAACCACCACCAAGGAGAAATACTCTGCTCTGGTCCAGACCTGCAGAGAGCAAACCAGGAAAGCAAAGACTGCGATGGAACTCCAGCTACAAATATCAAGGACAATAATAAGTCCTTTTTTAGATATGTGGGGAGCCAGAGGAAAAGCCAGGGCAACACTGGACCCCTGCTAAACCAGATGGGGCAACTGACAACCAATGCCCAAGAAAAAATGAACGCCCCTGCCCACTGTGAGTCACGGAAGCCCAGGATCTTCCTTGCCTTCCATTGAAGCTGACCTCATGAAGGAACACCTTAAAAGGCTGGATACCTTCAAGACAACCAGCCCTGACAGTTTACACCCAAGGGTACTCAAGGAGCTGGTGAGCATCATAGCTCAGCCCCTGGCATGGATCTTTGAGAGCTTTTGGCGCTCTGGTGAAGTGCCCAAAGATTGGAAGAGGGCCAATGTTGTGCCTATCTTCAACAAAGGGAGGAAAGCGGATCCGGCAAACTACAGGCCCATTAGCTTGACCTCTATCCTGGAGGTGGTCTTGGAAAAGATTATCAAAGATGCCATCTTTAACAGACTAACTGACGGCAATATCCTGAGGGATATCAAGCACGGGTTTGTTGTGGGTAGGTCTTGCTTGACCAATCTCACTTCCTTTTATGACCAGGTGACCTATCACCTGGACAAGGGAGAAGAAATTAACATTGTATACATTAACTTTAAAAAAGCCTTTGATCTGGTATCCCATGATCACCTCTTGGCTAAACTGGCTAACTGCGGCCTTCACCTCACCACGATTCACTGGCTGGGGAACTGGCTCCATGGTAGGACCCAGAGGATGGTGGTTGATGGGAGCCAATTGTCTTGGTGTGCAGTCACCAGTGGGGTCCCTCAAGATTCTGTCCTAGGGCCTATACTATTTAACATCTTCATCTATGATGTGGGCATTGGTGTCAGAAGTGGACTGGCCAAGTTTTCCGATGACACCAAACTCTGGGGTAAAGCATCCACACCTGAAGACAGGAGGGTGATCCAGGCAGATCTTGACAGGCTCATGAAATGGGTGGATGAGAACCTGATGGTGCTCAACACTGAAAAATGCAAGATTCTCCACCTTGGGAGGAAAAACCTGTGGCACGCGTATGCGCTCAGCAGTGCTATGCTGGTTAGCACTACAGATGAAAGGGACTTGGGGTTCCTGATTGACCACAAAATGAACATGAGCCTTCAGTGTGATGCTGCAGCTAGTATAGCAAGCAAATGCTGGCTTGCATCCATAGATGTTGCTCAAGCATCTAATGCTGCTGTCATTCTCCCATTGTACTCTGCCTTGGTGAGGCTGCAGCTGTAGTACTGCGTCCAGTTTTGGGCTCCACAATTCAAAAAGGATGTGGAGAAGCTTGAGAGGGTGCAGAGGAAAGGCATGCGCATGATCAGAGGTCAGGAAAACAGACCTTATGATGAGATGCTGAGAGCCTTGGGACTCTTCAGCCTGGAAAAGCGCAGGCTCAGGGGTGATCTGGTGGCCACCTATAAGTTTATCAGGGGTGCACATCACTATCTGGGGGAATGTCTGTTCACCAGAGCGCCCCAGGGGATGACAAGATCGCACAGTCACAAACTCCACCATGACTGATTCAGGCTGGACATAAATAAGAAAGAACCTCTTCACTGTCCAAGCTCCCAAGGTTTGGAATAGACTGCTGCCAGAGGCAGTTCAAGCACCCACTTTGAACCCCTTCAAGACACATTTGAATGCTTATCTTCCTGTGATCCTATGATCCCTGCTGACTTTCTGCCCCTGGGGCAGGGGACTAGACTTGGTGATCCTCCAGGGTGCCTTCCAGCTCAAATGTCTAAGAAATCTATATAGCAATATATGGCATAAATAAATAAATACACACACACACACACACACACACACACACACACACATTATTGCTCCTTGTTTTGTCATCTGCCACCATAATCTCAAATTCTACCCAGGGAAGTTTAGTTTAGATATTAACAAAAAACAAACACTCTCTCACTAGGAGGGTAGTAAAGCACTAGAACAGGTTACCCACAGAGGTGGAATCTCCATCCTTGGAGGTTTTTAAGACCTGGCAAGACAAAGCCTTGGCTGGGATGATCCTCCTTTGAGAAGGGGGTTGAACTAGGTAACCTGAGATCCCTTCCAACCCTCATTTTCTATGATTCTAGGTGTACTATATGTTATATTATTTATTATCTATTATGTGTGTCATGTTTCACCTCAAAGTTGTATGCACTTTTTTGCTAGGCCATCACCTACATGCTAGGTAACAATACCTTTCCTTTATCATACAGACAATACCTTGACATTGCTTAACATGTGAAAGAGGCCTGATAATAGAGGTTAAGTGGCAGCAGGTGGTTCTTCTACTTACAAAACTGGCAGTAAGAGACTATACCAGACTATTCCAAATTCTAAGTGGGCAGGGTAGCATGTAAAGGCCCCACCAATGGTGGGGGACACGCTGTGCATGCGGCACCACCACAAACCATGGGAACCCCATGAGCATCATGGGCCACACAATCCTCTGACACTGCAGGTTGCACAGCACTGTGCTGCCACATACCCTAGAGTGGGGACAGGAAATAGGAGTCAAAGGAGGGAGAGAGAATCCAGAGACCTTGGCTGGTGCTGTAGCTGTAGAAATAAGAGGGAATGGCAGCCAGGTGGGAGTCTAGGGGGCATAAATTAATCCCTTACAGGCCACCAACTGGGCAGCCCCAGACTATGCTAACAAAGGCATTTTGCTTTGAAAATAAAAGCATTAGGGCCAGTCTGGAGATTTACTCCTTGGTGGAGGATATCTATGGTAACTGCTTCAAGAACGTATGAAGGAGCTGAACGTGTGCAAACCACAAGGGTAAAACTAACAAAATTCTGGAATCCCGAGCCAGGACTTCTGTATGATCCTAGCGCGGCTCCAAACACCACTCTACTGAGACATGCCAAGCCAACTCCAGGCATCCCAGCACCTGAAACAAAAAGCAGGATAAATACCTGAGTGCCATACTGCATACAGCACTACCCTAGTTCTAGTTCAAGAGGTAGCATGCATGAAGTCAGCAGGTGTCTCAGTATGGCACTGCCTGATACATTTCCCAGTGGAAAAATGCATTTTTCTTCAAGATAAAAATCGCAATTTTCTAAAATTGTTTTGGAGCACAAAAGCCTTTACAAGCTGGGATTTTCCCAGATAACCTGGAACATGTAACATAGGCTCAAAAGGTATGAATTTAGTAAAAGTCGAATGCTTCTTCTTCTTTGAGAAATACCAACAGAGTCCAGTTAAAAGAACTGCGCAGCTTTGGCCATCTATAATTCAGGGGCCTTACTTTGGGTGTACAGCTGGAAAGAAATGAGTCTCCTTATTGGAAAAAGTGTTGGAGAGGCCAAAAAAAAAAAATGTCATCCTGATTTGGGGTTGTATGCTGTTTGCCTGGAGCCCATATTGAAAATATCACAAAAAGACTCTCAGAATTCATCTGTCCCTTTTCATGATGGTCCATGTAGGTACTACTACACATGGCACTGTGCAAATCAAAGGAGACTATAAGGCTCTAGGTAGGAAGATTAAGGGGTTGGACTGCGTGTTCTTGTCACAATCTTTCCCATCAGAAATAAGGACCCACATAGGGCTCACCACTTCATGGAGGTAAACATGTGACTGAGAATGTGGTATTGACATACAGGTTTCATAGATTCATAGATGTTGGGGTCGGAAGGGACCTCAATAGGTCATTGAGTCCAACCCCCTGCGTAGGCAGGAAAGAGTGCTGGGTCTAGATGACCCCAGGCAGATGCCTATCTAACCTCCTCTTGAAGACCCTCAGAGTAGGGGAGAGCACCACCTCCCTTGGGAGCCCGTTCCAGACCTTGGCCACTCGAACTGTGAAGAAGTTCTTCCTAATGTCCAGTCTAGATCTGCTCTTTCCTAGCTTGTGGACATTATTTCTTGTAAACCCCAGCAGTGCCTTGGTGAGTAGAACCTCACCAATTCCCTTCTGTGCCCCCATGATGAACTTATAGGCAGCCACAAGGTGCCTCTTAACCTTCTCTTAAAGAAGCTGAAAAGGTCTAGGGTCTCTAGTCTTCTCTCCTTGTAAGGGTTCTTCTACAGTGATTGATGATATAGGGAGGAGGATTGCTTTTGAGAGATGGAATCCATCTGACCAAAACTGGAAAAAAGCATCTTTGGCCATCATCTGGCTACCCTAGTATGGAGAGCTTTAAACTAGTGTAAAAGGTGCTGAAGGGTTTCCTCAGAGCTTGCAAGCTCATTTGAGGTGTTTGAACTCTTGGGACAAAGCTCTGCAGCAGGCTGTGCACACAGAGCAGGCATTCCCCTCCCCACTCTTAAGATCCCTGGGTGCAGGGAGTCACTGTGGGGGGATCTGGGACAGGGGTTGCTAGAGGACGTTCTCTGGGAGAGCCGAAGAAAGCAGCAGGGACTCATGGCTTCGTGGGAGATGCAGCAGACAGCTCAGTAAGATACAGCCAGGAAGGGGCACTCCAGGTGCCAACCACAGGGGAGCTGCCTTAGGGAACTGTCTGGGGAAAGGAGTGATTGATGGCAGCCATCCAGAAAAAACTGGAAAAAGGAAGAAACCCTGGTCTCTGGAGCAGCCACAGCCGAGGTCCTGACAGGCATCCCCATCTAATGCCCAGATGACAGCATTGCCACACCTTTTCTGAGGCAGAGTGAGCACCGTTCCCTGAGGCTCTGCTGCATCCACTCCTCAGTGGGCTACTGTGCTGCAGGGAGGGTGATTTTGTGAAGACCTGGTTGATTAAGTGTTATAAGTTGCCACCTGTTGCCACCACCTGTTATAAGTTGCCTGAGTGTTAAAGTTGATAACAGAATTACTTTTGCTATTATGATAAGTATTTGCTTTATCTGCTGGTATTGATTATTATTGAGCTCATTGAAAATATTTTGTTTGTTATTTATAGGATGTTGAATTTGTCAATCTCTCATTTATTATTGTAAATAATAAATTACTGTAAATATTTAGTGTGGGGACGACCACAGGAGAACACTCCAATGAGTGGTGGCTCCTAGCCTGTAGACAGAGTGAAAGTAGACCGAGACCTATTGGCACCCCGAGATCCCCAACATTTAGATGTCTCTGCAGGTACCATCGTCACCAAGGTTATACTAGGTTTCATGGCAAATGTTGAAGACAGCCATCCAACCACAGGGCTCACTATCCAAAAGAAAGGAAGACTAGAAGCCATAGCTCAGCTCAGAGCTGCAGGACTTCAAAAAGGTATGCAAGAGGTAAACAAGTAAACTGAAATGCAAAATACTTCAGAAGCACATATACAAATACAAGGAGAATGGAAAACAAATAGGCAGCGACCCCTCAGAGATGACCGCATAAGGAGTCTGAGAGAGAGAGCAAACGTACTGCATAACTCTTGTGTGCTGTAGCTGATGTGCTGGTGCCAGGGTGCCTACTCTTCTCTTGCAAAGAGGGCTGCCAAGCTACTGTTTTCTCCCTGACTTAGGTATAGCTCAGACAAGCTTCGAGGACCACTATAACCAAGAGCTGTGCTGCTGATTAATGTAGGGAATTTAGGATGGAAAACTGAACCCTGCTAGGAGGCTGAGCGAAGGGTATGCAGCCTTGGTGTTTGGTAGTTCAGCAGCTGGGGCCAATAGGGGGGATGATGCAAGTTCAAGGCTGCTGTCCTTGAACTTGCATCTTGCTGAGCAGAAGCATCTGCTTTGCTCTTTCCGAGACATGGCTACCAAGCCACTGTTTACTCCCCATACAAGCACAGCTCAGACCATTCTCCAAGCTCCCATGGGGAATAAAGTAGCAAGGTCTAGCTGTCCATCCCAAAGCACTACATTTTGAAAAAGAAGCAGCAGAAAGTTTAAGTGTGACAGTAAGCTGCAAGTTATGGAAAAATGCCATCTTTGAACCAACTGTGAATCATTTGACAGCAAGATTTTATTGACAGTGTATAGTGAATCAATGTGAGAAAACAAGTACATCTGTTCACTTTACTCATGGTATAAACTAGCAGTATGTCCAAATGGCCTAGTTGTTATTTTTCCTTCTTTTGGGAAAAAATGCTCCCAACCAGATTTAGAAGTGTTATAACATATTTCTCAACTCCTTAGTTAAGAGTAAAATGTCAAATACTTGCTAAAGGAGAATAATATTAGAAGATTATTCTAACAGCATCTGATACAACGTTACACAGCAGCGAGTTAGTACTTGCATTCACAGTGTTTGGAAATAATCTAAAAGCAGAAAGACAAATGCCAAGGATGTGACCTCTAGTAAAGGAACAATTACTAGAACAAAACTCTCATGGCAAAGGTCAAAGCTTCCTGCTGCTAAACAGGTAAACAAGCCACTAGAACACGGGTAGGCAACATTTTTTGGTCAGAGTGACAAAAAACTCACAATGTCTATCTTGGAAGGTGCCAGGGTACTGACATGCCAGAGCCCGGAGCAGCTGGTTGCAGCCTCCTAGCTGCAGCCGGCCCATTGAGCCGGGTCTGCTTGCAGCAGAGCTTGCAGCCTCCCAGCTGCCTGCTGGGAGCAGCCTGGGCTCTGTGGCTGGCAGCAGCTGCTTAGAGCCTGGGCTGGCAGTGGTGTGCCAAGCAAAATGGCCTTGCATGCCACACTTATCATGTTTGCCGGGGGTAGCTGACCCCTGCACTAGAACTCTACAGAAACCAGTAATAATATCACTTCTGAACAAACCAAAAGTGATAATAGATTCTAATAATATCTAATATCTATTGTTCTAATAGATACTTGGACCATAAGCCTGGGGTGCAAGTATCTATTAGAACAAATAAGTTAATAGAAAAGAGAATCGATATTTTGCTATTTAAAAAAAAAACAAAACTTAACCATGTCTACTTCCTCAAAAAAAGAATAATTGATAAGAAGCAGAAAGCTTATTGCAGCATGCAGAAACACCCAAGTAAAAAAAAGGACTCCATACCACTGTCTACAGCTATGTGATAATTCAGTAAATTAACTGAAACAGATTGGAAAAAAACTGACAAACTGAAAACCTGGAAGAAACTCTTTCTGAACAGATTGGTGGAGAGGGATGTCAGATACACGATTCCTGCAGATTATGTCTCTAACTGGTACCTCTTTGTGGCCAGGACTGGCATAGCAACACTTTTATTACTGCAGGTCTTTGTTGTCTTTGGATCTTAATGTCTGAAACAGAAATTTCAGAAACTGGTTTGACCCAAATCAATTAAGTCTGATACTACAGTCAACCAGGTTTATCTTAAACCAGTTTCAGCCATTTTGAAACTGGTTTGTGTGCACTGAGCTTCTGTTCTGTTATAGGTTTATGCCAGTTTCTGATCACTTAAACCAGTTTATGTGTAACTTCTATCTCTAACCTAAGAGTCTCACTCTTGTAGGGGGCTGAAGTGTCATGGATGGTCAGGGGTGCAGTTGATAGCCCAGAGGTTGCAAGTTCAAGGCCAAAACATAAGTGCTCATGATGTGGCTCTGTCATATTCCAATGAAGCTGTGAATTCTGCTAAATACATTGTCACAAGGACACAAAAAAAGAATGAAGGAAGGACCCATCTCAAAGTACAAATAATGCAGAGGACCATACACCTAAATCTTGGCCTTAGTTCCAGTCAGGGGTGTACTACTCTCTGGACCCTTTACCAGTCCATCACTTCCCACCACACTTTCATAAAGAAAGAAACATGCATTCATTTCTTAGAAAAAACAAGTCATTGCCTAAATTCAATAATTACCAAAGGGAGTTTCTCCTGCTATCCTGTAGGTTACTTACATACTTTATGTGCACTTATGTTTCACTGGTATGGACACGTGAACAATTTACTGTGGACTCAAAGCAAATGGGGGCTATGCTGCACATCAGCTTTCTCATGTTAACTGCCCATGTAAATCCATAGTAAAATAGCACAAACCTTGACAGTTTTTATGCTGTGCAGGCTTCACCAAGGAAAGGCATGAACCTCTAGGCCAAACAGACACTCCAACTGCTGCACTGCGTACCCTCAGACTCACCCTCTTCTCCCTGCACTGCACTGCACTGCACTGCCCCACACCCTATGGTAGGTTGCTCCAGCTGCAAGTAATTGGGGGAGTGGCTGCTAGGTTGGAACTTAGGGGCCACAACTTAACCCCTAAAAGCCTGCATGCTGCCAGCTGGTCTAAATAAATAGAAATAAATTTGGGTTAACAGTCAGATGCCAAGACTGAGTGACTGGTTATCCTAGTTCAGTATAAATATTTTAGACAAGAAAAAATGTTGTGTAGGCCATAACAATGCTTATATAAACATCATACTATCTCAAGTGCACTTGTGTTAGAAGACTCTGCATTATATATGTTTTAATCATCCTGTCTCCCTAGAAAAGTAAATGGTAACCTCCCAGCCTGTTTTCAGACTAGCAAGGGGAAAGGGAGCAGAAGGATTTTGGTTTGGGGTTTTTTCAGCCCCCACGGGAGTGTGAGGTGGTTGTATCGAAACCACCCCTTCCCGCGAGGTAGGTGTCTCCAATTCATGCCTGTCCATTCCCTAGCACCCTAGAATGAGCTCTTTCTGTTCTCTCTCTTCCCCTCCCAGTCTGAAACCAGTGAGGGCTCACAGGGAGGAGGGGCCATTGCTAGAGGAAACTGGCTGCAGGCTTGAAGCCAGCAGCTACATTCCCCTCCCCCTAAAACCAACAATGAACTTCTGTTTGGTTCAGGGGACCGTTGTAACTCAGACACTTCCTGCAAAGTATTCTCCATTATAGCGGGAAGCTGCATGTCTGCCTGCAACCCCAGAGTGGTTGTAAGATTGGAGCCCTGATAAAGACATGGATAACCACATAGTCCAGCTGCCATAGGCTGAAGGAGCACTAGTTCCTATGTTGTGAAGGGGTAACAGACAAAGGAAACCAGATAGCAGCTAAAGACTACTGGAAATCAAGTCTTCATACATACACCTGTGAAACCCAAAGAGCAAGGGCAACCGGTGCCTCCTGAGTCTGGGGGGGTACCCACAGAAGCCGCTGGTGGCATCAGGAGTGGGAGCAGAGCTGGGAAACGTCCACATACACTTGTGGTAGCGATGGGAGCAGAGCTGGCAAGCTCCCGCAAACACTGCCAGTGGCATCAGTGGCAGGGCCAGAGCTGGAGAGCATCCGCAGATGGCATCAATGGCAAGGACAGCTCTGCCGTGGGGGGCATGGCCCTCCCTCCCCACCCCACCCCACCCCACCCCAGCGCCGGGTCCTCCCTACCAGTCACCTATGCCAAACAGCGACCTAACAAATAGCCAGAAGGGGCAGTTTTACTACAGCTAGAACAAATTTTTAAAAGCAAGAGAGACAGAGTATATAGTCTAGAAAGAACAAAAGATGAAGGGTTGGTAAAGTATACATGCAAGAAAGAAAAGAGAAAAGGAAAAGAAAAAAGAAAAGCTTTCTTACAATTTCTTAAGGTTGTTGGATAGATTAAAGCAGGGGGGATTAAAGCAAACTGATGGATCCATCTGGTGGCCAGACTCCATTTCCCAGCAAACCCTGTCCATGTCACAGCAGCTGGTTTCCATGGAGGCCCCGGGAGCAGTGGTGCTGGGACAGGGCAAAGCCAGGGTTTCCCTGGAGCTCTGCCCTGGCTCCAGATCACACATCGCGGCTGCAGGATCACGGAGCAGCTCTCCACCCGGCCGTGCCCTCAGCCTGCACTGCACGTGCTAGTCTCCATGGAAACCCTGGCCCCCATGCTGTCATGGTGCTGCCAGTCCTGGGATCTCAAAGGCAGCTGACTGCAGTGATGCAAGCAGGGGCTACTGGGAAACGGAATCCACTGCCGGTCCAATAAGGACAGCAGGCCAGATTTGTCTGCCCCTGGGTTAAAGTGTGTTCAGTGCCAAGCTGTTACCTTTTTATACTACGCATAAAAATCATAAAGTACACTGCAGTATTAATTATAAAGGGGTGCATGATCAAAAATGTTGAAAACCATATTTCCATGTTGTATGTGACAGTAGTTCTGCAGTCTGCAATTTTTAAGCTCTGGTATGATTAATAAATCTTGATTTATCAATATGCTAAGCAAACCAAAAATATTCAATTAACTCATGATGGAGATGGGATGGATAAGTAATATTACTTAACCGATGCATTTTACATTTCTTGCTCTGATATTCTCACATTGCGAACCATGAATAGTCTATGGATTTGTTATTATTTAAAAATGTTTTGGTTTAATTTCATTTGGAAAGTGAAGATTTTTAGGTAAGTTATTTTAACAGGGAAAGCCAATCAAAAGATGATAACTTCAGTGTCTTGGCTAATTTATTTTAATAATCAAATTTGAAATAACTTATTATGTGCTAATAACCTGAATAAATTAAGAAATTAAATGGTTTCATGTCATTCTTGTTATTGAAAAACTCAGTGAGGCAGCTAGTACCCCATTTGGTTTGCACAGTTTTAACCATAATCAAACAGATTTATTTTGAAAAAGAAAGGAGATAGGTAAAGCATGTGATGAACTCTCACATGACTGAAGATCAGAGCAGTCAAAATGGCTTTAAAAATTGAAATTAGAAGGCTTAAGGGTCCAAGAAGAACACAAGAGCCACCTCTGCACTCTTGGGGGNNGGGGGAAAAAAAAAAGCTGTCAATTGAATTAATAGAAATATTGTGATTTACTATTACTTCAACCGAGAGTCAAATTGTTTCTCAGTTCCCACAACTTAACAGTACTTTTGTGAGAATGTATGTATTCGCACACGCATAGTGCTTTAAAGAGGAAAAGCACTATTCACTGGGTACAGTAAAAGCAAACAAAATTTGCAGCTTACAGAATTTACAGCTTCATGGAAAATACTGTTATCCCAGAATCCTATATTCTACGGATAGAAGATACTGCAGTTACCACAGTTACCTGGAGCTATAAACCCTACATTTTTCAACTGAATGAACTACATAAATGCTGTATTATAAAATTTATTTTACTTTCCAGGAGTTCAAGGGTGTAACTGCTTCTTTTTAAAATAAAGCACCTTTTTTAAAAGGAAAATTTGATATTTAATGTTCTATGCCTTGGGTTCCTGAGCCTGGAAATGAGACATCCACTTGAAATGAGCTTGCATGCCAGAAAGCATACATGCAATAATTTTAATTTATATTGTTCATAATTGTACAAGTCAAAATTAGACATGCGCACACACACACTGATATCAGCTTCTACTTGCATCTTACCTTCCAGTAGTTCTGGTCTCACAATACTTACATTTCCAACAGCCTGTCTTTTAAGGTGTGTGCATAGCACCCAGCCCACGCTGAGCATTTAATTGTCTCAGCCTTGTTATAATTAAAATGTCTATCTGTACTACTTGCCAATTTTGTTCAGAAACATGCATCATCTGTACTCAGCTCTTTGCTTTTACCCTACAGTTATAGAGCAAAAGCCCAGATTTCAAAGCTATGCAGGTCATGTATAGCCCTGTCTAATGTGAATGGCCAA
>JAGPOW010001338.1:74253976-74272990 GCA_030014935.1 Caiman crocodilus | reverse complement strand
CCACACATGGGTTTTTACAGACGCTAACTGTGCAGTAGCTTAATGCTACTGTGCAGTAGCCTATTAGCACAGGTTTTGCTCAGCATGTTACTACACATTACGATATAGAATTGTACCCCTTGTTCATAATCATAGATGTTCTCAAGTCCTGTGTCAGCCATTTGGAAGCTCACCTTCTCAGTGGAATGGTGTGATATTTATTTAAGAGTTTCAATATTAACCTTGAAGAGCCATCAAACCGTAAACTTGGGTAGAACAGAATCCCTCTCTGAAATGAGCTTCAGATTTCGGAAGAAAATCCTGTATTTCTCTAAATTGTGAATTGTATTTTGATTCTAAAGTGGTCACATCCTTGAGTTTTGTTTCCTTGTCTTTGTTTTTTTTTAATCATGAACATTTGTATAAATGAAATTTCATCCATAAAGATGTCCACAGAAGGCAGAGGTAAGGCCCAAAGAAGTGTGATGTTTGCCTATTTATTAGAAAGTTCTACTATTGACCACAAAATAGGTTATCTAAACAAGAAACAGCAACATGTGACATTGGGGGCCAGGCATCCAAATTGACCAAATGATGAAATTGTTCCTGCTATGAGCACACAAGAGTAGGCCACAAATTGAAGCTTATTTACATAGATTGCTATTCAGCACACATTTCCAAAGAATACGTTCATGAAATGCTCTCAGATGATACTCATAAAAGGTTTAATAGCACTAACTAAATATTTCTGAGTGTAAGCAGATCTAATCTCTAGTCCCCAACTCCAACCACAAGCTAATTTTGCTGTTATCTCTGAGTAAACCACTACAGCAAAACACAATTTTCTTTTTTTACTCCTATTCTTGTGTAGTTGGCCCATAAAAGTAGTGTTGTATAACCCTTTATTTCAATGAAGGCATGTCTACATGGGCAATTAATGCACATAAATTTACTATGCAGCAAATTGATACATAGTAAACTACTTCCAGGCATAGCATTTACACATGCACTCAGGTCGGCAGCAAATTGGGTCCACGGGGAGCACCTTAGACCAGGGCTGCTCCTGCCCTGCTCTGCTCCCCTACAGCAGTCAGGGCGTATTCTAGAGGCCTGTACCTATATGTGTTAGGTGAAGTCCCTGACCAACATAAAGATGGCGGCCAGAAATTACAGCATGCCATAAACACTCCTCACCCACTCCCCAGCAGTGACATCCAGGGCACCATATCTTAAAGGCGCTCACTGACCAATTCCCCTGCCACCTCCACAGTAAGCCTAGGCATCCACACACAAACCCCGGGCCCACAGTGCAACCCCCAAAACACACAAACTGAAGACAGTTTGCAACAAACTCCAACCTATATTTCCCTCTCTCCCCAACAACAGACCTCGCCACTCACCCAACCTCAAAGCACATCACCAATAAAGCACACTTCTCCCTATAAAACTTTACAAGCATCCTTTTCAAAGTGTCAGGGTGCAGACAGTGGGGACCAGGCATCTGTGGCATGGAACCCAGAGGGAGGTGCCAGGCTCTGTGGTGAGCCCAGTGGACCAGGCCTGGCCTGGAAATCAGGGTGGGCACTGCCCAGCCTACTCAGGCTGCTCCCCTCCTCTTCCACAGGGCCAGGGCCAGCAGGGCTTACATGGAGAGCTGGCACTGCTGTGGCCAGCTCCTTTTCAGGGGCTGCATGGCAGCAGAGTGAGTGGTGGACAAGACAGGAGGGCCAACTGCTGAGGGGCCAGTATCTAGAGCAAGAGACAGGACCCTGGCTGGAGCAACTGACCAAGCATAATTTGTGTCTGTGTCACCATGTATATGTGCATTTAAGTGCAGTGATGTAAATGCACCATTGGTTAGTACTTGTATCTAATGGGACTGTCCAATGGTGCATTATGGTAATCTACTGTGCCTTAATTGCCATGCATGTGATGTCTTATTGTGCAATAAATTTGTCTACTGTGCAGTAAAGTACACATGTAGATGTCCTGGTTTAATGTCTAAATGCATTAGTGCTGTTACTTAGCAATGGCAAATTAAACAATCAATCTAAAGACTGACAATCATTTTTTAAACACATTTTGTTGAGTGCATGTGTTCAATATGTTCATGTTTGCTTTTCTTGGGTCTGAGCCTGATCAGTCTTTGAGACAATGGTGCAATTTAATAGTTGAAAAGGAAATAGTTGACTCCAGATGGCTTCCTGTTGGGAAGCAGAGACTTTTCCTAAAATTGAGCCACCTAATGGTTTAAGTCAGAAACTAATCCAGTTGCTCATGCCAACCCATTTATCTTAAGCTTTAATTTTTAACTATCAAAACTTGATGGTTGCGTATTTACAGTGCACTTTTCTGAAAACTATATTTTCAAGGAAAAAGCTTAATTAAGGGCAGTAGATTGTGTCCTTCAGCTTCTTAGTGGTTTTCTGTCTCTTTTAATGCTTCTGTAACATGAGTGAGGATGTAGGCATGAAGCAAGTTTAACACTTCTCTCTTTTCTCTAGCAGCTGAAAGCAGACCATTTTCTGTCTCTGTGTACAAGAGTTCCAAGGCAAGATTTGTGTTTCACTGATAATCATCCATTCTAACCCTTTACAGCACTAGCATTTTCCAGACTGTCAGCCAAATGCTGCTCTATGGGGAGATGTGCTATGGTTATAGATTTATCTAGATTAGGCTCCAGTGTTTCCATCCCATCATTAGCTAAAGGCAGGACCGTTACCCAAAAGGAATATGCACTATCACCAAGAAGGCAACAGTATACAGCACCGTACTTCACACCCCCTCGTTACTGGTATTAAACAGATTGATAGGTGTACAATTTTGAAAAGCAGGGTGCATCAGATGCAACCAGCACCACACAGATGGTTGCAAATCCCCCAGCTCCTAGCACCTCTCCAAACTTGTCATAGACATTTCAAGCTTGAGCTGCTTCACCAGGTGCTCAATCTGGAGTTGGGACATATACTAGTTCTCCAGTGCCCTGGACATCTGGGTCCCCCGCAGAGTCTGGGCAGCAGACCATGGAGACCATGGGGGCGATGGCAGTGAGGTGCAGCTGGAGCCTACAGGCCAGTAGGGAAAGCACAGCGGGGCTGGCAGGCAGGGAAAAGGCACAGGAAAGAGGGACCTACCTGCTGCCACCACTGTCCCAGTCAGAATCTGTGGGAAGTGGCTGAGCCTGTCCAGTGACAATGATGGCAGTGGACTGGTCTCCCTACTCTTGTGCCTGTGCCTGCTCCTTGCCTGGCCCTCCTGGGTCTACTCCATCAGCCTAGGGGATCCAGCTGTGCCTTGCCCCCCATAGTCTAAGCCAGAGGCAGGCAATTATTTTGGGCAGAGGGCCACTTACTGGGTTTTAGCAAGCCATCGAGGGCTGCATGACAGGCAGCCAGGGGCAGATAAATACTAACTTTCTACATTTTTTAGGGTCCCCACAGGCCAGACAGAATGGCCTGGCGGGCCGCATCTGGCTGACAGGCCGCGTTTTGTCCACCCCTGGTCTAAGCTCAGTTCCTCTTGTCTGGAGTTCATAGAAGACTCAGGCATCCTGGGCCACAGTGAACTGGAGCTGCTTGTATTACGTCTTCTGGAAAGTTCACTATACTATACGGTGGAGAGGCAGGCAGAGGGGAGGGTAACTGCCTCACTGCATTTCCCCAGATCCACCCTTAACACTTCTATCACTGACTGAATACCGTGATACTTTTGGTGCTCAGGGCCCCCCAGTCCTGACTTACTGTGTTTTAGGGAACAGTCATTAGTGACCTCTGCTGCTGAACTATGGAAATAGGAAGAAAATTGTTGGCTAGAAGAAGAAAGTCCTGACTTATACAAAGAAAATTGTTGCAGTGGAAAGATGTGTAGAGAAGAAAAAAAGGCACTTGCATGCCAGGAAGATTAAAAGACCTGCAGTCTTTCCCTATAAATATGTTTCATGGGGAAAAATATTATGGTCAGTGAATCATTCCAACTGTGTTCAAAGACAACAGCAGGAACAACATTAACTTCTGGTTTGCATTATTTAAACTACTCTCAAAAAAAGTCATGTTCTCCCCTCAAGCCATCCCAGGCAATAGTTTCGAATTCTTGATGTTAATCATGCTGTTTACCTATACAGGCATTTCCTCAGTTTTAAAAGGTTTAACATCGTGGTTAGACAAAACATAAAAACTCTGTTTTCTCATACCTTATATATATACTCAGAATGGTGGTACTCACCCTATTCTGACCTCATCTAGATATTATCTTCCTCTAAGTATATTGGAGTGTCACATAGCTACTAAAGTGTCATTTTTGTGGCTATGCAATATAGTCCCACTAATAGGGGGACTCTATTAAAGGTATTTTCCTCATATTGGTGATGTGGTTATGATTCAATACGATAGCAAGCTGTGCAAGTGGATTTACTCCTTTTAAAATGCATTTCATTTATGGTAAGAAATCTGTCTCTTTGGATTATTATTTTCATCCATCATTTTACAGCAAATGAGGAATCTCACAAACAAAGACCAAGCAGAAAATTTATTGCATAGAAGACAGGAAGAAGTAAGATGTCTATGTCACCTACATGAATTAAGCATGTTTTATAAGGCTTTATGAAAATGAAATAATTCCTTGAAACAATAACAATGAAAGCTGAAGAGCCTCACCAATTTCTATGCTTTTAAATACCTGACACTGAACATTTGCTAGGAAGCCATCTGCAAAGGCCATTCCTATTTACATCCATCTCACTATTGTGTGGCAGAAGTGCTGGTGTTTCAAACGAGTCATCTGTTTCCTCTTCTTTCCAAGACAGTGTGCTCTCAATCCATGCAGTCTCAACAGGGGAGCCGGCAGCATATAGGACCCTTTTAAGGATCCAGAAAGACCCATGCTTGACAATGAGATGCAGCTGGAAGGAGTCAAGCCTCTGGGCAGATTCCCAGCTGGGAAAAAGAGGGAGGGAGGGAGAGAAAGCACGGGAAGTTCTTATCCGGGCAGTAGCTGCTGCTGCTTCCACAGGAGCTGTTTACATACCTGCTGCCCTGCTGGAGCAGAGCCAGGGGTAGCTACCAGTGTGGTGGCTCCTTACACGCTGCCTTGCTGGGACTGATTCTGCACACATGGCAGCTGCTGCAGTGCAGGCTCCCCAAGGACCTGCCACTGTGCTCTCCAATTGGTGCTCCTCTTGCCCTGCCCTAATTAAGCTACTAGCTGCTGCTATTACGAGAAGCTAAAGAACCTTTGAGGCTTGAACTGAAAGGGCAAGGTCATTTTCTTTCTATTTCATTTGTTGAATGCAGTGGGCAGCATGGCCTGAACTTGTATGTTACAAGACTCCAGACAAGGGGCCTGATCGTGTGGAACCGTGACGGGTGCGCCCGCGAGGCTGCGGCAGTCCGACTGGCAGAAGGCACGACCAGCTCACAGGGGGGAGGCATCTTTGCCGTTGCCAGTTCCCTGTCCAAGCAGCAAGGACAGATAGTTGCAGCAAGTGTATTTAAAAGTTTTAGACACAGCTAAGTGTCACGGCGGGCTCTGCCAGGGGGGCCGTGGGCTCCCTGAGGTCCCTCTCGCCGTGTCAAGGCCGGCCCAAGGACACCCTTATTCTCGCCCGCCACATCTTTGCTGGTAAATATAGCCTCCTTGGGCATGGCGTATTGGGACCTCTGTCCCCATGATCTTCCGGACTCTTCCTGTGCTCTTCCTGTATATTGGCACCCTAGCCTTAAGGGCTACGCGTGGCTCTGACCAACCCCTAATGGCACGCCCCAAGCCTCGCAGACGTGAAAGAGGTTGTTCAGGCGAGTGCATGCCCGCTCTCTCGGGCCTTCGCTATAATCTAGCCCGCTCTCGGGCCTTCTCTGAAAATCTCTTCGGTAGTGCCCCTCCCTGGGCCTCCCTCTCTCTGTGCACCACTCCGGGCCTTCTTTCTAGTGCACTGCCCCTCACCGGGACTCTTAATGATACCGCCCCTCCCTTGGGACTCTCGGTGCCCCTTCCGGGCCTTCTCGAAAAGTATCGTCCCGCTCAGGGCCCCTTGTCCGCTCTGGGACTCTCCAGCGAGCCTCCATCCCTTTAGGCCCACCGCACGGCTACCCTCTCTTTTGCCGGGCGCTCCGTGCTGCTATCCCCTTTGACCCGGGACCACCGCAGCAGCTTGCCCTTCTCTGGGAGCGCCCTGCTGCTAACCCCTTTTCTCCGGGGTCCGCCGCAGGACCCTGCCCCTGGCTGGGGTCTAGTGCTGTGCTAGTCTCTGACCAGCCTCGCTTCGCCCGTCCTGGGCGTCTCAAAATGCCGCCCCCTTTTAGGGCTTCTCAAGTCTTGCCCCTCTCTAGGGCTCCTTAAAATACTGCCCCTGTCTAGGGCTCATCGTGCCCATGCCCAGACTCTTCAAACGCCCTTCTCTGGGCTGGGGTCTCCGCACCCCGTACGGCTGTGCCCTCCTGGGCGCCGGGCTGCGCCTTCCGCGGCGCTGGGCCCCACTCCCTGTGGGTCCCTATGAGGATATCGCGCCCTCCCTGGCACCTGTGAGGCCTCCTCCAACCCCTCATAGCCTCACCCAAACCACCGGTGTCATACCACAACAATAAAGCAAACGCAAGCCTCTGGCTATAACTTAAACACAAGGCACCTGGCCATAACAACATGAACCGCCTGGCTATACCTCAACATTTCTCCTGCGTCCCGCCCCTCCGGCTGCTGGCAGGGGACTGCCCGCCTGGCCCTGGCTCTGGGCTTTATACGAGCCAGGCCCCGCCCCTTAGGGTCAGCTGACCCCCATTAGTTGCCTAGCAACTCGCAGCTGGGCTCGTTATCACACTTCCTCTCACTAGGAGCGGGGCAAGAGGTGCGTCGCGACACTGGGGGATTGGGTTCTGGGGGGAAGGGAGGGAAGGGCAATCTCGTTTCATCTTTAGAGCTCAGTACCAAAAATCTTGAAGGAGTGCAGCACCAAGATGTGGCCCCGGGGATCCTGGTTTTCTCCAATTTAAAAAAATCCCCAATTTTCAGTTTAAAAAAAAAGTAACCCCAAATTCACATTTCTCCACAATTAAAATTAAACACTACAGAGAAAAAGAAGAAATGTTCCATATTAACTGTGGGAAAATGTGGATTTGGGGTAGAGCAGCCATCTTAGAGAACAGTCCAATTGCCCTCTATTGATACAAAACCAGACCTCTATTTTTAATAGAGGACATAAAGGCATCAGGTTTCACATCAATAGACAGAGTAGCAGAAAACCAAAATGTCCTCTATGATGGCCACCCTAATTTGGGGTTGCTTTTTTTAAACAGAGAATTTGGAATTGTTTTCAATCGGAGAAATTCAGAATCCCTGCTGATCACAAGTGTGGTTCCAGCATCGCAACACAGTGCTAAACTATCCAACGGCAACATAAATTGTCCTGGTGACGGTAACAGGGTCCCACTCCAGGGGTGACTATAATATCCCCACATCCCCCTCAGCCCTTATCACCTTTAATTTTGTTGGATAATATCCCCGTCAACTTAACTGCCATGCCTTGATGTAGTTGCGTATGCTGGGAGGAAGGCTACCCCAGAGCTCCCCCAAAAAGTTCTCCTACTCTTGAACACAGGTGTTGCTGCTCATCACCTTAAGAACTAATTAGACAGCCTCCTCATCACCCCTTACAGCTGCACCCACGCCTCACAGATGTTACCAATTACTCCCTAGTTTAGGCCTGTATTCTCTGCCCCTCCTGGGCTCAGGCCTCTTTCTTTTTTCACCCACACACAGGCACTCTGCCTATCCTGGCTACTCCCAGGCACTTCCCTGAGCTCTTGGTCCTCTTTTCTGACTCTGATAGGTGCTAAGCCTCTGGTCTCAACTCCACCCTTCTCTGAAGTCAGGTCCCTGATCCTGGCTGTGGTCTTCCTCAGCCTTTGACCCCTATCCCTAAGGCCTGACCCCACTACTAAGCCAACTGAGCTGTCCAAGCTCCTTAGCCCTTGCAGTCTCCAGCTGTGGGCCCCCTTCAACCTTTGTCCCCTATTTCTGGGCCCTGGCCCCACTCCTAGGCCAGTTGAGACCTCCAGGCTGCCAGTTTGATAGAAATGGGTGTAACAGACAGCCACCATGTCTAGAACCTCATTAGCCAATCTGAGTCTGTTCTATAGACACATCACAGATCCCTTGTTTTTCTAGCACCAGGACTAAGACAAATCTGTTTCTCAACTGGGCCTCAGTTTCTCTCTGGCTGGTTGACTAGTTTGCTCAGAGGAACAAACTAGATGCCCCCCTCACTTCTAGGAGGAAGGAAATTTCAAGCTAAACGAATATACTTTTTGCAGATGTCACACAGGATTCAATTCAAAGGCTAGTAGTCTTCTGCCCTCATACACCTAATGATTCCTCAAAAATCTTTCCTTTAAATCTCAAGAATTTTCCAAGTAACATACTCTAGGTAGTAACCTTGGGACACTAGATACGCACTTCCCATATTGCATAGTTTCCAGAGTTCTGCTCTTCTCTGTCTATCAAAGGTCATCCTTCCAGTTTTCTATAGGCTTCTTCAGTCAAACTGTGAGGAGCCATCCCTGGCTTCCTCTCTACAAAGAGCTTTGTCCAGTTCCTGAGCAATTTTCTCACAAGTTACCCTGGCTGTTTGTCCAGTCCCTGAACAATTTCCTTACAAACTATCCTGGCTAATTTAAAATGATAATTTCCCCAGACTGGCAACAGGGCAGTACAATGGCAGCCTCCTGCTAATTAACATCAACTAATTAATTAGCATCAAGGCATGGCAGGCGAGAAGGCGGGTGGTTGCCTCAGGAACAGGTGTGCGGGTCACAGTTTAGCTCAGCCCAGAATAGTTACCTGTTACGATCGGGTTGCATGCTGGTGCAATCTGGCACACAGATCCACATTATCTGGTCCACAAAGCTCCCCACAGGTCTGGAAATTTGGCAGCAGGGGAATGGCAATTTTATTCTATTACCACTACCCCATGGCCAAATTTCTGGACCCTTTAGGAGTCCTGTTGGTCAGATCTGGGTCACAGTTTGGGAACTCACCAACTCTGCTTTAAGGTATCTCACACTGGGCACCAAAAATGGAGATTCCCGAAATTACTAGCTGCTTTAAAAAGAAAAATGTAGCCAGTCACTGTACGAAAATTCTTCATTCTTGTTGGAAAGTCAATCCTTCCAGTATCTTCCTCCTTTTTGTTGCTCTTTCCTGCACTCCCTTTAGTGTTATTAGTATCATTTTGCTAGTATAATGCCCAGAATCAAATTGAATATTCAATTTAGTCTCATTAAAAAAGAAGGCATTTCATTGGTTGACAACTTGTGTACAAGATACTTCCAGGTATAGCTGAGCCCCTGGGTGCCAAAACGTAAAGCAGCAAGTTTCATAGTACATAGTGTCACTCTATTTAATGAAAGTGTTAGGAGAAAATACAAAGCTAAGTAGTTTTGTTGTCATTTAACATGGGGTTTCACCATGCCTTTTGGAAGCACTGAAACAACAGGTGTGAATAAATTATTAAAGACTTTTGCTGCCTTCAACTGCGGAAGCCAGACTGTTTAGTTGCAAAGTGCACCCTTTAGACGAAAACTTACCAAGTTTATAAGCTTCAGTTAACGTGGACACTTCCCCCAAGCAGTCAGGGGGAAAGTGTGCTACAAGAATCTAGAAAATTACTAATACTTTAATCTTGGTGCCAAACATTATACACAGATGGGCCAGGAATGCCACATTCACTAAAACAGCCTCTATATTTCACAGTGGAGGACACAGCGAGGGTCAGTTTTGTGCAAAATGTAATGCATCTTAACTTAAGCCAATGATGTGAGAAATTTCTCAACTTGTTGCAATACAGTAGAAGTGACCATTCTATTCCTAATTCATAGTCAATGGGTAAAGTAGGGGAGCTGAGAATTGCAGTCCAAATGTCCTGATTTTTAGACATTTATTTTTTAAATAAAAAAGACACACCTTAAAAATAGTATGATGATGGGGTAATTTTGAAAGACATACACATAAAGTCTTACAGTGATCCTTGGTAGCAAAGAGAAGCTAGGGCAGGGATGGGATCCAGGGTCTTGGGGAAGATACTATGTGCACTGTAAGGAAGTCAGGGAGTAGAGCATGCTCCATATATACAGAATTTTCTGTGAATTTGGCTTTGAAACTGCAGGAGTTTCTACAGAGCATATGCAAAATGAGACTTTTCATAGGCCAGGTTTTGATGAGAACAGCCAAAAAACACATTCCTTAATACTGATGACCCCTGCCAAATTTCAAAACCCTTCTCTAAGGCAGGGCAGTACTATAGCCTCCCAACAGACTGTTGGAAATGGATTGTTGTTCTTTGACATGGGCTAAGCAACATATTTTCCCTTGAATATTGTTATGATGAAGGTTGAACCATTTTAGCAAAAACTTCCCCAAGAAAGTTCAGCCTGAGGCAAACTACCGGCAGTGAAAATTTCAACCCAACAGACTACTATTCAGTACACTTACAAGCAATTGAAAATGGTCTTCTCAAGGAAAGGATCAGACAAACCTTTATCTTCTGCTGCTGCAGAACCATCTGGATTCTGAATTTCCTGCTATACTGAGATGAAGTGAGGATGCCTAATCAAGTCAGACCTTACTCTCCTGCAACCTTGAAAACCAAGATGAAGAAGGCAGCAGTGAGTCAACCTTAAAGACAGTTCAAACCTCCAAGGTGTTGAGATGAGAAGCAGCATGAAGAATATCAGACTGCCTTTCCCTAGCCTTGGTAATATATGGGAACCTGGAGAAGCAGAGGAGAATGGTATGGTAGAATGGCATCTCTCCCATCTCATTGTCCTACTTCTGAAATGCGTTCCCTACGGAAAGGGATTAAATCTTCGTTCCTCCTCCAGCCCTCAAGCTGGAGGCTCCCTCTTCAAAGAAGTGGCTCCTTTCCCAATATAAAGTTATGGGGTTCTCAGAGAAGGATATAATAATATAAAAACATAAGAATTGCCATTTACTGGGCCAGACCATAGGTTTACTTTGCCCAGTGACATGTGCCACACAGCACCCCCATATGTTTCCCCAGTATGGTCCCATCTCCAGGCAGAGTACCACTGGGAGGCATCCACTGGCTCCTTGGACTCATTCAAGGGGAAGTGGACACTGCCCTGTGTACTCTGCTCAGTGTTCCCCCTTGGCACACTTCTTTGACTGTCACTCCCATCCCTGCCTTTTTTCATCATTTGTCCCAAGTAATCACTTGTTGCCTTCTCAGTAGCCTCACTGTTTAAGGGAGGCTAATAGTTTACTTGGTAGGCATTGCCCCACGAATCCTGTAAAGCAACAAATAGACCAGTGTCACATAGTGGCAGAGACTGGATGCTGAAAGGGAGAGTAAACTGGGCATGACCAAGATTTCTTCCACTATTCCTCTCTCGATAGCAGCCTCCAACATTTAAGGTCTAGGAAGTTCTGATTCAGAGGCTGTGCCCCGAACTCCTGCGCTTAGTAACTACTTTCCTCCAAGAATCTGTCCAATCTCTTTTCTAAATCTGGCTAATCTGTCAGCTTCCACAACGTCCGGTGGCATTAAGCTCCACAAATGAATGACATGCTGTGTGAAAACAAATTTTGGTTCGTTTTAAACCTGCTAGTTTCATTTTGTGACCCTTAGTTCTTGTACTCAGAGAAAGAGTAAATAATAAATCCTTATTTGCTTTCTTTTTGCCATCCAGTATTTTGTAAATGCTTATCATGTCCCTGCCTCCAAGCATCCCTTTTTCTAAACTGAATAGGCCCAGCTTCTTTAGTCTCCTCATACAGAATCACCTCCATGCCACTCACCATCCTTGTTTCCCTTCTCTGGACCATCTTGAGTTCTTCTATATGTGTTTTTGAGATGTGGGGACCAGAACTGGGCACAGTATTCCAAGTTTGGGCACACCACGGATGTAGAAAGGGGCATGACGATGCTTTCCATCAGGTTACCATTCCTTCTTCATAAGCCCTTAAAGGAATCTACTTTTCTTTCTCTTTCTGCCAAAGGAATGAGACCCCAGGAGTGCGGACTAAAAGGAGGGGTGGGGTTTGTCATCTTTCCCCAAAAAGAAACAGAGCCCTTCACATGGATGCAGTCTGCTGACAGAAGCCGAGAGGAAGAAAGCTTCCAGATGTTCATCACCCCCTGCCCCCCAAGTTCTTCATGCCTCTTGAGGCTGGTGCCAGAATCTGAAAACTTCTGCCATTGGACTCAGGAGACACAAAGGACTCAGGGATGGGGGCAGCATTGCCAGGTCTTCGGGCACATGATGCGGGTATCAAATTTACGTTCAAATCGGCGTAAGAGATTATAGGTGGTGGATTATATGGCTTAGCCCTCCCCATATAATATTTCCCCCCACCACTTAGGCATAAGTTGCCGTATTTACTGTGCAGCACAGGCATGCGCATGTAGAGTCCTCCAGGACTGCACAGCAATTTTTTGGTTTCTGTGCAGTGATGGTTACCGCACAGTAAATGTGCACGTGCAAACGTGCCCCCTGACAGTTACTTGGGTTTTGTATGTGGTGCATCAAAATTATCCCACACTTTGAATACTTTTACTCTGATGGATGGTACCAGGGTTGAAATCATCATATCAATACAATAATTATTGTACACCTAGCACCACTGGCGGCGGGTGGGGGTGGAGATGAGACGAAGGCTTGGCAACCCTCCTGCCCGCCGTTGCCAGCTCTGCATCTATTCCGAGAGGTTTCCGGGACGCCCGATATGAACACGGCTGCGCGCTCGCCTGTATGTTATGGACTTATCGTGTACAGACTTTACACACGTAGTCATCTATTACATTTACACCCCCCCCCCCCCGCTGGACTACCGTATAAACCAGATTCAACATGTAATGTTTGTTTTAATGAATCCCCTTTGTCTCCTAGGTGACTCGCGGCAGTGTCCTGGCGAGTGAGCGCGAGCCCACGCCGGGGAAGCGCCGGGGCTGCAGCCCTCCCCTCCGCGGGGCTGGGCTTCTTCTGCGGGGGGGCACCGCATCCGCCCCCTCCAGCGGGCCGGCGGGCCTGGAAGCTGCCGCAAAGCCGAGCCCGGCGCGAGGGAGCAGGGAGGCGGAGGGACGCGGCAGGGCCGTGCCACCCACTTCCCCGCGGCGGGGCGGGGCGGGGCGGCAGCGGCGCGCGTTGCAATGGTTACAGCCGGCGGCAGCGGCGGCTGAGGGGGACGGCGCGGCGGCGCCTAGCCTGGCCCGGGCTCGGCAGCAGCAGTGGGACGACGCGGAGGAGATGCCGCGGTCTCCCAGCCATCCCCTCGCCGCGCTCTAGGACGGTGCTCGGGGCTGCCCGGTGAGTTAGCGCCGCAGCGCCCCCCACCTGGGCCCGGCGCCTGCCTGGAGCCTGGGTTATGCCCGTTTGGAGGACTGTCCGGGGAGCGGCCTCATTGGGCCGCAAAGGAGCTGAGAGCTGGGGGGGAGCTTCAGCGAACAGAGTGCCGTCCTGGGGAGGGGGCTGCCGGAGAACCGCCTCGGTGGGAGCCGCAGCGTAGCCAGGGTATGAGAGAGATGCCTCCCAAAGACCTGCCTCGCTGGGCCTACGACCTCGGGGGAGACCCTTGAACAAAGCCCTGGGGACGTGGGAGATGCCTTGAAACCGTTCTCAGGGGGACCCACAAAGAGCCAAGGGATGGGGGCGATCCCTGCCAGGGACCTGCCTTGCGGGGGCCTACAAAGGGCTCCGAGGGGAGATGTAGACCTTGGACATGACGCAGGGAAGTAGGGGCGGCGGCGGGGTTGCTCTGCTGCTTGGTGTTGATTTTGGGCTTTCTGGAGGGTTGTTCGGACAGACGTATAGGTCTCTCTCTGCCAGGCACGCTCACCATTTGTTGTTCTGCACCCATGCTTGCGGGGCTTGAATGAAACCTGGGCTCCGCAGATAGAGAGGAGAGCAAGTCGAGCCGCTCGGATTTGTGGGCAAGCGCAAGAAGCAGGCCCACGTCTGTTTCTAATTTCTTTTTCTTTTCTTTTCTTTTTTTCCAATGTGCTGGCAGAATGTCTGTTCATATTGCATTAAAAGAAGGCAGGGAGGAGAGGCTAATAGCAGACCAAGCAAGTGGTTTGATTGTTGTCCCTTCTCCTCCCCTTCCCCCCATCCCTTTTTACTTCTTGTCTATAGAACACAGGGTTGAATTGGATTTTAAGGTTCACAAGACCATGAATGTGTGTAGCTGGGGGGGGAAGGATTTCCTGTTTGAGAAGGGCTTGCCATTGGGTACTACAAGTCAAAAATGAATAGTTTGAGGGAAGAATTTGGTGTTTGCAATATTTGGTAGATATTAAAGGTGAATCTGCTGGCTGGTGATGAGAAATAAGCGTAGGTTTCGTTGGCTGCTTTATCTTGCTATGATCAACGCCTCTGCAAACCACAGGATACTCTTTCTTCTATTGTAGATTGTGTCATTCTCTTAAAATTGCACGCTTAAAACAACAAAGGCAGCAACTTCATAGGGAGCTGTCAGGAGCTGTTCTGTAGCCCTCCTATTTATTGGGGAAATATCAAGGAACTGGTTTTATTTTGAAGGTGGGACCTGAAATAAATGCAGGATGTGAAAACTTAAGGCTGTGGAGCTGGTTGCACTTTATCTATGGCTAAGCACCTTAATTGAGTTGAATTGTGAGAAGTAAATGTAAAAGTACTTGTTTTTGGCACTTGCAAGGGCAGTAACAACGAATTCCCAAATTTCTGGAATGGGAAGATGCCAGGCATCCGACTGAGTGGTATAACTAAGCTAATACCATGTAGTTCTGCCAAGCTCTTAGCTGGCGTCTGCATGGTGTTGTCATGCAAAAAGCAGTCTTAGCTCCCAAAGTCATACATTATTTTCAAAATGAAAATGTAAAGGTTTCAGTTAAGACTGTAAGCTCTGACCCGGGGAAGAGGCACTCCCCATCCCATGCTAAGTGCTATCTCAGGATTAGGCCTATAGCTGTATCCTCTCTTTCTCTAAGCCTGTGGATTGCAGGACATTAGATATGTATAGCAAGGCTTCTACAGGATGTGGGAGTTGGAACTGAGAAGCAACCAGGGTTTAGCAATAAATACCAAATCTTAGATAGGAAACCAGTTTAAAATAGCCATGTTCTTGTATAAAAAAATATAGCTGGGGGAAATATCATATTGCTCTTATGTTGATTTGTTTGGTAATACGGGTCCAATACAATATGCAATCAAATCTTCCAGTATATTTTTCTTTCATCAAGAATATTTGTATTTTATCTTACATGCCCCTCTCTGTTTTTGCCAGCGTCTATAGTCCTCCTGCAGATACTGCTTACATGTAAGAAATATCTTAACATAAAACAAGAATGGCCACAAGACACAAAATATGTCAAAATAACTGTGGTTTTTTGCTTTCACTATTTTGGAGCTATACAGTTATCTCTTGTCACTGAAAAGTAGTTTAATAAAACATTTGTCAAACAGATCAATATTTTGCTTTTGCTTGTATGAAATAAGTGCAAATGAAGGTGTTCATGTTTCTTGTTTTAAGTAAGCAAATATATGTGAAATGTATTGTAAATATAACAAAAGCAGGTCTTTTCCTCAGCTGCAATTCCAGTCACATAAACACAGTTTTCCTCCCCCCACAATTGAATATGTATCTGAATAATGATGATTAGACTTATATAGTGGTACTACTAATCCGCAAACAGCCTAACAAATCATAAGTAGCAAACCATAACTTTACACTACTGCAAAAAAGCGATGGGTAACGAGATGGGGCTGAATGGACTGTTCTGTGGAAGCTGCCTGCAGCATAAATTATTCAGGTAAAGAGACTTAAAGGCCTTTCTCTAACTTGTAGAGGCCTCAGTAACAAAGTTGCCTGTTACCTGTACCTTAACACAGTCAGAATGAGTGTTCTCTTGTGTTGAGTAATTCTACATTAAAAAAAAAAAAAAAGCCGGACATTGAAGAGCTTACCATCCTGCTAAATTTTCCTTCCATTTCAATGAGCATATATTCTAAAGTGATAAAGATCCCACTCTTGCTTGCATGTGGGCTCCTCCCCTGGTGGAAGGGTTTCCCTTGGCAGGATCACACCACAGAGCAGTGGTTCTCAACCTTTTAGATTCAGGGCACCCCTTCATAACTGACTTTGAATTTGGTAGCACCCATGTTGAGAACTTATGTTGTTCTGCTCACCTGACCTCAGGGCATCTCTGCCAGGGTGCTGCAACTGCTGCTGCCAACAGGTAAAAGTGCACTGAACACCGTTGGCACAGTTGGATAAGTCCAGAGCAGGCAAAAGCACCTACTCTTGTCGCAACCCTTCCCAGCCTGGCCCTGCCCATGCTCCTGCCAGAAACAGAGGGGTGCAGGGCAGGTAAAGAGCCCCATGCACCTCTTTCTGGGAGGCACCATGCAAGGTCAGACTGGGAAGTGCTTTGGAAAGAGTGGGCACTCCTGCCTGCTTTAGGTTTATCAGACACCTGAACACAGGCAGGAGCTCTTCTTATGCTGCCTGGCTTGGCATCAGGCATGCTGGCCAGTTCCACCTGGCTCTGGCACCCGTGCTTCAGCACTCCTGAAAGAGTCTTGTGGCACTGTGGTTGAGTACCACTGCCACAGAGCTTAGTTCAAAATCTACCAAAGTCAGTCAGAAGACCATCATTGACTTAAATGAGAGTTGTAAGAAGTCTTTAGAAAGGCAGTTAGTTACCTTTTGAATAGATTTCAATGTACTCATCTCAAGAGATACAGTCCTGCTTCCACTGATATCACTGATAACATTCCCATTAATTTTACTGGGAGCTGGATCAGACTCAGAAGACAAGAGCTTTGGCATAGCTCCACAGCTTGGATGAATGACTTAGAATTAGAAAGAAATTACTATTTCAGGCATGGATCTGACAGGAAGATTTAATGAATGCTTTTCAGGTCAGCTTGTAGGTAGGTCTTTCTCGCATGCAGGTGTCTGTATTTACCAACAGTTGGGTACTAGAGTTTTAGTATCTTAAAATGAAGAGGAGTTGGTGAAACAAGGAGACAAATAAGGTCTTAATACAAAGCACTTGCTGGATAAAGTAAACAGCTGGTAAGTGATTATGCTAGCTTGTCACTTTCTGTTGGGCAAGTGAGGTTGGAAAACTGTGTATGTCATAATAAATTAATGTGCGTCGCCTGTTAACTATTAATGAATGCCGCACATCTGCAGATATGGGTAGAACATCTCCAAGAAGTGTTTCCCACCCCTACCTGCTCCTAGGGTACAGGAAAGTTTGTATTTACAAAGAGGGAAGGCAGAACACTTAGTATTGCTATTTGTATTTTGCCTAGAGTCCTGCCTATGCTACACAAGTTATGGTAAGTAGTAAATAAATAGCTGGTGCATAGACAGACCTACTCTTTGGCATCAGCATACTTTCATTCCTTCATAAATGTCAAAAGGAAGAAGGATGGCATGCCCACTCATACAGGTGCTGGTGTAGACCTGGGAGACCCAGGTTTCAGTTCTTTGTTCAAGGTCAGGTAAGAGGCCAGTTGCAGGGTAAGGCACTAAGTTTCCCTCTGTGGGATCCATGGAAGAAGTGTGCTTATCTTGGGCTGTACCAGATTAGCATGCTCATCTTGGTCTCTACCGGCTAATTTGTAATCTCCATTTCCCCTAAACTCAACACCAACAGTATGCTGGATGTGAAGTGAATGGATAAAAGGCAAATTTCAATTTAGCAAATGAGGAAATTTCTCCTAATTGACAATATGCTTAATCTGTAACATTTGTCATAATATAGCTCAGTTCCTTTTAGCATAAGAAACTCCAGTGCTGCTGATATTACAGAGGAAAAAAAATGTTTGTTCCGGTATGTTACCTCCTATGTATTCTTCAGTAAACTAAATGTGTCAGCCAAGAAGGGCACAAAATGTGTATTTGAATAACTCCAGCCATAAAAGGGCATGATACTAACCATAACTGCTCTTAGCAGATGACATTTTAAGGGAAAATCTAATGGGGATGCTATAATTTTTAACTAACATGTACTATAGTTCTGTTTTGAGAGATGGAAGGGAAACTACCTACTGAACTCGATGAGGTTTTGGCAAAAAATGAATCTTAGATCTGGTCTTGACAGTGTCGTCTTAATTTTGATTATTGTACTTTATATATACACCTGTTCCTGGGAATACACATGAAAAGGCAGCTCAGAAGTGGCATATCTAAACTTGTCCAGCGTTGTATAAAAAAAACAAACAGATTCTTGTGCTGAAATACTGCCTGGGTGGCTATACTGCATGTGTGCAATTACAGATGATTTGCAGATATGCTGTAAACTTGAAATACATGCTGCAACTTTAACAGGAAATGCTCCTGTGTTTTTCTCCTTGTTAAATCTCTTTCCCAGCTCTCTGAAAGTGCAGTTTGAGCATACTGGGTAATAAAGATTGTAATTAATCCGACAGTGAAGTCCTGATACTATTTTTAAGTGAGAAGTACCTCTCTACTCTGTCCTATGTTAATATATTTCATTTGAAGTTGTTTTGAAAATATGAGGGCATCTAATCCAAACTTTAATCCAGAATTTTTTGGGAATCGCAAATAAAAGCAGTGAGACCAGTGCGCTGGCACTAGAGGAATTATTCAGTGTATCCCTGGTGTAAAGCTAATAGGTGATGAGCAGTAGTTCTCAGACAGATCTCAAGTACTTTTTGTCCCTTCAATGAGCGTGGGAATGTTGGGACTCCAACCTGATACTGCTTTGACAAGAGCTCATAGCAGATAATATTTTAGAAGCATTTCATTCACGTGTCTTCCATATAATGAAAAAATTTCTCTAAAAAGAATCTTAACTTTTAGATTACCATCTTACATTTATATTTATCCTTTTATGACCTATTAAGTGGGTATTTGGCGTCAGTCTTTCATGGGATGCCCATGCCCACTACAGGACAGGGAGGTCCAGGTGAGGGAGATCCCCTGCCCTCCATCAATACTGACCTCATGAAGGAACACCTTGAGAGGCTGGATTCCTTCAAGTCAGCTGGCCCTGACAATCTACACCCCAGGGTACTCGAG
>JAGPOW010001338.1:74194189-74242801 GCA_030014935.1 Caiman crocodilus | reverse complement strand
TCACATAAATAAAAAACAACCCCCCCCCCCCCCACACACACACATATATAATATACCGGGAGAGTCTGAGATTAACATTGCAGGGTAAAAGTGGAGCATTGATCTATGAGAGGGTGCCCATAGCAAGTTGAGCACTTCTCTGGCCTTTTCCTGCCTCGACATTGGGGTAGGCACTGACATTGGGGTAGGCACTGACAAGGCTATCCAACACATATTTCCCCATGGCTCAAAGCCCTTCCTTCCCGCAAGCCAAGAAGGGTGGTGTTTACCCTATTCCTTGACAGTCAGGTGGTTTATCCTTCCATTCATTGAGCTGTGAAGAATTAACCATTTTCCACAAGTTTTCTACCTATTCCGTTCAGGATTTCAACCTGATTGTCACTGTGGTTACTAGTAGCAGCAGCCTCCGCTAAGGCATCGGCTTTCTTGTTCCGGTGTGCTGCTTCTGAGTGATTTTTCTGATGCCCCTTTGTGCGAGTCACCCAGGTGTCCCCAGTTCGGTCTTGGATCAGTTTAGCAATTTGTCTCCATTTGTCTGAATGAGAAATGGGACACCCATCTGCAGCTACCATTTCTCTATCTAACCAAAGGGGGAGCCACACAGTGATTGCTCTGGCTGTCCAGTCAGAGTCAGTGTAAATAGCAACAGAAGTGTCCCGAGAGTCATCCTCTTCTCTATTTACCTTAAATCCAGTTTCCTGTATTATAGTCAACACCTCCTTAGTGATTTCTCTATCCACTTCTGAAGTGGGGGTGTGTATCAAAATGTCATCCACTTATGAAATTACATGCGAGTGGTGTTTAGTGCACAAACGGTTCCACATTTTAGTGACCTGACAAATACTAGGGGAAGAATGGAAACCTTGAGGAGTTCAGCTGAAGGCATATTGTCATCCCCTATAGGTAAAAGCAAACTTAGCCCTCCATCCTTCATGTTGGTATATAGCCATGAAAGCATTAGCCAAATCGATTACAGAGAATCATTTGGAGCCGGCTGCTACTGCTGCTAAGATCTCATTGTATTTAGCTACCACAGGAGCGGAGGCAGGAGTGGTTGCATTCAAGGCACGGAAGTGTACTGTCATTCTGTAAATGACCCCATCCGCTTTAAGGACTGGTGATACTGGTGAATTGCCAATACTTTGTATAGGCATGAGCACTCCTTGTTCTAAGAGAGTCTACAGTACTTTTAATGACTTCCTCTGCTGCAGCTGGGTATTTATACTGCCTTTGAGGAAGGGGATCTTTTCCTTCAATCAAAACTTCAGCATTTATTTTTCTAAACACTCCACCTTACATTTAGTCCACACACTGGGAAATTCCTGTACCCATGGATCACTAATGGAGATTAGAGTGGCAGTACGTGCCTTTACGGCAGCACAACGATGCACAGCAGAGACTTCTGCAGGTACTTTTAGCTTCCATAACACCCCATTAGCTGTATCTACGATTAGCTGAAATGGCTTGAGGAAAGGAACTCCTAGGATTCCCTTCTCATTTCCATCATGAGCACAGCACTCTACTTTTCCTTGCAAGCTATCAGTTTGCAAGGGAACATCCTGCCAGACAGGAGCTTCCTGTATTTCTCCCCCATATCCACTGAGCTGAACACGTTTCATGGTGGGTCTCCCTCCAGAGATCCACCAGGGACTTAGAATATTTACCGAGGATCCAATATCCAGTGGCAATTGGGCTAACATCCCTGGGTTTCCCACTGTAGCCCTCACAGTGGGTCCCCCCGATACGTCACACTGAAGGCTTGCGACCAGCTGGGGAGGCTCGAGGAGAACCGGGCACCAGACTCCCTCGAGAGCCTCCACTCCAGAGAGGAGGCAGGGGTCTGGCGCTGACAGGGCGTGGGCACAAGGGATGCACTCCGTACTGGGGCAGTGGGCTGAGAGGTGCTCCCTTCATTGGCTCTGCTCTCCACGTGGCTTGATCTAAACCATTAATCAGGATGCTAATGGGCTGGTGATCATATTCTCCTAAATTCACTGGCTCTTTCCAAATCATTCTCCTAAGGGTCTCCTTGGGTTGTTGTTGCCCAGGGTTGTGAGGCAAAGGGAGATTAGAATTGGGAGGGCAACTGGCAGAGTAAGTACTGTTATTTGCAAAGGTGATAGCCTGCACAAACTCTGATGTAATCTTTTTGCCTGCTTGTCTCTATATAACACCAGTCTCTCGCAGCAAATCTCCTGCCTGTTTGATTTTTGCCACTAGTTCACTCCAGGTTATGTTCTAAATCCACAGCCCCCGTGGTCATTTTTGTCTGGGAATTTAACCCTGCATAGGTGCTCTGTATTAATTCAGATCCCAGATAATGGAGAGAGAATGCCATTCTCTTCTGTCTGGGGTGATGAATCAGAGAGAGCTGTTAGCATTTTCTTCCGGATTAGGTAAGATTCTGGGGCTTCTCCTGGCTTCTGCTCTTCCATTACATACAGTTTCTTAAGGGAAGAAGCAGGCAATAATATTTTAAGAGTGCTTATCATCCATTCCTGGGGTCCAGGAGCAGTTCGCTCACGTCCAGATTGTCTGCATCACAAGGAGAGGCACATAACTGAGATAATTGAGTGAAGTCTATGCCATCAGCAGAGGGGTACATTTGCCAACCGCGAGCCAGCCACACAATAGCAGTGTCTCGGTTCAGGGGCCCCAGTTTCTCAGCAATAGCCTTGGCTTGACTGGGAGACTCTCTCACTATGTCAGTGACCATCTCTGTTGTGGGCAGATCATCTGCAAATAAACGTTTAACCTCCTTTGTGGTAACAAGGGCAACATTGTGCACATGGAGCAAATCGGGGTTGAATGGGGTTTTAGGGACTGCATCAAGGGGTCTCTCTGTTTCCCAGGGGACTTGCAATCTTCTCTCAACTTTACAGCTGCTACCACCCCCTTATGGGCACTGACTTGGGCATGCAATTTCCTGGTCTCCGCCTCACACTTCTGATGGCTTGCTGCTGCTTTTGTGGCTTTGTTTTCCTCTGCCCGGAAACAAGTTGCCGCTCTTGCTTCTAACAACACTTGTGTGTGTGTTAATTCTTTCTTATACAGCTCTAAAGTCCTGGCTGCCTTGTCTCTCTTCCTGTATATCTCTAAATAAAGTTACCCGTTTAAGCTTTTCTGCTATAAAATCACACCCGTTTCTCTCTCAGTATTTCAAACGCTGTTGTAACTTCTTTTTCAAAGTCCAGTTCCTGCTTCCCCTTTAACATTTCCATCATTTCCAAACATGCATAAAACAATGCTCAGGCAGCAGCTGCATCTTTTGCACTACTACGTGGCTTAAGCATGGTGCAATACTGTTCAAAACTCAAACCTACCTTAGTCAGGGGATTCTCACCCTTGAAGCACCCTTTTTCCCCATGGACATTTTCCCTTCTTCATTACCCATCTCTCTAACCTGCAGGGTTTCTCCTGCCTCAAATGAGAAGCTAAAGGGGTTTTTCCAGACATCTCCACTTCTCTTATTACACTAATGATCACTATCAAAAAGCCTCTTTTAAACAGTCACTTAGATTTCACACTGACACAGTATTACTCTACAATCTTAGTTCTAAAGTACACCTCTTAACTCTATAGCATAGTCACAGTTCTTAACTTAAAAGTGACAGGAGGTTTTATAAAAGGGGGACTAGCTGAAGTAGTGTGGTCTGATAAGAAGGAAGAAGGAAGATAAGGCTTTCAGTTGGTCCGTGCCTCAGTTTACCGTGCCTCAGTTTACCACTCTGCAGCAGTTATCCGTGCCTCAGTTTACCACTCTGCAGCAACTACTTAGCAATTACCACATGATTAGGGTCACGTGCTACCAGCCTTCTCCACCACTTTTGTTACCAGATTTACCCATCACTTTGGGGTGTGCTCATTTATTAGGGATATGTTTCTAGGGTCTTTGTAAATCTGTCAATGCGCTGCTTGTGTACTTGTGCTTCTATACGGAGCTGTATATGGAGCCCTTCTACAAGCCCTCACCCCAAAAGGAGCTATCTTGCAGGACTCAGTTTCAGTGGGGCTGGGTTCTTCCAGTCACCAAATCAGTCACACACACACACTAACATGACACGCCTGACCTGGCTGGGTTGATCAGCTGGGCTGATCAGGCTGCCACCCTCATATGCCAAGAATCAGTTCATAAGAGCAACAATAAAATGCAGTCAGACACAAGCACACAGGTGAACAGAATACCTCTGAATCGGGCTGGGTGTCCAGCTGACACCCTCATGGGCCAGCATTCAGTTCATTAGGGCATGTCTGAGCCAAACTGGGTCAATCAGCCTGTACAAGTTGATCCCCTTATGTGTTTCAAACTCAGCATGTCCCAATCTTTTGTCTTAACTGTCCTAGTAGTGGTAGCCTCTTGATGAGCAGACCTCACAGTATTTCTGGGCTTCACAGGGATCTTTAGCTTAAGTAAAAGAAGCATTGCTGCAGAGCAAATGGGGAAGGAAAGTAGAGAAGGAAACATACACCCAGTTACTGCCAGTTTGACTATAAAAGTTATTTATTGCTAAGTATATGAAACATATAATGGTACTAGTAGTAATAGACATGCAAAGGAAAACAAACACAAACAATTACAATAATACCCATGTTTCACTAAGTATTCGGGGAAACTGAGCTCAAGCTTAACTAGTGCAGTTCAGGTTCAGAAATCTATGCCTCGAGAGAAGAAGAGAAAAGAGAGAGAGCGAGAGCTGGGATCTCACCAGTCCAAGGCACTCGGGTTCCAGTGCTGACAGGTAACGTTCTTAGCACAGTTCTTGAAGGGAGACGATCTGTTTCTTCCACCTTCTTGAGAACAACAGTGGATGGTGTCAGATAAATTTCTCCTCTTGAAACACACCTTTGCTGCATTTTTACAGATTTTTATACCCTCAGTTCAGCTTCATCAAAGCATTATTTTAATAGTATGAATAATTGTGACATGGGGTTATCTATTGACAAGGGGTTATCTGGTTTGGAACATCTCAAGAAACTGATCAACAACCAGGAAAAACATAAGTTTTTAAGGAGTAACCAGACACTTAGAAGCCAGCTTAAAATTCTTATGGATAGCAGATATACTAGATGGGATACCTCATTGTTTCTTCAGAAACAATAGATAGCTTGCAGCGTAAGAATTTTGTATTTTTACCCGTTGTGAACAAGTCTCAGCTTAGCATAACTTTTCCAGATCTGACTAGTCTTAACAGACTTAAGGGGATTACTTGGAACATTCATACTTTGTGGGGAGGACTTACACCAGTTATCGTAGGAAAAGTATGACAGCATTTGTGGTCAGGGCTCTAACGGGCTGGATGCTGTGATGAACCCTTAACCATAGTTCGAATGTTGCCCATACCCCCTTTGACTCAGTCTCTTGCCTCAGCCTTCCCTAACCCAGCAACTGAGTTTTAGCCAATCAAGTTTAAATAGGCCTCCCATAGTGGGACCAGGGAACGTGCGGCCTGAGATGCCTATTAAACTTTACTTCTGCTTAGTTCTGTTTAGATGATGTGAGGTGCGTGTGTGTGTGTGGCGGGGGGGGAGGGTCCTTTGTAAATCCAGATAAAAAGTGGTCTGATAAATGCTGAGTTGGGTGTGTGTAAATGTGGGTTGATTAGCATTTGGAGCACAGATTCCCCGCCATACAGTGTTTCCCTGCTTCTCTGATCCCAGAATTCACTGCTGTCTTTGCTTCGGGCTTTCTGTTCTCCATCTCCCATTTAAATGAGTTGTCATCTGGTTCGATCTCAAATACAAATGAGACCTAGGGCAGTTGCTCCCTTATCTGGAGGACTTTAGGTGTGTCTCCCACTGCATCTTCATTGTCTTTCATAATCAGTTCTTGTTTAGGTGGGGTGGGGGGAATTCTTTGCAAGTCAGACAGGCTTCCCCAAAAACATGGAGCTGAGAGGTAACAACACAGTTTAGACTCATTTTGAGCTTGAAACAGCAAAATGGAATTGTTTCAAAGCCCTTTGTTTTAGCCTTGAAACAAAACAAGGCTAGTCGAAACGTCTCGTTTCAAAGCCAGCAGCAAGATGGTGGGAGACTGGAGAACCAGGGCCACGCTCCCAGCAGTATCCAGGAGTGCAGCCCTGGCTGTCCCCATCTCCCACCGCCTGGCTGCAGGAAGCCAAGAGCAGTGCAGGGGAAGAGAATTGAGCCCAGGCTCAGTTCCCCTCCCAAGTCCAGCAATTGGGCTGGTCAGAGGAACTCAGCCCGATGGCTCAGTTCCCCTCCCCAGCCCTATGATCGAGCTGGGGATGGGAAGTCAGCCCCATCGCGATGGTCAGGCTGGGGAAAGGAACTCAGCACAGAACCCCAGCCCCAATCGTGGGCTGGAGTTGGGAACTGAGTTCCTTTCTCTAGCACAATGGTTGGGCGAAATGTTGAAGCAGCCTCACTGTTTCGACACAGCGAAATGGAACAGCTGTTTCGACTCGAAATATGAAACAAAACACTGGCCCGTTCAGCCCTCGAACCTCAAATCAAAATGGAACAATGCCATTTTGCACAGTCCTAATGGGCAGCTGTTAAGCACTATTATCAATAAGAGGTCAATATAATCAGTTTGTGAGGCTGTGTAAACAGCTGCACCAAAGATAATCCCATTTACAAGCAGAAAGTTGTCATATATTTTAACTCTGCTCCTATTTACTACATCCATTTTGTGGTTGAAATAACAATCTGACTCTTAATAACATTACAGTGATTAAAGTTCTTAACCCACTTAAGCTGCTGGGGCTCATTTTGCAGTGATCTTGTGCATTTTTGCATCAGTCCAAATATATGGTCTGTTAGTAATTACTGAAGCTGGTAGTTTAAAAAAAAAAAAAAAAGACTTGTGAGCAATTTAAAATGTTAGGATTTATTAATCAGAATAATAAATTTATAAATAATTATAAATTATAATTAAATTGAGTTTCAAAGGAGGTTCTTAAATGCTAAAATTCATGATCTTCACGGTTAGACTCTTCTAGTATATCTGCATGTATATGAGGTCTTCTGCCACATATAGGCTGAAATAAGTAGAAAATGGGAGAGCATATTTTCAAACTAATATTTGAATTTTTGCAGGTTCATTAGATGTTGACATCATTTGACTGGTGCAGTGCTAAATATTAAATAGCATAACATAAATTTAATTTTTAACCCTGGTATAGATTTAATACCTTTGCAAACTAGAGTAGCATGATGGGGAAACGTTTGCTGTGCTTTGCTACTCATTGAGCCCTTTCACATTCTCAACATTTCCCTCTAATTCTGTCTCATGCAATCTCTTTACTGTAAAAATACAGTATTTACGACAATATAAGACAGTCCCCCGATAATCAGATACTTCTATTCATAGAAAATGTATACATTTGTTATAAATGTCCATGTATAGAATCTAATAATTATTGGAGGGTAATTAAATTAATAAAATTTATAAAATAATTTATAAATTTGTGCCCCCCACTCCCCCTTACCACTGGAGGTGTGGGGGCGGAGGGGACAGGGCAGACAGGTGATGAAGGGTGGCAGTAATGGAGCAGACGGTGCGGGGGACAGACAGTGACAAGTTATGCAGTAGGGCAGGTGGGTGGACAGTAAGGGCAGGCCGTCAGGGAGGCATGCATCTTCCCCGTTTCTGCCGGTGGAGAAGAGGTGATGTGGGGAGGAGCAGGCAGCAGCTGCAGTTCCAGCCACAACCCAGGGCTGGGGTCGGAGTTGCAGCAGCTGTTTGCCCCATGCCATCTCATACTTGATCCTAAGATGAGGGGATGTAACTATATTTTAAATGTTTCTGCTAATAGCTAAAATGATTGCCTCTTTGCATCTTAAGCATTGGTGTTTTAATGGAAAATGCTTTTCTTTTAATTTTTTCCAGATGATTAAGCAATGCTTAGCTTCTTAAATTAGTGTACACAAGGATTTCAGGCACTCCTTAGAAATAATTTTCTTCTAAATTGACCTGCAGTGGTCCTTGTGCCACTTTATATTTAGCAACAAGGTGCATCTCTCAGATGCGCCATTTTCTCACAGATACCATCTAATAACATACTACTTTCCTTTCCTCTACCCAGTCCCCCCAAATAATGTAAGGATCCTTTCTCCCACCTTAGGCCAAATATATTTAGTATTCTCGTCCCAGATTCACGTATTGAAAGAGGCCCTTATTATTTCCTACTCTCAGGCTAACTGCATGCATTCTGGCCCCATCTCCCCATTGAATGCTTGCTTCCTCTCGGTAATTTCTTTACTTTGCTATAAAAATGCATACTGCTCGTGAGGTAAATTGATACAGCTCGTCCATTAGTTTCTATTTTATGACTGCTCCCCTACTGCTGGAGATATCAGCCAGATATCAGATATCATGGGACAGGGTGAAAGGACAGGTCTAAGTTCATTCTGGGCAATATCTGTGATTAGAGTTGACCCTACAGTCACTTTCCCTGTTAAAAAATGAGAGAAGCTATACTGATGTTTTCCATTACTACACTTCATTTCAGTGCTTAATTCAGTCCATACAGAATGACAGTAGAAATGGAAAAGCTGAAGTTTGATAACCACTGTCATTCACACATCACTGGATTGAAAAGTGGCATCATTTACCCCTTGGGCTGCTTCTGTTTTCTTTTTAACTCTTTATAGAAAAACTGTATTACAGGAAAGATAGGAGAAAGTGGAGAAAGACAGACATATTGACCTACAAAAGTCTGTACCCTTCCAAACAGTCTGGACCATAGACAAACTTAATCCTGCATCTGCACTAGAACACAAAAATATATAAGTATGTATATTTGGTAAGAAAAAGGGACCCCCAAAACCTAATGGTAAACTTGAATTAATTGTTTTTGGCATCTGTTTTAGATGGAATAAGGAAAATTTGATGTCCTTGGTTGCAAATCTTTTTTTGTAGTATTCGAGTAAATAGAATAGCAATACTATTCCACGTTCTTATAGCAATATTTCTATTTCTCTTGCATTCCTTTCTGTTGATTTACATCACTTACATTTTATTTGGAGTGGCTGTAATCCATGTATCAAACTGGTCGCCTTGTGGGCGCCAAAACTGCGGAAGTGTTAGGAATTTCTGATCTTTAGATTTTATTACAAGCCACAGTTTCAGTGACAATAAGGTGCCAAGGGGAAGAAAAATCCAAGTGCAGTAGTGTTCTTAAATATCATCATCTGAATGTATGTGGATTCATCTCTACGTAATGACCATTACTCCCTGCAAAAAAGATTGTGTTTATTTTTTATTTGTTCTTTTACTGAATTTCAAAATACTGTATTTAGGATTCAACTTTGAAGAATTGCTTGATGGGACTACCTTGCTTGGTCCACCTTCCATAAGTGACCGGCAGCCACAAGGACAGGTAGTGAGGCTTCTAAAGCAGTCCACCATTTTCCCACTGAACCTTCCTTTCAATGCCTGTGACAATGGTTGCCTAGGGTCAAACTCATATTTAAAATAAGTTATTCTTCCCCAACTCGCCTTACCAGTGAAGTGAAAGGTTATGTTTGTTTTTATAGTAGGGCAGGGTAAAAGGAGATTACTGAAGGTGGTGATGACATGATGTGTTCTAGGCAGGAAATATTGGGTGGCTGCAATAGAAAAAAAACATTTCGGAAGAAGGAAATGTTTCTGATGAGCTGTGATGGATGTTTTGGGAGTCTCTACAGGACCTGGGATATTTCCCTGTGTATTTTGCTTGTCCTTGTTGAACCCTTGCTCAACACTCAATCCTCAGAACAGCGGGTTTGGAGGTTTCTGGCTACTTCATGCTTGGTTACATTCACTCCAGTGGAAATTGCCATACGTTCATTCCTCAGCAGTGCTCCTGATCTGCATAACTGCCCTTCAGAGTTCTAGATATTTGTTTTTCCCCAGTTTCTGGCAACATGCTCTAAGTTGCAATACAGCACCTACTAACATAGTTCAGTCTGCTCCTTTATCTTTCCAGGTACCTCAAAATACTCCAAAATGTTTTTGTAATTAGTATTGCCTGTTCACCCTAACCAAGTAATCAGACAGCAAGATATGCAAGTCTTTATGATAGAGTTCATAATAGCTACACATCCTTTTTAAGCATGATGGATTCTTAGATGAAGACATGAGCATATAATTTAGAAAGGTTTTTTTTTTTATTTATATCAGATAGCAGCAACCTAGATGCTGGATTTGTTTTTTGGCAGCTCAGGAGATAAGCAGCACATGTTAGCCACAGTGGCAAAGGAGGCTCCTGCTTTTTCCCATTTCTTCCCTTCACAGCAGCTGTGGATTCCTGGGGGGTGCAGAGCATGCAGCCGATGGCAGGGACTCAGTTGCAAGCAGTTGGCCTGCAGTGGCAAAAAGTTGCCAATTCCTGGTGTAAATGTAATGTGGACTAGGTGTTGGATACCAGTGTTCTGTCAGTAGAACTTGAGTTTTGATGGCAGAAATCAGCGTGCATCCACAACCATTTCTTGGATGATAGGACCCCTTCTTTATGGTAGTTAGGAGGGTAATAAAACACTGCAACAGGTTACCCAGAGAGGTTGTGGACTCTCCATCTTTGGAGGTTTTTAAAACAAAGCCTTGGCTGGGATGATCTAGTTAGGGATGGTCCTGCTTTGAGCAGGGGGTTGGACTAGATGACCTCATGAGGTCCCTTTCAAGCCTAATTTTCCATGATTCTGATAATTAAGCTCTGAAATTATAAATCGACTGCCTGAGTCATCCTGGACCCAGCTATTCTAGTTATGTATTTAATTTAGCACCTGAGTCACAGAGCACATATGTTCTATACCATGTAGCCTTCCCCCACCCCCACCCTTAAATGCCTTCGTCAATAATTCTGTTCACAAAACTAAACAATCTGGTCCTTAATCAAGAAAATCTAGCTACGCATCATAAGCCTAACAAAGCAGTGGCAGGTCACCTTCTATTTGAAGGGAAGTAAGACCTGTGACAGTATTCAAAAGGTAACTTTTTTTGGAGCAGGAGGATTTTTTTTTTTTTTTTTGAAGTGGGTTCTGCAACTTTTAGGTGTGCAAAAACTTACACATGATTCACAAGATACACCCAGAGATTGCGAATGGAAATCTGTAATGTCAGAAATACTCTGACCTGTTGTGGGTTTGTGAGTTCTTTGCAGCAGAATTTCTCTATTATTTTTTGGTAGTCAAAAAAAGTAAAAAATGGCATTTTCTGAGTGGTGCTTTGTTAGAGTCTAAAAGGTTTGTGGACCACTGGTGTAACTAAATCATGTCTGACAGATCTAACACTTGCAACAGGTTAGGTGTTTCATTTAACATCTTTTTCTTGAAATTATACGGTCAGAGTCCTTGAGTATTTGTATAAATGGCAAAATGCATGTCAGCACTGAGAAAATGGTGGCGGTGCACTTTTGAATTGAAAGACATTGGAGGTGTTTTAGCTCAAAAGCTCACTGCTGCCACTTTCTGCACATTAATTCACATTTTGCTGTTTATACAAATGTATGCAGTGCAGTGCCAGATTAATCGAATCTGCTCCAACACACTGGATTTCTGAAGCATTGGAGCAGGCAAAGGTACATGTATAAATGCCCCATGTGTCTTGTATACTGTATTCCTATTCAAAGGTAGCATTCTGGGAGAATTGATGGCATTCCCTTCCTTATCCAAAAAATATGCTCTATTTGTAGGGTATGCCCCCACATGTAGGGGCGTGTGTTTAAAGCGGCACAAAAGTAATGGAGCAAATCTGTGCTGCTACCTTTTTGCCACTGCACATGCCCTTGCATGTGTGCTTTGGTGCAGGGAAGAATGCCCTGCTTTGGGAAAACGGCTGTTTCCCTACTCCTCCCAGCTCTCAGCGTGCTGGAGAAGCCCGAGCTCATGGGAGGACCAAGCTTTGGTGTCTGCTGGTGCACACTCCTGTAGGTGCGCTGTTTTTTTGTTGTTGCTGCTACTGGGATTTCCTAGTAGCAAATTTTGCCCCTGCACTGCAGATTTGCAGCAGAGGGCATGTTTTAACCTACTGGGTGTCTGGTTTGTGGTGCTGCAAACCAGTTTGCAGTGCCACAAACCACATGTGCCTGTCCAGCTGGATCTGGCTGTAGAGAAAGAAGAATTTGTATCTCCTACAACCCAGTTGCATTCCCCTCCTCACCCCCATCCTTCTGTTGTTAGTCCCTCGCTCGGGCGCTATGTATTTCCCTGTCAGCTTTGTCAGCTTTTTTGGGTACACAAGCCTAAAGATTTACTAATAAAAGTCAATCTCCCCTTAACAGTACAATTAGGTAGTAGTCATGCAGGTCACATTTCTCTCTGGACAACCTGGAGTGATTCACACATATACAAACTACTTCTTCCTTGTCAAACAAGTTAGTAGTGCCAGAGCCCTGTGCTTGCAGAACCATGAACGTAGGAGGGAAAGGTTGTTTTCTCTACAAAGGAAAAGCTTCTTTCACAGCTCTAGACTGTGGTGGCACCAAATCTATTTTAAAATGTTTGCAAAGTCCTCCAGTAAAGCATGGTTTGGCTAGAAATATTAGTAAGGTATACAGACTATACAATGAGAATTGAACCTTGTTGGCTAAGAACTCCTAAAATACATCTAAAAGCTTGGATCCTTACAAATGTAACCTGTCCTTCCATGTTATTTCATCACCTGTAAAATGACCAAATAACAGCAAGTTCTTCTATAAAAAAGCACTTCTTTCTTTCACGAGAAGAAAAATTTTAGAGCTAGGACTGCAGTCTTACCTGCCAAGACTTCTGATTTCCTCTAGAATTTCTTTTCTTTGGATGAATGTCTTTGGAATGTTGAATCTGAAGATGTAAATATGAACTCGTATGTCAGTTGTGTGGTTTACCTTGACAGGGTCCAGGGCTTTTCTTACAAAATCTTATAAAATAGTCAGTTATCCAAGGGTCTAACTTTCTCTGAAGGTGTTCAGTTTTCTGTCTAAGATGTCATTTAGGGACTACTATACTTCTCTGGACACATTCAGGAATGGAACTCAGTTCTGTCAAAGTAAGACTCCTTTGGAAAGCAGATTTCCTCTTGAAAAATAGGTCTGTGTAACCCTTTGCTTCAGAATTCTTCAGCAAGATGAACATGAGCCACCAATGCGAAATCGTAGCTGGTAAAGCAAACAAAACTCTGGCTTGCATCCACAGATGCTTCTCAAGTAAGTCTCAGGATGATATTGTCCCACTGTACTTGGCCTTGGTGAGGTTGCAGCTGGAGTACTGCATCCAGTTCTGCGCCCCACGATTCAAGAAGGATGTCAAGAAGTTTGAGAGAATCCAGAGAAGAGCCATGCACATGATCAGAGGGCAAAAGAATAGGCCTTATGAAGAGAGGCTAAGAGCCATGGGACTCTTCAGCTTGGAAAAGCACAGGCTCAGAGGAGACCTGGTAGCTGCTTGTAAGTACATAAGAGGTGTCCATCAGGGTCTGGGAGAATGTCTGTTCACCAGAGCACCCCAAGGAAAAACAAGGACCAATGGTCTTCATCTCTTGCAAAGCTGTTTTAGGCTGGATATAAGAGAAAATTTCTTTACTGTCCAAGGCCCCAGGACCTGAAATAGACTCCCTCCAGAAGTGGTGCAGGCACCTACTCTGGACTCATTCAAGAAATGTTTGAACGCTTATCTTGCTGAGATCCTTTGACCCTAGCTGAGTTCTTGTCCCTGGGGCAGGGGACTGAACCTGATCATCTTGGAGGTCCCTTCTAGCCCTAACATCTATGAAGTCTATGAAAAGTTTTGGTACTGATTTTTAACTGCATCCCAAGGTCTCTGGGATTTGCAGTCCACAATCACAGCAGCAGAACTCTTCAAAGTTGGTCATCACTTCCTCTTCCTGCTTCCAGGTACCTTTGGGATTTGTAGTCCAGTCACAGCCAGCAGGGCAGGGTAGCTCTGTACTTGGTGGAAAGCGAGTTTAATTACTAGCCCTAGCCCCAGACCACAGCCAGGGTTTGGTTGGATGGGTGGGAAGTGGGGAGGCAGTGAGTCAGCTACCGAGGCCAGTGAGCCAGCCCTCACTGCTTCAGCTAGGGAGTAGAGGGGTGGGGCCAGCCCTGCTCTCTGGAGCAGACAGCACAGCATAGCCCAGGGCTGCAAAGCATGCTGGGAGACTGTGATTTAACTTGAACAAGGAGGTGGTCGGGAACAGAAGTTTCATAAACCTGTTTGACCTAAATCAGTTAAACCTGGTTGAATGTAGTAGCAGGCTTATCTTAACCAATTTCAAAATGGCTGAAACTGGTTATGTGCACTGAGCTTCTATTCTGCTACAAGTTTAGACCAGGTTCTGATGACTTAAGTTGGTTTATGCTTCATTTCTGTCCCTCACCTTAGTTACTAGGTACTTCATTCACCAATATCTGCTGTGAGCCTAGTAGGTTTGAGTACTAGGGAAGTATGCACAGAGGCTTGTGCCTTGAAATCAACCTAGAAAGCTAGAGGCCCAAGAGGGCTATGGTATCACTGTAATTTGTTCTTTCACATTCCAAAGAGCTAAGGTAGTCCGGTCTGAGCAAGTCATCTTAGACTCTGGTAGGATAGCACTGAACCTCACAAGGCTCTGTATTTGCGATATCAATCCGTTAACCTGAGGTGCCGAGCCTGTGACCTCATGGACATTTGTGTTTTCACAATAGCGGAGCAGAAGAAAAGTGCTTAGTAACTAACTTCACGAGTATCTTTTCCCTAGATTTTACCACAAACAGGTAAATGCTATTTCACCAGCCACCCCACACAAGCCTCTGGGGTGATTTCAAGGACTTACCAATAGACATTATTCCAAGGGACATTTGACCAGTTTTTACACTAACTCATTTAGGACTCAGGCTCTCCCCCTGGCATGGCACAACGTGGCATCATCCAAGGGAACACGGTGATGAGCGCAAGGTGATGCTGTGAGTTTGTTAGAGGGGAGCAAGATTCCAGTTTTTCCTATTTTGTTAAAGAGGGGGAAGTTTGGTGCTTCACACTGGGTCCAACCTCTAAGTGGGACAGTAAGGAAGTATAATAGCAGTCTATCAAAACACCACCAATAAAATCAAAACTAAAATGAGCCAGTGACAACTGAGAATGACATTTCAAACCTTTATTGATAAAGCACTAAATAAAAAAAGTAAAGCATGTTTCAAATGATAGCAGGTTCCTTGCATTGTGGGAGGTTATTGCCGGGGGCTATCATAAGACTTACCTCCCCCCCCCCCCCCCATCTTGATTTTTTAGCAGTTGTACAGATGGACATGATGACTGCACTGGAAAAAGGAAAACTCAATAGAGCTATGTCACTCCCTCTTCTTCAAAACCAGGAGATCTGGGCCTTCACAGCACCTCTGCTCCTCCAAATCTGTCACCTTGTTTCTTTTCCAGACGCAATCTCCTGCTTTTTGTCCACTGACATCTTTGCAGTCTCCTTCTTTGCTCTTGAGTAGAAAGCAGAGGTTGCAGGGATCATCTTTGTCAACTCCTGCTTCTGCTCCCACTACATCCATTGCTTGCTGTTTCCAGGTGAGATCCTCAAGGCTGTCAAGTGCTCAGGTTGGTTTAAATGATGACCTGCTCTAATGTGGAGCAAAGAGCTTGAGTCCAGCTTAGAGGCTGGCCTTGCTTAGGGAAAAATCTTCCAATTACTACAGACCAGTCATGTGGGGGTTGCCCATTTATGCAACAAAAAGGGAAACAAGTGTCCTGACCAATCCTGAAATACTGCTAAAAAGTTAAAATGCTCATGTAAGGGCAAAGTGGGAGGTTTTAACTCTATATGGCCATCGATGGACTTCATTTGTGGAAATGAAGTCAATTAATCCCTATTCAGGGTCTTGTACCCCATAGGGTTCAGGTGGCCGCAGCTGTGCCTGGCCCTGCTACCTCCAGTGTCACCCAATCCACCCAAAAGTGGCAGCTGGGGTTAAGGCACCCCAACCTGCCTTTCACCAGGGTGGTAACCGGTCTGGGGGTTCCCACACCACTGAGAACCCCACCAGGCCACCCACTCCCAGCAGAGTGCAGTTTTAGGTCATGCCCAGGACCAAGAGCCTCCAATCCATCCCCTACAACTCCTGCCCTTACCTCCAGGATGCTCCATGCAACCAAGCAACAGTCTTGCCTACCTACCAGCAGCAAAATGCCCTGCTTATATAGGCAGCTGTGAATCTAAAATGGCTGCTCTAATCAGGCACCTGCTGGCTGCTAGGCTCAGGCCCTTAAAGTGGCAAGCACAAACAGTGTGCTGCCACAGTCGGTATCGTTGTTATTGTCATTGTTCCTCTCCCCACCACCTTCTCTGCTTCTACAGCAAGATCAGTATCCCCTATTTATGCATGAGAATTATGAACATCCACAACATTGGATATTCACATAGTCTTCCTTATAAGAAGTATATTATTTCCTTGAACTCACAGTTCACTAATGATTTTGCAAATGTTGTCCATTTAGAGAAATGGGTTATTTTGCAAGTCTGAAAGATATGGCTGGATCATGGTGGTTAAAGGTAGTACCTGATTATCTGAAGTGTGATATGATATTGTTGGTATTGTATGCTATGAACTGTACTCCCCCAGTCTAGCTCTTTCACAGGCAAGAAAACATCACATTAATACTCACATTAAGTGGTACCAGTTTTAACTCTGAGTATTCATGAATAGGCAAAATGATAGCAATATAATCAGGGGTGGATCCAAAGGTAGTGCAATAATGCAGCCATACCCCTCTTTACTGCCATGCCACTAAAGCAGCAGAAGTCTTTTTGGGACTTAAGTGTTCAAATAGATAAGCATTCTCCCTTCTTTTGCCCTTTGTTCTCAGGCACGCCGCCCTCCACTGCCATTACATTCCCCTCTCCTCTACCTGCTGCTGGGGGTTGAAGAGAGTTCCTGCCCAGCCCAGCTGAGCTGCATGGGGTCTGCACTTAACCCCAGGACCACAGCAGTGCTGCACCTGGCCGGGTATTTCCACTCCCTGCTGGCTCCATCCGGGTGTTCCCTTCCAGGCCAGGAGCAGGTGTGAGGACAGGGAAAATGCCCCCTGGCTACTGCCACTGTTGCCACGGTTCCTAGTGAGGGCAACCCACACACAGCCCAGCTGCTCTCACCCCCAGGACAGTAGTTGGTAAGGGCACCAGTTTTAAACTCTCAAGCAATTATGAATGTACATAATGATGACAACTGGATGAATCATTGTATTGAATGAGTATTCCTCTATGTTTTGTTGGGAGTGCCTCATGGGTCCAGTATTATTCAGCATCTTCATTAATGAATTAGGATGATCACTGTACAATTAGTAAATTTGCAGATAACACCAAGTTGAGTGGAACTCTGGACACTCCAGAGGGCTGGGCTACGATCCAGTACAGCGTGGATAGACTGGCCAAATGGTCCACAATCAACCGAATGAGATTCGACAAGGACAAGTGTAAAGTTCTGCACTTGGAACAGAATAACTGCATGCACAAATACAGACCGGGGAATGACTGGCTTGGTTTGCACTAGTGCAGAGAAGGACCTAGGGTTACAGTGGACCATAAGCTAAATGTGAGCCAAAACTGCTCTTGTTGAGAAAAACAAAACAAAAAACAGGAGTGTCACATGCTAATCAAGGGAAGTAATTCTTCCACTCTATTCAGCACTGGTGAGGCTTTGCCTGGAGTATTATATATCATTTTGGGCCCCACACTTCAAGAAGGATGTGGACACATTGCCAAGCCTGGTTCAGAGCAACAAAAATGGTTAGAGGCCTGGAGATGACACTTATAAAGAAGGGCCAAAAGAGATAGGGTTATTTATTCTAGAGAAGAAAAGACTGAGGTAGGATTTGATAACAGGCTTCAGATACCTGAAGGGCAATAATAAAGAGGCTGGAGATGGACAGGGGACAGGAGCAGGAGGAATGACCTCAAGCTGCAGAAGGGGAAATTTAGCTTGGAGAGTAGAAGGAACTTTCTGACTATGAGAGTGCTCGAGTTTTGGAACAGGCAACCTAGATAAGTTGTGAAATCTCTATGCTTGGAAGAGCAAGTTTGGCAGACACTTGTCTGGGATGGCTCAGTCAGGGATGATCCTGACTTGAGTGGGGGGCAGAATCACATGGCCTTGTGAGGTTCCTTCCAGTCCTACTTTCCTATGACCCTATGAATGTGAGAGAGAGAGAGAGAGAAAACTAGCACCAAATGTAACTGTCGAGCATTCAAGAATGCACAAAACAAACTATTCTAGGTCAAAGAGAGAAGGAACCAGCTGAGGACACAATCTCTTTCTTCTGTCACTCAGTCCCTGGCCCAGTCCATTGGACAATATAGGCAGCATCTCACCTACATGCTGTACCTCTGGGAACTGCTGATACTAGCAGTCAGTGGAGCAATTATGGACTTCATCATCTTTTTTACTCATTAGGCTGCATACTACTCTTGGCCAGGTAGTCATGTATCTCCAGGTGGCCTGAAAATTACCCTGCTGAGCTTGAGGCTAGATTTTACTCTCGAAGATAGTGATGCCTGCCTCTACATCCAAGATTAGAAGCAATCCCCAAGTCACTGGTAGATCTATTTAATTTCCAAACTGTGGTGGAGAATTTATATCTCCCATTGTCCCCTTCTGCACACAGAAAATGGGTGGAGGGAATTCTTGTCCTACAAGGGGAGGGACGGAATGGAAAGATTGGTCCCCAGCTGAAAAGTCCTATGAACCCCTTAGATCTGTAGGAAGCCAAAACTATGCGCCTTGACGACAAACCCCTGAAATGCAGCTCCAAACATCCCACAGCTACCTAGGAGCATGCTTCCAATGGAACAGTAGCACTTGGGACTCCCCTTGACTACAGCATCTCCCAGAAGTAAGGGAGAAGTAACCAGGGACTGTATTAATTGGTTTTAGAGTATCACCCAGAGATCAGAGTAGGCAACCCCATATTCTTTCCCCCAATGTACCAACACACCAACCCTCACACACATTAGACCTCCCAAATATAAACCAGCTTTCCAGTTGAGGAGGGTTTTTTTTCTCTCCAGAAAGAATTGATAAAATCAAAACTAAGATGATGGAGTGAGGCTGTCAAGGCAAGAACAGGGAAAGGCCAGTTAGAATCTTCCTGCTGAGCCAGAAGTCTTACAGGCTCCAGCCTTGACGTAATCAAGCAGTGCTTGACCCAGGAGACTGAAGAAAATGAGTCAAGAACTGCACAAGGCTAGGTTTCAGTATACAGGCTGCACATACAATGGATCTGCATGCTAAGCTTGTGACTTTACAGAAGCCTAAAAACTGCTGTCAGTCTAATAGGTTTGAGTGTTAGGGAAGCATGCCCAAAGGCTTCTGCCTTGAAATCAACCCAGAAAGCTCAAGTCCCTACCATCACTTAGTTTGTTCTTTCACATTAGAAATAATTAAATCAGTTCACCAGACCTGTTTAAGTTACCTTAAAGACAACTGTGTTGTGATATCAACCCAGCCAGTTACCAAATAACCTCAGGGGCAGCAAGAAGAGGAAGTGAACACACAACCCACGCTGGCTACGTGCTAGAGAGCCATGCTCTAATGTCCCCTGGGTTCTGGCTTGAGTCACTGCAGGCATGTGGCTGCATTTCCCGAATCAGAAGTAAATGTCTGTTTATTTGCTTATTGGTTCAATCTTTGCAGTTTAGATTAAACTGCCTTGGGCTTTTTGACTGTCTGTACATACCTTAGTGTAAATAGGGTACTGTATCATAGGGTAATCTTATGCATATTGTTCTGGTGTTTGATGACTTCATGCATCATTGAATTAGAGTGATCTGAATTTTTGTTGCAAGTGATCAGTAAGATTGGCTCAGCTGCCACTTTAAAGGGGGTTACCATTTCTAATATGTGCTTGCATGTTTAAAAGCTCTGCTCTTTCATTTATTGGATTTATATTAGTTTCTAGGCTTCTACAAAACCACTTGTTCAGCATGCAGATAGGATTTTAAGGCTTAAGATTTCCTTAAGATCGATTGCATGTACAGCCCACGTGGTGCACAAGCCTAGATGTGTTTTCAGTTCTTGGCCTACTTTGGTTCCCTAGACTGAGCTCTGCAACTGTAGTAGGCTGGCATCTGTGAGATTTGTGGTTAAGCAGGGAGGCTGGTGGGCAAGAAATGTATTGGATTGTAGCAGGCTCAACTTTCAGAGCTTAGGTTGAGTCCCAGGCTTGAGCTCGTGCTGTTTTGATTGGTGGAGCCCTAATTGAAGACTGTGAAACTGTCAGGTCTGGAAGAATTCAGGGGTAGATCCCTGGAGCATATAAAAGGAGCTGCATGCCCAGCACAAGGGGCAGATGCGGCGAGAGAATCAAGGGGGGGTTGGCACAGGGCCGGACATGGAGCAGTGGAGTATGTGGGGGGCACACAGAGCCAGACGCGGGGCGTTGGGGTGGGCTGCACATGGCCAGAGGTGGAGCACCAACCACACCAGACCGTGGATGGTGGCGGCAGCCACTGTGTGCAAGCTTTCTCCACCCATCCCTGTTCCTGGGAGGCAGCCATGGCACAGGCTGGTGGGTGGCAGTGCTTCATTCCTGCCCACCCCTCTCTCCCATCATTCTTGACCGGCAAATGGCTAGTAATTACTATAAGGTGAGTACAGAACTGACTCAATGGAAACATACTATCTACTCTGTTCCTTTTAATTGGATTGATAGGGGCATTTTTATCATTGTAGAAGGAAAAAAGACAGGCAACATCTTTAAGTTAGTGTCATCGTAGTGAAATATCTTGTAAGAGAGAAACTTTGAAGCAGTTTTCTCAATATTTCATTTAATTAAGTGAAAATTTCACTGTTGGAAGGAGGAGAAAACTAGATCTTATGTATTTTTTCCTCTAGCTAAAAAATGGACCTTTCTGAGAGGAATCGTGCAACAATGGACATTAGTTTCCCCCTTTTTTTGCTGTGGGCTGCAACTTTTTTGCATTTGACAATTGCAAGCAAGTAATGTGAAACTTAAAGTAGTCATCTCGATAAGCCATCCAATGACGTTAATGGTTCATTAAACTTGAGCAGGGGCTGCAGTGTGGAGTTCTTTGTTTACGAATATTTACCTGAACGTACCCAGATATTAACGTCACTAAAATAGTACAAGGAAAAAAATAACTATTTCTTTCAGCCCACTTCTGAACAGATGCATATAAAATACGATACACACAAGCTGTACAAAAATTAGGTTGTTTTAGCTTTTGAAAAAAATTCTGGTATTCTAGCAAAACAAATAACTCTTGTTCTGGTGTTCTTTTTGGAAGTGCATCTTATGACTGAGATACCTGAGACTGAGATTGTTTTTGTTTCCCACAAGTGGTTTGCAGTTGAAAAGGAACCAGTTTAAAAAAGAAATAGAACTCCATAAAAAAATGGCTGTATGGATACAATACAGGCAAATATCCAGATTTTAAAACCCAATCCAGGGCAAAGGTTTGGAACTATATTAAAAACTTAGCAACTTCTAAAAGAAAAGTGTTGGAATTGTAGAAGGCATATGTAATTGTTGCCTATTACAATTACAGTTAAAAATAATGAAAATGTTATTTCCAGCCAAAGAGGATGAAATTCCAATGAATGGAAAGATGTTTAACTTGCATATAAAAGAGGAAACTCAGAATGAAGAGCTGCAATGGCATCCCAAAACTGGTCTTAATTTCCAGGCATTGCATTTAAGTGTACCTAAAGTCTGAGTCTCCTGGCATATCCTGCCTAGTTCTTTACCAAACACCTGATTGTATCTCCTATTGAATATTTATTACCTAACTGTGCACACAACGCTGTAGATTTTGTTGGGTCTGCTTATATAGGAAAGTATTAATTGTTGTGACTAAAAATTATCCAGTTGATATCTAACTGACTATGAATTCCTTGGTACTAGACCAAGAGGGCTTTTGTATGAGACATAGGAAAGGTTTTCAGGTATTAACTAAAAGGTTTAAATTCTCGTGTCAGTTAAATTGGGGCTGTCAAAAATACTGCCTGAAGCCTGGATTCAACCCATAAAGCTATATGTTTTTCAGCCTGCAGAGCTCCTAGAAGGGCCAAGAATTTGGGGATAAGACCCACCATCAAAATCTGGGGACTGGAGCCCTGTTGGGGTCATGTGTTGGCAGTGGGGAAGAACGATGACTACATTAACCCTTGCAGTGCTGCTTGTCCTGCCTCTGCTACTGTTGCATCTGAATCTGGCCTGCAAGAGCCCCATTATCTTGATTCAGTCCCCATGACGAGGGGTGAGTTTGGTATCCCTGAGTTATATTAATTTAATCTACCACATGGACACTCTTATTCAATAGAAAGAGTAGCTTGTTTGATTAGTTTTGGTTTATCACTGTGTTTCCAGGGTCTATGTTTTACACGCATATTTTAGTCTCTTTTAAGTTTTGTTCTCTTGTTGCACACATGTTTTATAAGTTACTCTGTCCTCTTGCTTTAAGCCACCCTGTCCCTTTGTTGGGAAGAATGGTATATAAGATTAAAACAAAAAAGCCATTCTTGCTCTGGAATAATAGTGTTTGAAAGGAAGTTATATCAGCTGGTATAATTAATACCAGTGTGCATACACCTTTTCCATGTAGACAAGGCACTGGAGCCCTTCAAGTTCCATTCCTGTATAGATAGATTTATCTCTGGGTGAATTCAAGAGTAAGTGGAGAATACTGAATGCTGGACTTCTCTATTGTGAGAGTCCACTTCATGCAAACCTCAAACACAATGATCTATCAAACCACTATCTACTTATTTCGAGTGTACTGTGTGTTCCAAGAGTTTATCGGTAGGCAGCTTGATGAATACCAGAGAACAATTATGAGACAGTGGCAGCTACTGTTTCAGAACAAAACCTTCAGGTGATTGACTTTGTTGCAAAGAAAAATTTTAAACCTTTCTCAAACTGGTTTTAACGGTTACCTTTTCTAACTTCTTAGCATATAGACACATTGTATTTGTAGTGCTACAAGGGCATTGGTAGTGTTATAAAAAGTGAGTGACCATATGTTTAGATTCTCTGTAATGCTGCAAAAATAGCAGATCCGTTTGTTCAGAAATTCTGTAGTCCCAGAAATGAACATGCTTCCATAGCCTTAGTTCTCCTTTAGCTGACATATGAGCAGAAAGTGTATAAAGCTTGTGGCCAGTACCTGTTCCTATTTTAATGAAAGGGATTGAGGGAGCTACTATCCCAGGTGCCATTCAGCAGTGTTGGTCTCTAGTCTAGATTGGTTAATTCTACTTCATACATCAAAACCTGTGTAGTGTCATGGCAAGCTCTGCAGTTTCAAAGGGATTTCTGCTATTACATGGTGTCTTCACATAACCACTAAGAGAGAGACAGAAATACCTATAAGAGTGTGTATGTTAAGGATTATGTTGTCTACTTTAGAAACGTAGTAAACATAAGCCATAATATATTAAGCCTACTAAGTGTCTTACATCTACGAATTGTGCTTACATCTAATTACAATTATATTCCACCCCAGTTCAAGTGTTTAAAATCTATTAATATGTCTGCTTTTGTAACACACCTTCATCTTACCCTTAAGGATGAGTCACAAAAAAGCAATGATGGGGAGAAGGATCCATCCATCTTTTGCATTAACTGTTGTCAGGGACTTGAGCAGGGTAGAACAGAAATCAGGTTTAGGTCCCTGGCAGATGTTACAGTTAAGATACAACTAACCTGTTAATTGCACCATAAATAGTAGCCCTGCCACATACTCAAGGAATTAATGGCATGACAAAACTGAAAACCAGACAGAAATATTTCACGAAAGACGTGTAACATTTTTGTAACTGCCTCATGCCTTAAATTGAAAGTGTTGACTGGGTAACCAGAGCTGGTTCAAGACCGGTGTAGTCCGGTGGCTGGGCCCAACAATCAGCCCTGGGACTGTATCGGATTTTTGAACCAGTCCCAGCCTCAAGACTGCTCGGGATCACAGCTCCAGTGCAGTCCTGCAGCTGGGATTGACCGTCAGCTCATTGTGCGCCAAGCTAAGTCTGCTTATGCTCCTGATAAATGGAATAGAAGCTGGTGTGTCTTGAAGCAGTATTACTATATCATCGGGTGATTTGTTCTGCAATGCATATTGTTCTGATATTTGATGACTTCACGTGTCATTAGATTAGTACTCTGAATTTTTGTTGCTGGTATTTAATAAGATTAGCTCAGCTGCCTATTTTAAAAAGGGTTACCATTGCTAACCTATCCATTCAGGTTTAGGAGCTCTGCACTTTCATTTAGTAGATTTATGTAAGACACTGGTGTTCCTACTTAGCAGTCCAAATGAATTTTGGAAGACGCACGCGCGCACACACGCGCGCGCATACACACACACACCCCCTTGCTGGCTTTTCTGAGGTGGAGCAGAACAGTAACGCAAGGGAGTTGTCTCAGGTTCTTATGCCGAAGATTAAATTGAGATGTGTTGTGTCACTCTTTGGATATAAGTATTTTGCTGCTGTTTAGAATTACAAGATTTGAGCTTCCTTCATAGCCGTGATTATAAAGCATGTTGAATAATGTTGTAGTGTTAGATGTGTAGTGTCAGCTGTCTTGACCATTGTTAATTCTCAACATATGAAAGAACATATCAAGTCTGATAGAAAATATGACTTTCATGATTCTAATAGACAGCTTGGAAGTGGATTTTCTTGTTTGCGCTAACTTGGAGCATCAAATAAACAAGTTTATCTGGTTCTTATGAGAGAGTACAGAAAATAAAGGGAAAGAGTGTATTGTCAGCAGCAGCCCTTGCCAGCCTTCCACTGTGAAACTAATTCAGTGCAGCAGGCTGACCTCTCCCCATTATCAAGAATCAAAGCGGGGGAGGTTGGAGCAACAACGAGAATATCAGCAGTGTAGATGCAAGCCAGAACTCTAAGAATAGCACAATATGTTCTCAGGTTTTATCAGCTACATTTTATCATGTCCCCTTTCTCCCCACCGCAGCTGCCTTTTCACACTTTTCCCATTCCCTTTGAACCTGACTGCCATTCATTTGCATTTTTGCAGATCTGCATTTGGCATTTTGGCTTCTGTTCTACCCAGGAAAGTACACAAACACCAACAGACTTTTCCTATGCCTGAAGAAGGGCGTTTGGTCTTGAAAGCTTGCAAAGAACATTTTTTCGAATTATTTAGTTGGTCTAATAAAAGATATCACATCTCTCCAAAGAACCTTGTCTGCCAATATGTTCCTAAACACTCCAGGTATTGGAGATTAGAGTATGAGTTGAAAGCTTGGAAGTAAATCCACATGTCCTAATACTTTCAGTGTGCATGTGTCAATGAACATGCCTCAGCTGGATTTACTAGCAGTAGTGGTATACAATGGATTTGTACCTTGTTGGGGTTTTTTTGCAGTTTTATTGGATAAAGACCATTCTCTGTTCTTTTGCAAGCTTCCTGCTCTTTCTTGCTCTATTACAAGAGAGATTTAAACTTTACTAGCCTGACGTCTTCCTTGGAAAAAGAGTTATATATTGAGAGGAATCCTCTTCCTATCCCTTGATTATCTGAAGAGAATAGGTCTACCCCAATCCTAATGTTTGTTTAAATTTCCCATCTGCCAATGGGGAGAGGGATAAGAATAAGTAGCAATTTTTTTTTCTGGAAAAATGGGCAAAGGAAAACTTCCTTATTGCTCCTACAAGCTTACAAAAAAGTTAGTAATCATTTCAACAGTAAGGGAGTGGTATGCACAATATCCTACTTAGATAGCTAGTTGATGTGAACAAAATGCACCAGAGAACCAAGTTCGTACGTCATCAAAACTCTTGACATGCAATCTGAGAGTTATTTAACATGAAGGAAAAAGCTGCAACAGCAGCATTTTAAAGCCTGCAAAAGCTAAGGATTATGGCTGACAGAACAGGGGGAAAACCCTTTTTTCTCTACTTCCCAGAAAAAGTAAAGAAGATGGACTTTGCACAAGTTCCTTATCCTTAAGCAGAATAAATGGTAAAACAGGCTACCTGTTGTATATTCCTTTCTCTCTCTTTCTCTCTCTCTCTCCTTATTTTGTGTTTTGGGTGTGTGAATGCAGATTAAGTCTGTAGTCTTAGGCACAAATGTGTGCACGTGTCCAAAAATCCAGTTTAAAATATTACATCCAATATCACTGTTTCCAAGATTCCTCACTTGAAATACTGTCAGAAACCATGCTGCCAGTGATTGACTCAAGCTTATGAACCTATTCTGTTCTTGGAAGGGGGAGGTTGTTAAATGGAAGCACAGAAAGTGCATGGCAATATAATCAAGATATTGGCTTAAAAAAATTACTAACTGGAATGTCAAAGGTTCTCTGAAGATTTACAGCTTGTGTTGGCTTCATTAGGATTAGCTGTTCTGAAAATCAGGTAATTTTATAATTAGGAAACTAAATATTGAGTTGGAAGCCTTATTAGGAATCCAGCTTTCAGGTTATTAAACCGAAAGTAACATGTTTTGCCCAACCCTGATCCTTCTTACATACTTTTAATTTGCAGAGGAGGTGCATAGGTTGTGGAGGGTTTTTTACCTAACTGTTGACTAAGAAAAGTACCCTTCTTTATAAAACAGTATCCACAGAATGTTGTCAGTACTTGTTCAATTTGTCTCTTATTTCAATTCTAATGTGCAGAATTTGGGATGAAAAGCATGAAATGCCATTGGCTTTTATGTAGAGATGAAGTGATATTTTTGTCAGTTTCTGGATAATGTAGAACAAAATGAAGGAACACAGATCTTTTTATTTCTTTTCTAACTTTTAATTTCATCAAAAGCATAACTGATATGAAGTCCCAAGTAACTTTACAGTAGACATGAAATGAAGATCCAGAAACTCTAGCAGCTACTAAATCTTTAGTTTTCCACAACTTTTAGCATATCTGTGAAACTGCATGGCACACTACTTGAGTTTTTGTTACATAGATTATTTTTGGCAACGTGGGCTGATGAGATTGTAAAACGTATGAAAAAGCTCTAGGCAGACAAGATTCCTTGGGTAAAGAAGAGCACACACCAGCTAACTTCCTTAGCCTGACAAAGGGGTTTTGAACCTGAAAGCTTGCGTAATAACTTTTCTCCAACAATTTGGGTTGGTCTAATAAAAGATATCAAATTCACCCAAGGAATCTTGTCTGAAAAAGCTCTAGGCTTTCAGGTGTACTACCAGATCTTTCACTTGTCTTTGGTCATGACCTAGCATTTCTTTTAAACTTTCAAAATAGAAGAATGCTGATGCTGACAAACAGAAAAGAGCAACAAAATAAATTTAAAATTCAGAACTGCAGAACATGTAATGCAGAACGTAATATAAATGAATTAGGTTATGTTTTTAAAGTAGCAGTCTGATTTTTAGGAACTTCTTGACAAAATTGCTGGTGTGTTTTTCATAATGAGATTTATAAAAATATTTTCCTGACATTGTAGTAGCTGATAAGTGTTCTGCAAAACATGAAGAAGTTATACAATTTAAAATGTTAAGACGCCACAGTTCTCAGATGAGATCTAAAATGTTTATTTCAAATTTATTGTGCAGAAGGAAAAATGGAACCATCTTGTAAGACATGATATAGGAGAAGAAATAAAGGTATATAGTAGTGCATTGCAGCCTTAAATCCTATGATGAAAAAAACCCAAACCAAAGTTGTTTTGAAATTGTTATCGGTTCTAAAAAAAATATTTTCCAACTTTGTTGATGGATGGCTTTGTGATACTCTAAGAATACAAATTTCAGTGGCTGTTTTATATTTAATGCCCCAAAACCAACAAACTCAATACCATTAGTTTAGTTTAAAATTTCTGTCTTGCTTTTTTCCTGTGAGCCCCCTGCTAATTTAAGCAAGGTCTTTAAAAAGCCACTTTCCTGGGACTAGTACCATACATGGATAAGCAACGAGATATCGTATAACAACTTTCAATGGCTACCAAATTTGGTTGGATTCTACTTGCATTGGTTTCCTAGTGTGCAAGCAGTGTGTGAGATACATGAATGTGTTGAATGAACCTGCATGTGTGGATCTTAAGTTTCTTTCTGTTGAATTTGTTAAGGCCAATACATGTATACTTTTACTTTGTTTACAACACAGTTTGTGCCTCCCAGTCTGGCGGCCCTCTTCCACATTTGTGGCTGGAATCATTTATTTGTGAAAGCCTTGGACGATCATAATGCAATGTTTTACTTATTCCATTGGAGTGGATTGTATTAAGAGCCTTTTCCACCCTGTGACACAAATTAGAGTGGGATATAGTAACAATTGCACTAATACTTTTAAAGTTAAAAACCACTTCTACCATTTCACTGATGGTTCTGCCTTCCCTGTAGTGTATGCAGGCAGGGAGTGGGGCAGAATACCATCTCTGTCTCCCACCAACCTCTGCTATCTGACAATTTGGTTACCATGGTCATGGCAGAGGGCAGACAACTCTGACCTCATTGGATTCAGGTAACCCTGAGTTGTAACCTGAGCTGGATACGTTCCAGGGGGAGGGGGAAATCTGCTCCCTCTGCCTATGTGACTGGCTTCACGTGCCTGGGTGCTAAGCAATGTCATCATGACTGGGAGGGGGCTAGAGACCCTGCCAGTCTACCCAGCAACCAGTGATGCATTTCAGATTGGTTGGCTGGCAGCCAACAGTCGCTGGCCTTCATTGGATCAAGTAAATGAGGTCATAAGGTCATAAATTAAGGACTGCCCAGGAGGAGGGGGCAACAGCCATGATGAGAACACTCAGAGAAGCTGGACCATCTGAAATTTGCTCGCTCTCTCTTGAAACTGATGATCAATGAACTGCCTGCTTCCAGAGAGAATCTCCACCTGCCTCTGGATGATGCTTGTACGTAAGCTGCTTGATATCTAAATAGATATGTGGCTTGCAGTAACATAGGTGCTTAATCAAAAGCTACCATGCCACTGTTTGCTCTAAGGGATTTCTCTAATGTTGCTCTACCCTGTACCCTATTCCAAACCTACTCCTTGAAACCAATAAAGTTCTCCTCTGTACCTCGCATGGGAGACTTATTGGGAGAGGGTCTAGATTATGCCTCGGGGGGTCCCCTTGGTTCGGCTGACTAATGGAGACCACTATTTGTGCTTCAGACTGAGGAAAGCACCCCAGGTTCTTATAGTGGGTCAAGTACTCTCAGTGACTAGTAGGCCTGTGGTTCCTAGAGGGTGCAGGTCCAAGATCAGTCCAGACTCTGAGTGGTGGTGGTGTTACCCCAAGGCTTGCAGGGGTGCTCCAGGAAGGGGGTCGGCTGGACATGAAGCACCTCCAGAGAGGCACTTGGAGCCTGGAAGGTAGTCAGGTGCTGTGAGGCGGGTGGCTCAACACAGGAGCATCTCCTACTGGCCCACCACAGGGTGTATCAGTGTGTGTGTATGCAGGCAGGGACAGTGTGGGGGGGCACACAGGGACTGTGTGCTTGTGTGTGTAGGCAGGGGTAGAGTGCATGTGTGTGTGTGTGTTCATAGTCTGTGTCCCACATGCACACACCACCGTGCATATGCACCCACACCCCCCTCGCACTGTCATACACAACAGACCACACACATCCCCTCACATTCCTGGCACCCAGCCCCCCACAAGCCCCATACCCACTCCCACCCCACATATCTACACACACCCACACGCTCTCTCACCCCATGTACCCACAGCCCCCCACAAACCTAGACCCACCTCTCCCAATATACATGAGTAAGACTTCATTTTAAGCTACTGTGCAATCACCTCTTTGTACACTACACAAACACATGTAAATCAGGACAAGAATATTTTTGAAACCTAATTAGTGAATGCTGTAGATGTTTGCTTTTTAGAATATAATTTGGTATTTTTCTGGTTCCAAGATGGCAAAACTTCTTGTTGAAAGAAGTACTTCTGGGGGCAAGGGGTGGGACTTCTGGTGGAAAAGGTCAGAAGTTAGGGGGTGACACTTCCAGTCACAAGATTTTGACCAATGGTGGGACATCTGTGAAGGAGCAGGGCTACCAGTGTGGCCCTCGGTAGCTTGCCAAAACTCAATAAGCGGCCCTCCACCCAAAATAGTTGCCTGCCCCTGTTGTAGAGGGTGGGAGATTGTGTTTCTAGATTAGGCTGTGTAAATAATCTCTCAATACAAAGTCAGCCAGTTTACTGCTTCCACTGCTTACTGCTACATGCAGCATACTTGAGGAGAATGGTAAGTATCCTTGCATTCACGTTGCCAATTACTGTGTGCTGAGCTATACAACTGTTTGGGTGTTTTTATAGCCAGTGTTAGGTACTTCCATTTTTGCTGGGGTTTTGTTCCCCATCCCTCCACATGCTGGAATGGCAACCATTGAACATAGTCAGCAAAAATGCCCTTCTGTTTCTGAAGATGACTTTTCATCCTCCCAGTCAAGGCAGGCACTCTCCCCAACTAGTTGCAATGCCATCACAAGCTGGAACTATTCACCCCCAAAACAGTTGCTCTTCTCACCTGAATGTCTTTTCCTCTCGTTTCTTGTTCAGGTCCTAGTTTTTCCATTACAGTCAGTGTGTATATATATGAATTTCATTGAGCAATGAATCTTGAGCAATGAATCTGTATCAAAGTACACACTGCATTTTGGTTGAGATTTATGCAGAAAATCAGTGCAAGCTTAGTATGGCTTAATACAAACCTGTCTGAAGCTTTTAATATCAACAAAACCTGTAAACTCATTTTTATATCAAAATGATTAGGCTTTGGTATAAACACATTTCTCAGAGTTTGAACTCTGACATCTAGTCTTGGCAGTATGTTTGCAATTAATGTCATACCAGCATCATACATTTCAAAAAGAAGCTAGAATTCAAACAACTAATTACAAGTCCAAGCACTTTCTCCCCCTATAAATGGCTCTAACTCATTGCAAAACAGCACAGAGGGTGCAGCCATGTACTTGCTTGTCCTCAGGGGATATAAAATGGGATTTCAGATGCACAGTGCTCTGGTGGGGCTACAGTGTTACAGAGCAAGGCTCCCTTTTCCCTATTTCCGCAGCCTTTTTACCTAATTCCAGAGTACGTGGCTGTTCCATTCACACACAGCTTCCATTTTTTTTCATCCTGGTAGATAACAGCAGGGTGTTCTGTAGGATTCTCCACTGCCTTCACAAATAGGTTGTTTTTTCACCTAGAGCAGAGGCATGCCCTTTAATGTTAGCACCTCTTGGAGAAGCATTCATCCGGTCTTCATCTCCAATCTCTCCCACCTATTCCTAACACTGTTAAATAGATACCCAGTCCTGACAACCCCTGCAAAGTTGAATGAAGCAGAGCAGCAAAACAGCAGGTAACCCATTCTGTAACTCAGTAGAATCCTGCTTAGGTAGTTTAGGAAGTTCAGTGCATCTGTGTACCAGTGGGCACAAGACAAAGGCTGGAAAAGGACCCATTGCTTCCAGCGTCTCCCAAGGCTGGGGCAAGGCTCTAGAAGAGGCAGCACCTCAACCCTCTGAAGGTGTGCTTGGTGGCGGGGGAACTAACTTGTGGCGGCACAAATACTGAACTGTGAACAATAGCTGCTTACCATTATTCTCCCCTTCTAGTGTCAGAATGTCAGGGAACAACACTAGCTCTAATCATGACATAATGTCTGGTGAACTGTATGGTCTAGCGGGAAAAACAAGGATGAAATGCTTGGAGTTTGTGGAGGCATTGGTGAAACGTGAGAGGGAAGCACAGCCCAGGTATGAGAAGGGGAGGGTAGTTCCTGAGGCAAGGTGAGGGCACTTCTGTCACAAGACTGGTGGTAGAGGGGCTCCATCTGAACCAAGAGCTGATGGATAAAGTTCTTATTTTAAATGAATGGAGACTGGCTATTAAAGCGTGTACAAATGGAAGTGTAGCAACAGCTAATAGGCTTAACCAGTAAGCAATGGCTGGAGAAAAAGTTCCAAAGCTCCTGCTCATCAGCATCATCCTGTCCAACTATATCCCAACGGCATAGTTGGTCCAGTAAAATTATCCCCCCTAAGAAATGCTTGCCTCTGGCATCATTTTTGGGTGATCACAGCCACATCACTCTTAGACTACCTACCAACACAGGCATTCAACAGTAGTACCTTCAGCGGCTTCCTAGCTGACTGGTTCTCACTGTTTAAGAAGTTCTGGAAGCTTGCACTTTGTCCACTGGGGGTTGCATTTTACAGACAAATAATATCTGGTTTTCTTTTTTTTAAATGCAAATCTATTTTCTTTTGTCATTCAGGCAACCACTGTTTGTAAACTTCCTTTCTTATGAACAACGGGTGTCAAACATATGGCCCATGGACAAGATCTGACCTGCAGAGCTATTTCACCCAGTCCTTGAAGCTCCCAGAAGGGCTGAGAATTCAGAGGTGGAATGTGTGGGGGCAGGGACTGAATTCCCAGGCATGGAGCCCCACTGGGGATGTGGGGCAGGGGGGGAGGAGAGAGGTGTGCAGTGTTTGTGTTAACCCCCCCACCCCTTCCCCATGCCTCTGCTCTCACCACCGCTTGCCCTGCTGCTGCTACTGCTATGGCTGGGTCCAGATCCAGCCTATGAGACTCCTTGAACTCTGGATCTAGCTAATGAGGAACCACGCAGCATGATTCTGGCCTAGATGCAATTGAACTTGATGCCCCTGTTATAGACTGTGGGTCAGCCTTGTATAACTATTCACATGCCTACCTTAAAAATCACAACCTATAGTATTTAAAACTCATGGAAGTACTAGGAACATTCAAAACATGCCCTATGTTTGATCCAGCACTAACAGCTAAAAGCTTGCAATGTTTAAAATTCATGATAGCACAGAAAGTATATATGGTAGATGCCCTAAACAGCCAGTGAACTCCGAGGCCTAGTAAAGGGGCCAAGATTTTGAAAATGGGTTCCAGCACTAATGCCAACGCTACCAGGGAGTTGTGGCAGTGCAAACTCATTGGTAACCCTCTGAGGATGCTCAAGCTTTATAGTAAGTGGCAATAGTAGATTTTTAATGGTGGTGCATATTTTCATCATGACAGCTTTCCTGGTTAGTTTGGCCCTATCCATCTTGCTTGCGACTGTCTGGTAGTACACAGGTGTATCAGGTCTCTAGTTTGACTGCCTAGATCTGGCTAGTGACTGACTGGTGTAGGCAGGTGTGTCAGGTTTCTACTTGGACTGCCTAGATTTGGCTACATTCAGTATGCATGCTAGTATACATTGTGAAACAATCCCATCATTCACTGAGCCTGGCAGCAGCTCAAAGGACTGTGTAATACTCATTAGGGCTGTACGAAACAGCACTGGTTTATTTCTACTTCCAGTTCACTGTTTTGACAGGACAGTGTTTTGGTTCGAGTTTTGTTTAATTTTGAAGCGCTGTGCCATTTTGTTTCGTCTAAACTTTTTCACTGTTTTGATGCTGTTTTGACGTTTTGCCCATAGGCTATAATGGGAAATCATGAAACTGCCTATAACTTTGTCATTCCTTGCCTGATTTGAACGAAAACAACAGGGATGGTAGCCCCTGCTGAGGCCACAAAGTCTGTCAAGTTTCAGGGAGATAGGTGCAGGGGTTTCTGGGAAATTACCTCAAGCTGCTGACAAGCAAAACTTGTGACACGTGTGACTTTGTGTGTGTTAAGGCGTGCCCTCACTGGCATTGGGGCCTCTACACAACATGGTAGTGTGCTCCAATATGATCTCCTCCTCCTCTACAGCCTCAGACCAGTCCACCACTTTAAATAACAACAGGTAATAACTTAGCAAGTAGCACCAGCAGCATCTCCGGCAGCCAAACTGTCACAGAGCCTTTTTTCCCTTTCGTACAGGAGCTTCTTCTCCAGCAGCTGCCAGACAACTCTCCCTGCCAGCCCCAGCCCTGGGGCTTAGATGTGCCCAGGGCCCTACGTCCTTCCCATCAGCTGACCAGGGAAAAGAGCTAGCAGTGTTGGTCTAAGGACGTGGCACTGGCAGACAAGGTTCTTTGGTATAAGGTTCCTGAATAGTTAGAGAACTATATCTTAGCAAGGTTTGGGGTTGAAAAACCCTACGTCAGGCTGAGGAAGCACCTGCAGTTGGTATGTGTGCTGTTCCTGGATGGAAGTAATAGTAAAGCAGCCAGAGGCTGGCATGCAATGCAGGCGAGAAAGCCGGTCAGTAAAAATGGAAATTGAGATGTCGGGGGGTGAGGGACAGGCTGGGAGCTGGGGGTGCATTCTCCTCTTGTTCTTGCAGACAGAAAAGTTCCTTTTTTCTGGTTCATTCAGCATTGTTATAACATTGGATCTCAGAACTTGAGACAAAATTTCCTGTTAAGGATAATAACCAAATTCAGATTAGCTGCTAACCGGTGTAGTTCTGGCTTTCCATCCATTTAGGGCAAGTCTAAAGTTGCCCCAAGCCTCCAATTACTTAATCAAAGTAGGGTCTATTAAGGTAACACAGAATTATTTTCTTTCTGTTCTGCTTGGGAGTTTTCAAACTTCAAGCTTCATTGGTAAATTTGGAAGCAGGGGGAAGCTACCAAGGAGGAGTATACCTACTTGGCCTGCACGTGCAGGGAGGCAGTTAGAAAGGCCAAAGCAACTACAGAGCTGGGGCTGGCAATGCAAATTAAAGACAACAAAAAGTCTTTTTTAGGTATGTAGGGAGTAAAAGGAAGGCACAGGACAGCATAGGACTCCGACTGAACAAGGAGAAGCAATTAGTGACAGAGAGGGGGGACAAGGCTGAGCTATTCAATGAGTTTTTTGCCTCAGTGTTCCTGGATAAGTCTCTCAAGATAAGTTTCCTAATGGGTTCTTAGATGGGCAGAGGGACACCAGCCCACCAACTGTCGATGCTGATTTGGTGCACAGTCACTTGGATGAACTGGATGTGCTCAAGTCAGCAGGCCCAGATGAGCTGCATCTGAGGGTACTGAAGAAATTGGCTGGTGTCATAGCAGAACTACTGGCATGGCTGTCTGAGTGCTCGTGGCACTTGGGTCAGGTCCCAGAGGACTGGAAAAGAGTCAATGTGATCCCTGTTTTCAAGAGGGGGAGCAAGGAGGGTCCGAGTAATTATAGGCCAGTCAGTCTCACCTCCATCCTTGGACAGGTCTTTGAAAAGATTATGAAGGATCGCATTTGTGGAAGTCCAGGGGGAAAAATAATGCAGCAGGGAAACCAGCATGGATTTGTAGCAGGTAGTTCATACCTGACCAGTCTAGTTTCATTTCATGATGATCACAAAATGCTTAGATGCAGGAATAGGAGTGGATGTCATTTTCTTGGACTTTAGCAAGGCCTTTGCGGTACCTCATCCTATTTTCATAAATAAATTACGAGGTTGTGATGCAGATGTTTACATGGTCCAGTTGGTGGCAAATTGGCTTAGCGGTCACACCTAGAGAGTGGTAGCAGACGGGTTGGTATCGACTTGGAAGTATGTGGGTAGTGGGATCCCACAGGGTTCAGTCCTTGGACCTGTACTCTTCGATATCTTCATTAGTGACTTGGATGTGGGTGTGAAGTGTACTCTGTCCAAGTTTGCGGAGGATACTAAATTGTGGGGTGAAGTGCACACTCTGGAGGGTACGGAATGATTGCAGGAAGACATGGATAGGTTAGAAAAGTGGGCAGTACACAATAGGATGCCGGACAACAAGGACCAATGCAGAGTGCTGCACCTAGGGCACAAAAATATCCAGCACATCTACTGGCTGGGAAGTGACCCTCTCAGCAGCACAGAGGTGGAAAGGGATCTTGGAATCATAGTGGACTCCAAGATTATCATGAGTCGTCAGCGTAGCGAAATCATCATCAAATCTAACTGCACTTTATCATGCATCAACAGATGCATGACAAATAGAACCAAGGAGGTGATACTTCCCCTCTATGCGGCATAGGTCGGACTGCAATTGGAGTACTGCCTCCAATTTTAGGCACCGTACTTCGAGAAGGATGTTGATCAACTCAAGAAGGTCCAGAGAAGGGCCACTCATATAGTTAGAGTCTTACAGGACAAGCACTATGCGGAGGGACTGAGGGACCTGGACCTCTCCAACCTCCACAAGAGAAGGCTGAGAGGTGATCTTGTGGCTGCCTACAAATTCACTAGGGGGGCACAGCAAGGGATCGGAGATGCTCTGTTCACCAGGGTGCCTGTTGGGGTAACAGGAACAGTGATCACAAACTGACAGAGAGCAGTTTTAGGCTAGATATCAGGAAAAACTTCTTCATGGTAAGGGTGGCCAAAATTTGGAATGGGCTTCCAAGGGAGGTGGTGCTCTCCCCTATCCTGGGGGTCTTTAAGAGAAGGCTGGGTAGGCATCTGGCTGGGGTCATCTGACCCCGGTACTCCTTCCTGCTTAGGCAGGGGGTTGGACTCACTGATCTGTTGAGGTCCCTTCCAGCCCTAGCATCTATGAATTTCCTGAGCTTTCCTTTTTAATGGGTGCCCTTCAGTCTTTAATTTTCTAACTTTGTTTGTGAGCGTTTTTCCCAGGTTCACCTGGTAGCTTTTAACACAGGCTGCTGAAAAAAACCTTTTGTTATGTTTTTTAAAAAAGTATTGAATGAATACTGAATGTTAAGTATAGATTTTAAGATTGTTGAAAATGAGGGAAAAAAGAGAACTTCCCTTTTATGTTCTTTTCACATAACAAGATAAGATAGAACAGTAGGTGATATTGGTGCTGCATAGTATGTGTCTAAAATGTCTGCCCCAGGCACAATTTTTGTGCTAGAATTGAGAATCCTGTGTGTTTTTATGTCAAATCTTTTGTTCCCAGACTCTAAAAAATAATACACTTATATGCATTTAAATGATGGATTAAATTATACATACCTCTAGATAGACTTAACAGTCTTAGAAAAGCAGTGGTCTGGAGTTGAACAATCCAATACAAGCCACAGGGGGAAATGAGAAGCTTGCTGTAGTTATTTAAGTTGTCACTTTGTGAAGGCACTGAGTATTCCTGACCCTGCAAAAATAGTTCAGCACATTATGGCGATGCTGATGTTACAGTTAGCTCATCACCAGTGGTCAGGACTTCTAGTTTTTCATCTGTTCTGGGGGGAAAAGTACCTCCAGCAATACTGTGTGTTCTAAAGCTGTTCGTGAACATTGGTTCGTTGTTGAGTTCTGTGTAACAAAGGACAAATTCAGTCTTTCCATTGGAAAATTAAAAAAAAAAAAAATGAAATGCTTCTGTGTGTTCCGAGACTGTATTGTACCCAAGGAAAGCAACGGGGACAGAAAACACTTTTAATCTGCATCTGGAGAATTATGATTTGCTTTAAATTAAAACATTTAGCTTCTGTATATAAGTGCAGACATTTAGCAGATATATGTCTTGATCTTGTGGTCAGTCTTTTGAGTATTTCAGCTTGTGAGAATGAATGAAGCTTGAATTAATCTATGCATTCTTGTTTATAGTGTCAGTAGTTTGTTGATCAAAAATTGTTTATTCTGATAGGGTTATAGTATTATAAGACTATAGGAACCAACTGTCAAATTCTTTGCAAGGTTACCTCTTTAACGTCTAGCTGTAAAGCAATAATACTATATTACATACAACCCCTAAAGCATCTCTTTCCCTTCTCTTTCCCCAAGTGAACTGAGCATGGGCTGAACACGGCAGACATCAGTTCAGAGCTAATCTGAACTGATTAGGCACAAAGAACCTGAAACCTGATGTTAGAAGGAGAGTACCTTATTTTCTAATGACAGCTGATGTTACTTATTTCTGTAAAGAAGAGCTAGTAGGTTTGCTAATGTAAATCAACTAAGGCTATTAATCATCCTGCTCAGTTGTTGAAACAAAGCAACATAGTACAATGTTTTTCCCTCATAACTAAAGCATAGGGAACTCTCCCTCCCATATAAAGTTTTATTTTCTGCAGGTTTTTAAAGAAATTTTAGATTTAGACTTTAAAAGTAAGTATTACCATTTAAGTTCAACACACACCCACACAAAGGAATAACTGTGTGCGGGTATGCATATTCTTAAACCAAGTATGTCTTCTTTCTCAGGTAACATGCATGTGTCACTGGCTGAGGCCTTGGAGGTTCGGGGAGGACCATTACAGGAAGAGGAAATATGGGCTATATTGAATCAAAGTGCGGAAAGTCTTCAAGAGTTATTCAGAAAAGGTAATCTGTTGCTTCAGAGCTGTAATACGAGTAGTTTTGAAGTCCCTTTGAGAAAAAAAAATTAAATATCTTTGGTGAAAGGTGTTGTTGGCAGCGGTGGCAATCCCTCACAGTCAAGGATGATCACTCCCACAGGTCAAGTAAAGGGTTGTAAATGAGTCCATTCATGGCTAAGAAGGCCAATCCTAGAGCCACAGACTCTGGCAAACACCACAGGTGGTGGTTAAAAGGAGAGTCGAACCACAGATTTCTTGGTCTAGTTCTCTTTCACACTGTTTCTGTTGCCACTCTGCCTCCAGGATGAGACAGTCTTCCTCAAAGTAAAATGTACCTTCTCTCACAAGAAGTTGCCATGTGGCCTTGTTCTGGGCTAGTTTTTCCCAATCTATGGTTTCAATGCCACACTTAATATTCACCTTGAGGGTGTCTTTGAAGCTTTTCTGCTGGCCCCCATGTGTTCTTTGTCCTTGGCTGAGTTGGGAATATAGCAGCTGTTTTGGTAAACATGCATCAGGCATATGCACACAGTGCCCTGTCCACCACAGCTGATGTTGGTGGTGTTGGCATCAGTGAGGACACTAGCATTTGTGCAATGAGCCTCTCACTATGTGCCAAGGATCTTCTGGAGTTAGTGCTGGTGTTTTCAGGTGTTCCTTATAGGTCACCCAAGCTTCACAGCTGTAGAAAAGAGTTGGATTACCACAGTCTTATATAGTAGGAGCTGTGTTTGAGTCCTGATGTCATGATTGTTGAATGCATGATGACTCTGTCTTCTGAAGGCAGAGCTGGCACATTGGATCCGATGTTGGATCTCCTCATTGATGTTGGCCACCTGTGAGAGCTGGCTGCCAAGGTATGCAAAGTGTTCAGCATTCTCCAGTTCCTGTCCACCAGTCAGGCTCTTTGCTGGGGGAGTTGACTGCCCCAGAGCAGGCTGGCGAAGCACCTTTGTTTTTCCGATGCCAAGGGTCAGTCCAGGGACTGGTATGCTCAAGAGAAGCAGTTAAAGGCCATTTGTAGGTCTTACTCCATATGTTCAACGATAACAAAATTGTCAGCATACCTCAATTGAGGTGGTTGTTGTTCCACAATTGAGGCCGAAGTAACTTTGGTTTTTCCACGGAGCTGAGAGAGATTGAAAAGGTTCCCGTTAGAGGTGCACCAATACATTGGTTTGATATCGGATCGGTACCAATATAAAGAAAATTGTCTATATCAGATATCGGCCCGATGGACCTGATAATTTGGCTGATAAATGCCTGTGCTGTGCGCAGCCACAGAGCAGCATGGAGCAAAGCCTGCAGCATGGAGAGGTGCATCCAGCTGGTAAGTCGGAGGGGAGGGGGCAGGGAAGGTGTGTAGGGGGCATATCAATGCCCCCTGTGGTGTGAGGGGGACACATGCAGGGACACGTGCTGCCCAGATGGGGCGGCGGGGGAACGGGACAGAGGTGTGGCTTGTGGGGTGGGGGTGGCTGCCACCGCTCCTTGCACCCCAGGAGGGTGGGGGGGTGCCCTCAATTCTGCATGGCCTGGGGCAGGCTGCAGCTGCGGGGTGAAGCTAGAGCCAGCATTGTGTGGGGCTTTTCTTACCAGGGTCTGGGCTTGGAGTGGGCTCTGGCGACGCTGGGAGGAGGCTGCAGCCACCCCAAGTTTTGCCTCAGCTTTGCTCCCAGCCCCGCGCTGCCACCCACCGCTCAGCACAGCTGTGGCTGAGCGCCCTGCCTCCACCTAAGTGCTGGGAAAAGCCACAGCTGTGCTGAGGGGCAGGTGGTGGTGTGGAGCTGGGCGCGGAGCTGCAGCAAAATTTGGGGTGGCTGCAGCCTCCTCTGAGTGCCCCCAGAGCCTGCTCTGAGCCCATCTCCCAGCAAGAAGAGCCCTGCGCAGTGCTGGCTCTGGCTGTACCCCACAGCTGCAGTCCACCCTGTGTGACGCAGATCGGAGAGCACGCTCCCCCCACCCTCTGGGGGTGCAAGCAGCAGTGGCAGCCACCCCCACCCCATGAGCTGTGCCTCCGTCTTCGCTCCCCCGCCCTGGCTGGGCAGCAGCTGCCCCTACTCATGCCCCCTCCCTCACTGTTGGGGCCATTGATCTGCTCCTCCATTCCCCTTCTCTCCCCCTCCTCTTCCACCACAGTGAACTTACCAGCTGATGGCAGCTGTATCAGATCCGTACCAGCCAGTATGCCTTCTTAAATATTGGCTATCGGTATCAGCCCCCAAAATCTCTATCGGTGCACCTCTAGTTCTTCACTCCCCACCCACAGTCCTCCAGCCCCACCCCCACAGGCCTGCCAGAGAGGGCCCCCAGTTACCAGAGCTATGGGGCCAGGGACCTGGGTCCATAGTCCCCTACCCCCCACAGCAGCAGCCAAGTCCTGGCTGCTGTGGTGGAGCAAAGCATGAGGCCCGGCTCTCCCTTCCCCATGGGCTTTACTCTGGCCATGCAACCCATGGCAAGACAGAGTGGGACTGGGCTGAAAAGTCTTTGGTGCTGCAAGCCCCATGCCACCATAATGAGGTGCCCTCTTCCAGCCCAGCAGCAGCGAGGGGCACAACTCTGCGCTGCTGCCCCCACTGCACAAGCTGCCCGTGGCCCCATCCCACTCCACTACCTTCTGGGGCCGGCAGCTGCACATTCTAGTCCCAGGCCGTAAGCCCCACACACTGCCCAGGTGGGCAGCAGCCTTAATCTTGGCCAGCTCCCTCCCTCCTTCCCTATGAGAGCCTCAGTTCCCCTTCCCCACCTTCACACTTACCTGTCGGGATCTGCAGGAGCTGCTCTCCAGGCTGCCTGGTGGCCATGTGTCTGTGTATATGCACGTGTGCACATGGCACCCCTTGCCTGAGTGCCCTCCTCCCACTCCCCCTAGCCCTTTGCAGGCTGGAAATTTTGCAAAATGGAAAATCTGCGTGTTTCCCTGTTAAATGAAAAATTCATGTTTTTCTTGGTCAAAAGAGAAAATCTGTAGAGGGGGGTGGGTTTTCCATGGGAAAAGGAAACCTGGATCCCTGCTGATGACCACAAAGATGATGGAAAACAAGGGTGTAAAAGCTTAAAGCAACGACCATACTGTAGGCTGCAATTTAGAACATCTGGTGTAGAGTTTATTAGGAGTTCTTCAGGCATCAGGCCAAATCAGTACCCCTTGGTCTCTGCCCTTTTCACATCTACTCAGGAAGGTAGTTCCATTGTGGGGGGGGGTTGTTTTTGTTTTTTTTAGTAAATAGTGGACAACAACGGTCAGGCTTTTTCTAGCATCCTTCGACTGGTCTCAAGAAGCATGTGTGGACCCACAGTATGCTTGGATTTAGACCAACGTCATTTAGATGTGCTTTTTTTTTTTCCATATGTGTGCTTGCACCTAGCTCTACATTCAATTTTTACCATGAGAAAACTGGAAAATACTTCTTTGAAACTGACTAATTTTGTTGCTTAATAAGGATGGAAACTGGAGGATGTAATTAAAAAAACTTCTAAGTGTTTGTTTTACGGGTCTGTAAATTCCTTATTATTTAGACTCAATGCTTCCTTTTGTTTAAAACACAGAAGTGAAAAATAGGAACAATGCAGAACACATGAGTCTCAAGCGCTGTTTAGTCCTGTATCCTGTCTCTGATAATGGCCAATACTGGCTACTTCACAGAGAGGTGCAGGAACCCTGCAGTGGACCGTTGTGAGATGATTCTTCTTCATTGCGTTTGGTCACATCCCAGTTTGCCTCTTCTGTGCCACTCATTATTTTATAGTTGTTATCCCATCTCCTTCTAGGGGAAAACACATTGTTTTTGAAAGGTGACTTGGGTATCAGGCTGAGCCCAATCCTGCAAAGGTTTATAAGCACTTACTCTCCTGAGTTGTTTTGATGGCTTCAGTGAGACTATTGATATAAATAAGGACTTGTAGAATGAGGCCTTATTGTAGTATTTTTTGGAAGTTTATGAGCCAGAAATTTCAAAGGTGAAAATATGGAATCAGTCATACTGAAAAATAACTTTGTTTTTCAGGTTTAGGAAGTAAGTTACAGGGAAAAAACAGTTTGTTAATTGGACAGCTGTTTAAAGAAGTAGAATAATCATTCATTTAGGCTTTTATTTTTGAACTGACAAAAGGCTTTTTAGCTAATTTCTTTGAAGTATGAAGTAATATGAACCCAGCAAAATCCAGCAGTGATTCTAGGATTCCCTTGGAACAATGTGATTTTTATTAAGAATATCCATTAATTTCCACCATACAATTATTTTCAAGAATCAGAAATTGTCTATGGAAGGTATGATTTCAATGGAGGTAAGCTACTATAAACTCAAATCTCTGTTACACATCTGAAAATTGGCATTTCTTTTTTTCTTTCTTAAAAAAAACACCCAACTAATAATAAAAACCTTTACCAACACACCTCAACCTTGAAAAATAGAGAACAATGAGAGCTGATTAATCTGTGCTTAATTTAGTTGCATGTTAAATTAGTTAGTCTGTGCTTGAAAGAGTTAAGTGTTAACAACCTGCAGAATGTGGTTCCATCCCATGACTTACAAAGGTTGCCGGACCCTGCACTGTGGTATTGAATATACTGAACTATTTACCATGCTAAATTTTGAGGAAAAATAATATTGCAGAAAATATTGTTATTGACTTATCTACGGTAATTAGTGTGTGGTGGTGATTTTGGTGGTGGACTGGGTTATAGAAAGTAGTTTTTGTTCAGAGATACTCTGATGCACTTGTTTATTTCCATAAACTGGGAATTACTAAAATGACAGTGAGATTTCCCAAGACACATGACACATTTAATACTCATGTCATTGATCTTTATATTGGTGTGAAAAAAGAGCAGGCACATAGTTTAAAGCCTTAAGCCACTGTAACAGACTTGAATCTGATATAAAATTATCCTGAAGGAAAATCAGGGTTAAAACAACATGATGTAAGTTCTAACAATGTAGATATTGTGTCTTAAAGCAACAGCCTGTTTGACATGAAAAAATGTCTGTTCAAAGATAGCAAATGGCTTGTGCCAGCCATTTTTCCATGCAGTCAGGCTACTGTCAGGTCCCCAGCTGCTTAGTGGTAAGGTGCCGTAGTAGTATATACTGTGGGTACCTGCTGTGGAATAACTGCTCGTCTGTTCACTCGGGATTCTGGTCTAACTTACAATGATGTACAAAACTTACGTACAAATTACACCAATATAAACATATTGCATGTCCAGGCTCTTAAGAGTTGCCTTGCTAGTTGGTTAAAAATATGGTCAATATAAGTGAAGGAGAACCAAGAGTAAGCCTAAAAAATACAATCAAATTTGTTACTTGTGCAGTGAAGACCCAGCCTCACTAAATACAACACCTCCGAGCATGTCCCTCCCCAAATGCTGCTTCAAAGAGATTAGCTTTGTAGTGTGCCTAGAATCAGCTATGAGCTAGGTTGGACAGAAGTAGGACAGGAGGGAGCATGTTCTGAAGGAAAGGAAACTTGTCAGCATTGCCCTCTTCCAACATAAGTGCCTTGAGAGACACCAGCTTGATGGCCTTTCGAATGACCGAATTGTTTAGATTTTACCAGCCAGAACCAACACCTCAGATCTCCCTTTCTGGGAACCATAGTGTAGATTTAGGAACAACAGATATAATACACTCAAGAGAAAAGACTCCTTAACAAGCAAGTCACTATATAGGCTTTGGTTTCTGAACATATCAAATGAGCAGACCTTAGCAGGCCCAATATCATTCTCTAGCAATAAGGGGCTCCTGTACACGTGCAAGGAGGCTGCTTTGACATGCTGTAATTACAGCACATTGGAGCAGCGTGGTTATTACTGCACTCCAGCAGGCTCCAGCATCACGTGCATCAGCGTCCCTGCACTGAAAAATTGCAGCAGGGGCTCTTTAAATAAAGCTTATTCAACAAGCTTTAGTTAAAGCACCCCTTTTACCATTTTTCAGCACAAGGATGCTGATACACTTGACACTTGGAGTGCTTTAATTAAAGCGGCTTTCTGAGCCACTGTAATTAAAGCATTCCCACACTCCCACATTCCCAGAGCACATCTATAAACACCCAAGAGGGTGAGGTCCATATCAAACAACCAAACTCCTCCTGCACTCCTTGAAGTCGAAGGTAATGAGGGAAACCACTACTTTGCTTTTGTTGAAAGATGACCATCAAATGATAGGCAAGAATGGGCAGGATCCTCTGGAAAGCCAGTCTAAAGGGGAGAGGAGTCCAGGAAAGCTGTCTGTGCTTTAAAGAAACCTTACTGAGAGTGCAAGAGCAAGCCATCCCAATGGGCAGGAACACCAGCAAGTATGGCAGAAGACCAGCTTGGCTTAATAGGGAACTCTTCGGTAAACTAAATCACAAAAAGGAAGCATATAAGAAATGGAAACTTGGACAAACAATTAAGGAGGAGTATAAGAGTATTGCTTGGACATGTAGGGATGAAGTCAGGAAGGCCAAAGCACAATTGGAGTTGCAGCTAGCAATGGATCTGAAGGGTAACAAGAAGGGTTTCTACAAGCTTGTCAGCAACATGAAGAAGATCAGGGAAAGTGTGGGTCCCTACTGAACGGAGGAGACAACTTAATGGCAGGGGGTGCAGAAAAGGCTGACGTGCTCAATGCCTTTTTCACCTCAGTCTTCACAGGCAAGGTCAGCTCCCAGCCTACTGCACTTGGCAGCATAGCTTGGGGAGGAAGTGAGCAGCCAGCAGCGGTGAAAGAACAGGTTAGGGTGTGTTTAGAAAAGATGGACATATACAAGTCCATGGGGCCAGATGGGATACACCCAAGGTTGCTGAGGGAGTTGGCTGATGTGATAGCAGAGCTGCTGGCCATTATCTTTAAAAATTCATGGCAATTGGGAGAGGTCCTGAATGATTGGAAAAGGGCAAATATAGTGCTCATGTTTAAAAAAGGGAAAAAAAGGAGGATCCAGGGAACTACAGACCAGTCAGCCTCACCTCAGTCCCTGGAAACATGGAGCAGGTCCCCAAGGAATCTATTTCTAAGTGCTTCGAGGAGAAGAAGGTGATTAGGAACAGTCAGCATGGATACATCAAGGGCAAGTCATGCCTGACCAAACTGATGCCTTCTATGATGAGATGACTGGCTCTATGGAGGTGGGGAGACCAGTGGATGCAGTATACCTTGATTTTAGCAAGGCTTTTGATGTAGTCTCCCACAACATTCCCTCAGGCAAGCTAAGGAAGTATGGGCTGGATGAATGGACTGTAAGATGGATAGAAAATTGGCTGAAGAATTGGGCTCAGAGGGTAGTAATCAATGGCTTGATGTTTAGTTGGCAGCTGGTATCAAGTGGAGTGCCCCAGGGGTCAGTCCTAGGGCTGGTATTGTTCAATATCGTCACCAATGGCACAGAATGCACCAATGGCACAGAGAACATCATCAACCTTCACCAGTATCTTCATCGATGGCATAGAGTGCACCTTCAGCAAGTTTGCAGATGACACCTGTGGGGGCCGAGTATAGCCGGGGGGCTGTTGGTACTTTGACCAATGGAGTAGAATTAGGCACAAACGCGTATTGGTTGAACTGAAAATAACTTTTTTTACAATACTGAAGTACACAGACTCGCGTCAGTGTACACAGTGTAGGCACCTTCCGTGAAAGTTGCAATCTGGGTAGAGCTCTAAACAATATACTGATGTTTTCCGAGCATGCAGGGTATGGGGTACATCAGGACGGTTAGCAACGGGAAGTCATTGGTGGGTGATAAGGCCTCCAAGTTTGGTCCGAGATGCACGCGGATCTCTCTTCCGAAGTACATGCGGAGTTCTCCGACTTGGGCGGAAACTGCCCTAGGCTTTATACGGCTAGCGAGCCAATTGCTAGTCGTCAGGTAGGAATAATTTACAACAAACCAATAGGTAGCGTGCATGCAAACAATACAATTGCTAAGTTTGGTGGGGACTGTTCACTGCACCAAGGTTTTTCCCGCCATACCAAGGGACTTTTTGCACCAAGGAATCTCATTGTGCTAAGAAATTTCACTGTGCCGAGGCACTTTTAATCACTGAGTACAGACATGCCCCCTTGCCAATGGCACAGCTGGAATTGAAGCTCATGCGAGTCAGTCGAATCGTCGCCTTGCCCAAGGGGTTCATATGGCAAATGGGTAGACAACAAAACAAGTTTGTTCTCTATGGACTGAATTAAACAATAGCCTATGAAAACACAAACACACATAATTACATTCGTTATAAAAAGTTCAACTGTAAGGACTTCGGTGGGTGTCATGGTGACGTCACACATCGAGCCCTTGCTTCTTGGGGATGTTCTTTCCCTCTCTGGTCTGGCTCCGGCACATATTCTGAGTTGCAGGCCTGTGAAGAAAAAAAATCCTGAACAATTAACTAATATTACAACATTACTAATTTAACAAGATGACCCATCGTCTGGCTCGGCTGGATATCGAAAACCTAGCTCGTATGCCAGTTTCCATTGGCCCGCGTCTCCCCAAATTCACAACTGCCGTTTAGTGAGCCTAGAATGACGTAGGAGGAATCCAAACCTGATTTGCTCCTCCAGCGTTCTCTGCAGCAATACTTGTGGTCGTCAAGAGCTAGACTCATGTGCACATGCGGTGGTTTGATGCTCCGAGTCGCTGGATGTTCTTATATCCAGCTTTCCAAGAGCTTGCAATCGTGGGAGTTGGCGCAAAAGATCGCCTGTGGGTTGTCCAGCTAATGGGTTAAGGAGAATTCAAAGGATGATGGCACTCTTTCCTCCATAAACTTCAATACAGACTTCTACACCGTTGAGCGTTATTGGAACAGCTCCAGGATTTCACAGGTGACAGTGAGGCCACGGTCCTCTCTGCTGGGGTGGTGTCAGTCCCAGTGCATGTGCTCTGGAGCTCCAGGAACAATACGAAATTCCTATCACTGCTAACAAGATTTGCTCTAGATTAACTCTTAATGGACAGCCATCGTGCCATGCATGAGACTTATGGCTAGCTTGGCCTGCCACGAGTGCTGGAAGTGGGATGGGCCAGTGGATGTTGCATGTCACTATGTTGATGTCAGTGGCGTGCCCTCCCCTCCATGAGGCTTGTCTGGTTAAGAAACTTGCCTCTTCTAGATCTAACAGGTCAGACCCAAACTCCATGACCAGGCGTCCTAGACACATAGCTAGAGTTTCTTCAGCTCTTATCTTGGACTTCTTGCATAGTTCCTGCAACTCAGTCCAGGTCTGGATGTGATGGGTGTTGGCAGTGGTGCAGGCTGCACTCTGCGCACCAATCACTCGGCTTTTCATTGCCACGGGATGAGTGGCCATCGGAGTCATTGCTGTATCCGGTGGGGAAGTCGGGTACAGCTCTTTATCTATTGCCCCCTTTCTGTAATGAGGAGGCGGGGTCACTGAAAGCAACACCATTTCAGGGGGAGTCATCGGCTGAAGTCCTGCCCGTCTGTCGGAAGCTCCGCCCTTTCCTTCTGGGTCCTCTGGGCGGCTCCCTTCTCTCTTGGCGCCATCTTGAAATTGGCAGTGGACCGGGGGTTTTTTCTGCTGCCGTCTGCTTACCCGCCTGAACGGCGAGCAGTTGGGCTTCCAAATCTGCTTTTTCGCACATCAAAGTTGTGACCATGAGGAACATTATATTCAACATTCTCTCCTTTCCATATTCCGGGCCGGTCCTCTCAATCATGGAGTGACTTTCCACCTCCAATTTTCCACGGCACTTGGAAAGAAACTGGGTCTCTCAGCTCAGGCGCCAGGGTTGGTGCTGGCTCTTCACCCTTCTACACGCATTGCATATAGCGGGCGAACTCCTGGCTGAGGGTCAGGCTTTCTTCGTTCGGCTTTACTCCGGCCCCCTTCCTCTCGGGGTCTAAATAGAACCCACTCACTTCTCATCACACATCCAAACGCTTCAGGATGAAGATGTGCTTCCCACTCTTTCGCAGTTCCCTCTTCCCCTTCAAGCGAGAGGTAACTGCTGATGAGCCTTTTACCCGTTCCACCCGCCCTGTGGTAGGCAATGTGTGTGCCCAGTTCCACGGCGTTCAGCACATGGCATTTTCCATCACGCCAGGGGCAATATTTAACTAATTCTAACTCCATCACATCTTTCCTGGATCCTAATCCTGTTCGTGATGCCACGTGGAGGCTGAGTATAGCCGGTGGGGCTGTTGGTACTTCGACCAATGGAATAGAATTAGGCACAGATGCGTATTGGTTGAATTGAAAATAACTTTACTTACAATACTGAAGTACACGGACTCGCGTCGATGTACACAGTGTAGGCACCTTCCGTGAAAGTTGCAATCCGGGTAGAGCTCTAAACAATACGCCGATGTTTTCCGAGCATGCAGGGTACGGGGTACGTCAGGACAGTCGGTGACGGGAAGTCATTGGTGGGTGATCAGGCCTCCAAATTTGCTCTGAGATGCACGTGGAACTCTCTTCCGAAGTACACGTGGAGTTCTCTGACTTGGGCGGAAGCTGCCCTAGCTCTTATACGGCTAGCGAGCCAATTGCTAGTCACCAGGTAGGAATAATTTACAACAAGCCAATAGGTAGCGTGCATGCAAACAATGCGATTGCTAAGTTTGGCGGGGACTGTTCA
>JAGPOW010001338.1:74164360-74194089 GCA_030014935.1 Caiman crocodilus | reverse complement strand
AGGTAGGAATAATTTACAACAAGCCAATAGGTAGCGTGCATGCAAACAATGCGATTGCTAAGTTTGGCGGGGACTGTTCACTGCACCAAGGTTTTTCCCGCCATACCGAGGGACTTTTTGCACCGAGGAATCGCGTTGTGCTAAGAAATTTCACTGTGCCACGGCACTTTTAATCACTGAATACAGACAACTTTTAATCACTGAATTAAAAGTGATTAATTTTTTAATCACTGGGGGGAGTAGTAGATATGCTGGAGGGTAGGGCTAGGATTCAGAGTGACCTAGACATATTGGAGGATTGGGCCAAAAGGAATCTCATGAGGTTCTACAAGGATAAGTGCAAAGTCCTGCACTTAGGATGGAACAAACCCATGCACTAGTACAGGCTGGGGGCTGACTGGCTGGGCAGCAGCTCTGCAGAAAAAGACCTGGGGATTACAGTGGACAGTAAATGGAATATGAGCCAGTGTGCCCTTGTTGCCAAGAAGGTGAATGGCATACTGGGCTGCATTGGTAGGAGAGTTGCCAGCAGGTCAAGGGAAATGATTATTCCCCTCTATTCAGCACTGGTGAAGCCACATCTGGAAGACTGTGTTTAGTTTTGGGCACCCCGATTCCAGAAAGGATGTGGACCAGTTGGAGAGAGTCCAGCGGAGGGCAATGAAAATGGTGAGGGGGCTGGGGCACATGATTTATGAGGACAGGCTGAGGGAGCTTATTTAGTCTAGACAAGAGAAGACTGAGGGGAGAATTTAATAGCAGCCTTCTAGTACTTGAAGTGGGGTTTGAAAGAGGATGGAGCTAGACCAGGGCAGGCAATTATTTTGGGCAGAGGGCCGCTTAATGAGTTTTGGCAAGTCATCGAGGGCTGCATGATGGGTAGCCAGGGGCAGATAAATATTAGTCTTCTAAATTTTTTTAGTGGCCCTGTAAGCCGGATAGAATGGCCTGGTGTGCCACTTTTTTCCCACCCCTGTTCTCAATCGTGACAGATGACAGAACAAGGAGCAATGGTTTCACGCTGCGGCAAGGGAAGTTTGTTATATATTAGGAAGAACTGTCTCCCTAGAAAGGTAGTAAAACACTGGAACAGGTTACCCCAGAGGCTGTGGACTCTATCCTTGGAGGTTTTTAAAACCTGGCTACACAAAGCCTACACGAACCTGGCTGGGATGGTCTAGTTGGGGTTGGTCCTGCTTTGAGCAGGTGGCTGGATTAGATGACCTCCTGAGGTCCCTTCCAACCCTCATTTTCTACGCTTCTATGTTTCTGTGAATATAACCGAACTCCAAGGATGTGGACATAAGAGAGGCTGAGGTAGTGAAAGATGTAAAAAGCATATTATCTTTTTATAAACCTACAAAACATCACTTCTGTTATCTGGATTGAGCATGGCTCATGCTCCAGTCCCACCCATGCTTGATTGTACTATTTGGGTCAGCAGAGATGGGGAAATCCACCTGACTGTCCTCTGAATACTGAATGTACATAAAGCTGTGCTACCTCTTACCTTTCTAAAAACCTAATTCCTAATGCACAAATAGAACAAAATATAATCCTGAAGAGCTCCAGATGAGCGTTCCCTTGGGGCAAAAGAGCACTTATCCAATGGGCTCTCTCCAAGACCTGAAAGGGAAGCCCTCGCCATCTGCTTCAGCTTCCTCCAAGATTTTCAGGCAGTCTCATGTAATCAAGAGTGTCATGCGCAGCCGAACCCGTGTAATTTAGGTAGTGTACATAATGATCCAATTCTTACCGCATCTGTTTCGTATCCTTTAAAGATAGGGATCAGAAAATTTTGAATTTCCTGATTATGGAAGTTGAGGCTAAGCCTCCAACTGAGACTTTTAAGGTTTTAAGTAGAGGAGGTTATAAGATAATTTTGTGCATAAAAAAAACTTGAAGAGCTGCTTTAGAAGGATCTGTTTCATCTACAGCATGGGGTTATTTCACAGGTTGTCCTTTTTCTGCTTTGCCTGAAATAGGTTTCATCTGCATCTTCTTGTTTAATACAGGATATAGTTCTGAGGTGAACTGCCTCCCCTTCCCCTGCCCAAAGCCCACGTATTGAGCTTAGGGGAACTGTACAAAAGCAGTGACAGATGGACTCCACCCTTTCCTACGTCAGTGGTCTGTTGCTGCAAGACTAGAATAGTAGAACAACCCCTTTGTACAGTCATATGAAGCTTTGGATACTAAATACAGATATTGAGCTTTCCTCTGACTTGGCCAACTGGCTGTTTGGGGCTCATCTATTGGGATCAACTAGGGAGCCTCCTCGATGGCGTTCACAAGATGGGGAGGCTCCCAAAATTCTCTGCACTGCCTTCCATACATTCTTTCCCCAGGGAAAGGTTATGTAGTGCATCAGACCTTAAGAAGATGCCCACTTTACCTGGACAAATTTCATACCTAGTGCATTGCAGAATTGAACACTGAGGGCTTATACACATGCTCTGAGCTGGAGAGTGGTGGGGAGAGGGTTTTAATTAGAGCACCTGTCAGAGACACTCTAATTAAATCACCAGCAGCATCATGTATTCAGTGTCCCATGCTTCAGACTCACAGCAGACTTGATGAATCGAGGTCCGTCACACATATAAGCGCCCCGAATTTTCAAAAGCAACCAGTTTCTTCTGAAGTAAATGATTTTAAGTCAGGGAAAGCAGAGCTGGATCAGCATTACAGGCTTTTGAGTATCCCATGTTGCCCTGATTTTCAACTGTGTTCTGCTTTTCTGAACCAGTATCGGCTTACTCCGGTAGAGCTCTGCAGCTTGGAACAAACTCTCCTCTCTTGTTAACAAATCTGAGTTTAATTTTGATTTCTAGATACAACTCTGTTTAATGTTTTCTACCCTGAGTTTAAAAATCATGTGAAACAGCAGCATCTGAAGCTTCAATAATTTTCAGATTAAAAGCTTTTACCTCATAATAATAATAATAATAAAAAATGTATCTTCCTTCCCCTAGGAAATAATTACTTCCTTGAATTAAAAATCTGAATAATAATTTCTTTAAATTGTGTTAAAAACATTTTGCATACATTTCTTCCTGCTTTCAGTTCAGATGATCATTCAAATGCTTTTTTTCTGAACCAAAAAGGCAACTTTTTGTTTCATGATGACTTACATTGCAGCATTTATCATCACTTCAGAACTCATTTTTCCCAATTCCGTAGGAAAAAGTAAACAACTACTGTGGATTTCATAACTTGTCTGCTTTCAAAGAGCCTTATACTCTTAATCACCAACCCCATACTGATCTTAAGCATAATTCAGTGACTAAAACATTTGAATGTGTGTGCCCTCTTGGTTAAAATTCTGTTAGATGATAGAGTTATTAAAGGAACCTTACAAATGAATTCTGTGACAAGTAATGAAAATATGGTTTTGAGTGGCTGGTCATTCAAAGACCTGTTTATAAGATCAGCCCTGGCCAATAATTTGTCAGCCTCTTATAAGGTGGTTAAAGGAAAGTCAGAGAAAGTCAGGCAATCCTGTCTTACTACTTGTAGATTTCATGTCAGTTGTTGTTGTGATAGTTAGCTGGATTAATTCGTAGACTTGAAAAGGCCGATCCCAGACTTGTCTTACTGTTCCTTCTACTTAATTACCTGCAATAACAATTTTGTTGTTTGGAGGGTGTATCAGCTGTTTCAGGCATGCTAGATCTTGCAAGCTGTGCTTCATGAGGTCAGAAGTAACAAGACTTTCAAATGAAGAAGTGTGTGTGTGTGTGTGTGTGTGTGTGTGTGTGTGTGTGTGTGTGTGTGTGTGTGTGTGTGTACAAGCATAAAGAACATGCCATGTATTTTATTGCAAAGAAAAATAAGCCAGCTGTCAGTCAGCTGCCTGACTAGTTCGCTTGCAAGGAACTGCTGAATTTAAAGACAAAGAAGATAAAATATGACACCTTGGCTTTTTGCACACCTTGGTACCAGAAGCAGTTGAATCTTGTGCCAAAATGAGGAGCTGGGAGGGAAGAAGAGCCAACAGGAATAACTAAATACAATACAAAGGAGGGATTGGGAAATAATACACCAGCTTACAAATCGGATGTATGAATGAAAGTGCACTTGAGAGGGTAGGGGAAAGGGGTAAATATTACAAAATGGTAGTTGGTGAGGACAAATTTAAGATGACGTTCCAATAATTAGATTCTATACATAGAAAATTATAATAAGTTTATAATTTTCAATGTATAGAAATCTAATTTGGGGGTGGGAGGGTCTTCTTAAATTTGAAGTTGTCCTGGGTTCAGGTAAATATGGTTGCCACACAAGGCTCAAACACCCCTTTTAAAGGGGAGGGCAAAGCTTTTCCTTGGGACTCCCCAAGAAGCAGCCTTATTTGGTCACCCTCTCCTGAGATGACCCCCTGCACAAGGGCCAAGTCTCTGGCTTTGAGACTTTGGTTCATCTCAGTCCCTGTCTTCCCCAAAGATCTGTAGCAAACCCCCACCACTGGGAGCTTCTTTTCAGTCAGTTCCTGAGAAGGAGACAGTGTTTTCTTCCTTTCAGGACAAGGGGTATCAGAGTGCTGCTTGCCCACACTGAGCCCCCCCAGGAACTGCAGGCTAGAGTCAAGCTCACCTAATCTCCTTCATCCAGGGGCAACGCAGAGGGGGTGTACGCAAGTGCATGTTCACCCCCTGAGCATGGTGGTGCACCCCCTGCAAAACGGACTGCTAACACTGTCAGCAGCACCTGCAGGCGGTCATCACTTACCACCCCACTGCCAACACTGCCAGCAGTGTCTGCGGGAGGTCCACAATTGCCCCTGGCCGCTGCCAGTGGTGCTGGTGGCACCTGTGGGTGGTTGGTGCTCACCACCCTGCCCCCCCACCCCAAACCACTGATAGTGCTGGCAGCATCTGTGGGAGCTCTGCACTTACCATCACTGGGCTCCCGCCGCTGCTGCTGCACTCCGCCAGCTGCTGGGGGCACGCACCATTCATACCTTCATCCAACAGTATTACCGTTCGACAGATACTGGATGTCAGGCATTACATGTGGAGTCCGTCATAGGTGTGTATAGCACAGGTAGGCCATGTAGCCGTTATAATCTACTTCTGGTAATCCTGAGTGGGATTTCCCTCTGCACACTCTGTAGGCAGCCACAGACAAATTTATGTGGCTGCTCAGCCTCACTCTGGGATTAGAGACTGCTAAGGAGGTGAAATCAGCAATATGTAGGGTTTGATCCATGCTCATTCCTTTAGGGTCTGACCTTTTGACAGTCTCCGCCTCTACTGCTTGAGAGGTGCTTTGAACATGCAGCACTGCCAGCCCTCTGCCCTGCTAGGAGCATAACTATCTGATGTGATGCACAGAACAGCACTCGGGTGGACAGGCTCTCCTCTTCTCGGATTCCAAGCATTGCTTGTGATGGTTCAGCTGAAATAACGTTAGCAAAGGTGGGGGTGGAGAAAAATAAGTTGTGACAAGGTTTTAGAGAACACAGTATCTAGCTTTGATATGGAAGTACCAGCTGTTGCTACAGGACTCTCCAAAGTAAGCCTTGCAAGAGGCCAGTCTTTGGGGAAATGTATTTTCAACTATGCAGTTTGAAGCTGTGGAGGAAGAGAGATCCTGAAAAGCTACAGGTAGAGAAGGACACCAAAGCAATGCCTCATTGTTCTTTAGTTCACAAGTTGTAAAAGTAAATTGTAATACTAAACACTAAAATTGACCCTATTTAAACTTTAATAGAAGACATGGAAATTGAGGGATAGACAGTCAGTGAGCAATCTAACCAGTGGTAAGGGGCACAGTGTCATTTTAGTTTTCCTGTAGCACACCAGGAGAGAGTAACTCCAAGTTTTGGTCTTTCCCAGTCTTTCCTCTGCTATGAGAAGGGAGTAAACTGTTTCTTAGCCCTTGTATCTTAGACCTAGTGCTGTTGTAACTGTACTTCTGAATTGCTGCACGCCTTTATATCCCGCACTTTCCTGTCCCATCCACCATGCCTTCCTGCCCGTGGGTGCAGGGTCCTCACAGGAAATAGTTGTATGGTGAACCAGCACAGAAAGGTATGTGGGTGACTTGCTCCCTGTCCATTTCATTGCATTGGCATGCAGGATAGGCTGCAATCTAGTTTCTTCTAAGGAGTTAGGGGAGGTCTGTCTGATCTCACACAGCATAATTTTGCATAAGCAGTGATATTTCTGAAAGGAATTTTACCTATCTCGTTGATCCTTAGGTAAAAGATGAGTAATATTTATAAGCTAGTGTATGGAAATAATTTTTTGTTGATTCCAGAAATATATGTCAGGTTTTTTTATACTTTCATTGCATAGTCTGGGTGGGAAGGTTTGCAGTAAGGGAGAAAAAATGAAGTTGGGCCTAATACAATTCATAAAAGGTTATAGTAAGATGCTTTTTGAATGCAGTTAAATTTTGTGTATGTGGTTTTTATTTTTATTTTTTAAGTGGAAATTCACAAATACCAGTCCTCTGCATCTTAAAAGTGGCAATATTTCAGATGCCACCCAAAGGTATGGTGTGTTTTTTCTCTATTTTTATTTTGGCTAATCATATTCATTGCATTGCATAAAGCTTTGTTTAAAAAATAGTGCCTTTCACTTTCATTGTATATTATTTATCTGAATCATCTCTCTAACTTAAAAAAAGTTCATCCTTACCCTGTCTCTCTCCCTCCCTCCCTTTTTCTGTTTTTGACTGGACCACACTATTTATCTGTCTTTTGGCAGCGTTTAATAAACTCTGCTCTCACAATTGGTTTGCTACTAAGCTGCATAGTTCTAGAATTAGCTCAGAAGGCCAGGATCTATAGCTCAATAGAGAATACTGGATGCATCGCTCATCAGAAACCGTACCCAAAATTCCAGTGGTTTGGGAAGGAGAATTTGGGTACATCTTTATGGGAGAAAAACTCTGTATTTTTGGGTAGGAGGAAGAGAATGCTGGTAGAAGTTTCACTTGTTTAAAAGCTTTTCAGGAGGAATTAAAAAATGGATCTTGAGAACAAGGATGCAAAGTCTCAATGATTATTATTAGTGAGAGGTTCCTTTAACCCTCAGTTTAAGCCTTCAAGCAGTTCCTATGGAGGAGTTGCTAAGAAAAGATCAATCACCTTCTTTATACCTTGCTCAATGGCTACGCTGTTTTAAATGGCTTTTACTGAATGCAAACTTTTTGGGGATAAACAACCCAGTTTAATAAGAGGGAGGGGATAGAAAAGGTCAGAGGATGTAAATATATACAGCTTTTGGCTAAGTACAGACAGAAAGCCCGAGGCTGAAATGATTCAGTCTTTGCAGGTTAGTCTAATCTGCACAGATTAAATTGAAACAGAAGTTAACAGACATTTACCTTTGATTCAGAAAATGCAGCCACATGCCTGCAATGGCACAGACCAAAAAGGGTGGGGGGGGTTGCTAAAGCACAGTTCTCTGGCTCTGTTCACTTCTTCTTCTTGCTGCCCCCAAAATCTCTGGGATTTGTAATCCAGAATGACAGGTGCAGGACTTTGCAGGGTTGCTCATTACTTCCTCTTCTTGCTTCCAGGTGCCTCTGGGATTTGTAGTCCACAGTTGCAGCCAGCAGTAAGTTTGAGCAGGGGAATGGGGTGTTTAGCCCCTCTCCCTGGCCCAGACCCCAATCAGGGTTTGTCTTTCAGGGGGTCAGTCCCCCTTCCCGCCCCCAGACTGGGCTACATCCCCAGCTGGGTTTGTGTCCCCCAACAACCCCCTTGTCAGCCAGCTCTCACTTCTTCGGCTAGGGAGCATATGGGCAGGGCCAGCCTTGCTCTCTGGAGCAGACAGCATAGCCCAACCCATAGCTACAAAAATGCTAGGATGCTGGTAGACTGTAATTTAACTTGAACCAGGAAGGGGCCTGGGACAGAAGTTTCATAAATCAGTTTGACCCAAATCAGCTAAGTCTGATACTACATTCAACCAGGTCTATCTTAATCCAGTTTCAGCCATTTTGATACTGATTTATGTGCACTGAGCTTCTGTTTTGTTACGGGTTTAAACCAGTTTCTGGTCAATTAAACTGGTTTATGTGTAACTTCTGTCCCTAACCCTAGTGTAAACTGGTCCAGTGATGGTAATTTCCACATTGACTTGAATCTGACAGCTCTTTCTGGTAGCAATCAGAAGCCAGTAGACCTCATTCCAATGCAGTCCTTTTGCCACCAGGCAGTGTGGTGGTCAGCCTGGCATCCTCAGGACTGCTAGAGCTCTGTGGTCTCCATGTTGCCAGTTGCTCAGATCACAAGTGAGACCTTATGAGGGAAGATAAGGGAAGATGCTGCATGTATTGATTAAGCACTTAATGCACACACCCCACATTCATACCCCGATTTTTGTTCTGTGCTGGTATACGTTACCAGTTTTATTGGTGCTCAGATCAACTTGCTGGCCAGCCAAGTTGATCACGAGTAGGATCTGGATTCCTTCTGGTCCATCTTGTCAGAGTGCTGCAAGGATGACATGCAGAACAAGACCCCAAATCAGTATGTCTTGCCTCATCTCTTATAGTCTTGTCAGTTCACCCAGTCCTCTGGACTTTTGCTATGTTATCACTCTGTTCTTCCTTGAATGGCAATTGCCAATGTTCTTTCTGTTCTGAGGCAGATTCTTCCTGTTTTGGGTCTTTTATCTGTCTGCATTCTTTAGCCAGTCACCAGCTGATGCTTTCCTTTTCCACAAACACACTCTCACCCATACAAGATACAAAAGAATAAAAAGGTCAAACATTTATGTCAAGCTACAGCGCAATACAAAATGGAGTTTCTTAAGGCAATGCAAAACTCAAGAAAATACATAAGATTAAAAGCAATAGGCAAAAAGTCTATGCGTATAACACCCATGTCCTTCCACAAGCAGGGACAGTGTGTTTGGGAGGGTGGGGGTGAGAGAGAAGGACCTAGTATAGTCCTGAATACTCTTGCAGAATCCATCTCCTTGTGTCCTTTTTGTGAGAGGTACATGCCACTGTTAGAAAACACGGGTCCACACGGTGAGCATATCCCTTATCTGGGCTTCTCACATGTGTGTCTGCAGGTTTGTTTCACTGAGCAGCATCGTAACGGTTCTACTGGCCACAAGTGGCTTGCAGAGCAAGGAGCTGCATTATCCATTGCATTTGCCTTGTGCCAGAATTCCTTTTTCATTTCATACCCTGAAAATTGGGGCAAGGGGGTGTGTCTTCATGAATACAACACAGTTCTCAGCATTATTATGGTATTCTTTCCTGCAGCTCTTGATACACTTACTCAGAATACTGGAGTTTTGATTCCCAACTAATACTCAGTAATAGCTGAATAATGTAGATATTCAGAGAATGAACTTAAATACTTCTTGCCACTTTAATGTAGCACATACACATGAACCGTATGCAGCACAAATATCCATAATGTCTTCATTCCACAGCAGACAGGAAAAAGAGAATAGCATTTTTTCCAAGGGAAAAACCCACCATGTAAAATAAATCATACATACGCACACACCCGTTCTGACACTTGCAGTCAATAAGGTGAATTAGAAGACTGCATAAGAATAAGAAAGTGTTCACAGGCTTCTAAAATTAACTAAAACTTACTCCATTATGAAAACCTAGCACTAGAATAGCAACAAGAAATCTTGCCAATTGTCTTTTCTTTTAGTGATGGCTTGTTGCACATATTTACATGGTTTTAGACACTTCTCCTACAAGAGTATTTTTAGTGAGAATTGTCATGGAATTCATATTTTGTAATTAAACTAGCTCTGCTGTTTGCACACATACATACATACATACATACATGCACACATTGTCTAACGCCAATATCCAGTGGCAGGCCAGAATGACTCAGCTGGGGTCCGAGGTGGGTTTTCCGTGGGTCCCAGCCCCCGTCCACTTTACCCCCATCTTTTGCCACTGAATGCTGTGAAAGCTCCAGTTCCACAGGCTGCACCCAGTGGCTCCACGGCTATAGGTTGCCATCTCTTGGTCTAAGGAATTTGAAATATGAAAGGTTTATTGAGTGGTAGATGTATTTACATATTCACAGACAGAGCCTTTTCAGTTGTAAGTTTTCAGCCAAACTGTTGTGGGGTTTTTCTCTCTTTAGAACCTACTTTTATTTGTTATGTTGTAGTATTGAAAAAACCAGCTTTGTTTTTTGTTGTGCTTTTTTTATTTAGAGGGATGCTAGTTTAGAGAGCAGACTATTTTCTTGGCACAATCTGGGGGAAAATGATTTAAAATTATGTCTTTTAATTCAAAAATATGAGCATAGTTTCTCTGAAAGCTTGGCTTTTTTCATCAGTAATCTTCTACAGCATATTTAGTATATGGATTCATTTACAAGAGATAATTACTTTAAAAGAGACCTTGAAGTTTAATATGTAAATAATATCTTTGTGAATTCATAAATTCACAAGTTTAGATTTAAAGGATAGCTTTCACAATGTCAAGCTGACAATCTGCTTTTAAACAGCCACACACAACAAGTATACAGCCTTCCATGACTTTTTTCCTTAAAAGAAAAAGTTAACTCTGATATTTAGCAGACTATCATGCTGTCTTTGAATCACATCCTGAAAACATTGGATGGTCTGAGGGGTGAGACTTATCAACTTCTTCAACATGGAAGATCATTTTAAGCCAAAATAGTACTTATGATTTCAAAAATGTTCACCTTCATGTTATCCAGTATAAAATAAAGTAGTGGATGCTTTGTTGGATATGTAGAAAGCATCAGAACTTTTGCTTCAAGAAAGCAGCAGAATGGCAGTACAGATTCTTCCCAGTTTTGTTCCTGGTATATAGAAGAAATATAGGGGTAGCACGGTCCATTGGATAAGACACTGGAATGAAACTCCAAATGTCTGGATTTCGTTTCCTACCTGGCCACTGACCCATTCCATAACATTAAGCCAGTTGCTTACTGCTAGACCCCAACTCCATGTGACGCCCAACAACTAGGGAGACGACGGTCCAACTGCCCATGGATCCTGATACCCGTTAGCCAGCCCCAGCAGGGAGCAGACACCAGCACACATTGCTCGCAACAGCTTTTTTCAGAATGGAAACAGCTTCAGCTTAGCTCTCAAAAAACAGCAAACTGAGGAGCCATCCTGAACAGCATTTCTTTCCCACATTTATACACCTTGGTTCATACATATTAACATTCATCCCGCCTATAACCCACCTTTGGTTCCACCCATTTCTCTTCCCATCTCAAGCTCCACCTCTGTTGACTGTTTGTTTCCTTGGCATGGTATTGCCTAGGCAGTTCATTCATTTACATGCCTCTCTACTAAAAGCACATGCATAAGACTTTGACCCCCATCTTCTTTCAGTCCAGTGTGGTTTATCAATGGTTCTTGCTGGTTTTCTTGCTGACTTCAGCACCATCTCCAAGGTCATATTTCTGCTTTTGTCTCCTGACACTAGGCTATACTATTTTTACTCAACACATCATGCACTTTATACTCTACCATCCTGTTAAGAATCTGCTTACTTAAGCATTAGTCAAGTTGGTTGCTTTTAATGTATATCCAGCCTTGTGACTAGCAGCTTTTGCTGATGTTACTTTTAATATATCATTCAGCCTTGTGACCAGCGGCTTCTCCTGAGACACAGGGAAAACTTCTATTCAGCTGCACATACAGCACTCCCAGATTCCATATCATTATCCCAACACCCAAAATCCATATCATTTCCCAGTCTACACAATTTAAAGTAAACGTTAGGGATTGATATCTAAAAGCCAGCTGCAGTTATAAAGAAGTACTGTAGTATGTCAGCTGGATGAGTGTTTATTGGCACACACAGTCCCACAATGCTGTGACTTCTACCCCAAAGTAAAGATCCCTGGGTTCTTGGGTGGAAGGTGTCAGCTGTAACAGGACCAGCTGCAGAAGGAATTGAGTAGCCTAATTTGTTTTCTTCCAGGAGTAATTAATGCAAAAGTGGTCCCTTGTTCATTAAATTTGTCCCTACTGTGACTTTCCTGGACATTTCTGCTATCTGTGCTAACTTGCCCATAAACAACAAGGCCAAGTAAAATTGGTGTGATAAATGTATAGTAAAAGAAAAAAGATGCTACAATGTGAAAGTTGATGTATAGCAGTGGTTTGCAGCTGGAAAGTCATGACATCCTTTCAAGATCAGGTCTTATATGTGCCTTTGAAATGGTTACAAGTAAATTATACCATTATATATCACACAGTGAAACAATTAAGAATAATTGTCTGAGTATCTCAATTGGAAAATTCAGTAGAAATTCAGTTTGTAATATCTTTATAACCTGCTTAAATGTAACCTTATTTAAATATGGATTTGAGATGTGTTGCATTCTTCTTTGTAAAAGGATGGCCAGAATTTCATTTGACACAAATTCCAGTGATGTTACTGTGTTTAAATATCTTTCCAAGCTCTTGCACATATTATTCAGACTATCCTCGTGCATCCTGGCTTTATTATTCTACTAATATAGAGCTGATGGATTAGTCATTTTAGTGGCAGGCGAAAGCAGTGAAGCCAGAAGATTTCAAATCCTTGAGCAGAATTTCATTACTCCATCATGAAAAAGGATGAACAGTAACTGGCATAATTATTTCAGGACTTACTGATTTTTCTGCATATCTTGCTCATTCCCAGCCTCCTATAAGAAGCCATGCTTTCTTAGGACATTCAGTGCCCTCTTAAATAGAAGGAAGGCAAGTTTTTAATATCTAAAGCCAATAAGAATCAAATGATTGCTAAATACAGAACAAGAAATCTTGCTCTCTTACTGTGTGCCATGCAGTTGAAGTCATTAATTCAGAGTAAATGAAGCTTTCAAAGGAAGACCTTCTCCAAATCTGATCAAATGTATGTGACAAATGTTTTATCATAAAGTTAACAAGGGAAAATATGAAATGAGCAGGAAGAGTAATTGGTATTTGAAACATCCTTGTATTGTTCCTTGCCCTTTCTATGCCACCGTTCTTTGCATGTATTTCTCTTTCTAGAAAATATTTTCCAGAAGGGAAAGATCCCAGGTCCCGGAGGTGTCATGGCTTGATCCCATTTTGGCTGTGCAGCACACCTTCAGTGATCTCTGAGCTCACTACCATATCAGTGCAGCTCCTGGTGGAGCTGCAGGTTCAGTTCTCTCTTCTCATGAGGGCTAGGGACAGAGCTTACACATAAAACAGTTTGAGAGATCAGAAATTGGTTTAATTCTGTAACAGAACAGAAGTTCAGTGCACATAAACCAGTTTCAAAATGGCTGAAACTGGTTTAAGATAAACCTGGTTGAATGTAGTCTCAGAGTTAACTGGTTTGATATAAAGCAGTTAATAGAACTTCTGTCCCAGACCCCTTCCTGGTTCAAGTTAAATCAGAGTCCCCCAGCATCCCAGGATGCTTTGCAGCTCTGGGTTGGGCTGGGCTGGGTTGGGTTGCCTGCTCCAGCAGAGCAAGGTTGGTCCTGCCTCTCTGCTCTCTAGCTGGAGCAGTGGGGACTGGCTGAAAAGGGAGTAGGAGTGGGAAACTTGGCTGGAGACACCACATAGTCTGCCTGGCTGGGGTGGAGCAGCTCCTACCAGACCTTTCCCATGAGACCCTAGCCGGGATCTGCCTTGCAGGGGTGGAGCATCCTCTGCCAGCTTCCCTCATCCCCACCCTCACAGCTTGGGTGGTGGGAGCAGGGCCATGGCTAGATGCCAGCCTGGGCTGGCCACCTGAGGCAAAGGGGAGTGGGGAGTGGAGTGGGGGTTAATCCCCCTTCCCTCCCCACTCCCACCAATGCAGGACCCCAGCCGGGGTCTATCTGCAGTCAGGCTTTCCCCCATTTCACTGCTTGAGCGGCGGTGGGGGATGAGGCCAGATGCTGGCCTGGGCTTGCCCCCTGAGGTTTAGGAGAGGCAGGAGAAGGAGAAGCCTTTAGGAGAAGCCCCCCAGCTTCTTCCCCTCAGCTTCTAAAGCCTAGTCAAGAGAAACCTCTCATTTTGAAGGTACCAACCATTTTGTAAGTATAGCTGCCAACAAATTCTTATTTTTTTAAATACCACACTGTAAATAAATATTTTTCCCTTTACCCCAAAAGTCCTCCTTTTGTTGTATCATTCCTTACAGTTGCATTACTCTATATTCTTTTTAAAAAATCCTTTTACTAGTTATATTGCCGTCTTTATTCAGAAGAGAAGAAAACAAAAAAGCTATCATTTCAATGGAGGAGCTGCTGTAGTACTGAATGTGGTCTTAAATTGGTTTCAGTCACGTGATCACAGATAACGGTTGCCAACAAATACATCTCTTGATTTCTTCTGGATCTGAGGAGAAAGCCAGAACAGTGAAAGATATTTGTTTCAGAATAAAATTGAAGGTAGGTAAATAGAGGAAGCTAGCTCTGCAGTGTTGTCCTTTCCTCTCTGTGTCCCAGGTCCTCAGCAAACTGTTTCAAAATTAGGATACCATTTTTATTAAACCCTTTGTAGCTTTCCCCTTTGAATTCACTCTCATCTCTTTTAAAATGTGCACATTTTAATCTGTTATGAATTGAAGAACGTGAAAGTGATAATTAAACCGGTAAGGTTTTTATTTCTTGCATTATGGTAGATTGCTTTAGATATAAAATAAATGAATAACAGTGCCTTTGAGATAATTACAAGTAAATATAGCATTATATATATCAGAGTGAAACAATGCAACTTCAGTCATAAGAGTAAATATTTTGAAGTAAAGGATATCATTTTATATTGGTTGGTCCATAGTATTGCCTTCATGAATTACTAAACATTATGATCATAGTTACTGCATTTAAAATTCATTGATCCCTTCCTGTTCTTAAATGTGATATTTCTATTTGTGTTGCTTTAAATATTCTTATTATCTGAAGTGAAGTTTTACATTTCTAAGATAATAGGAATTGTTGAATAAAATGTATGTTAACTATGCTCAGAGAGAGGTAGTTAGACATGTAAGTTTTATGTCAGGTAGAAGGCAAGATAGATTCCCTTATAGATTAACTAAATAAGCTGTTGTAGGGGGAGTACAAGATTTTGTGATTTCTAATTCAGATGCTGTAAAAGGACAGCATAGAGCTGTGTATAAAGTGGAGTGAGTGCTTTGAATACAAAAGGTTGGAAAAGAGGAGGGAGGGAGGGAGAGTTGGAAGGGCGACAGTACTGAGAGACATACAACCAAAGAAACTGTAGGAACAAAAAAATCAAACTAATCCAGGTAAGGGATAAGAATCCATCCTTTCTGTTTATAAGGTATGTATCTATCCTGTTAACTGTGCTAACATAGGTGGCTATTAATATAGGAGATTGAAAACATGGATTCAATGAGCTTCTCTCCTGGAGTTATAAAATGTCTGAAACCAACGGAGTCTCAGAACTTCAAGGATCTGTTTAATGGCTGTATATACTTTTGATATCTATACAACGCATACAGTTAGTAAAATCTTGGAAGACTGATATGATGGTAGGTCCTCCAATTTGTGCAAAACATCTTGCCATTTACTACCAGTCAGCCTTTTGTGTTGAAGGCTATTTTTTAATTTTTGCAGTCTTAGAAGCTAAAAATAGAATAAGTTAGATCATCCGTTCCATTTCCCAACTTTCCGTGTGTTAGAAAAATGGTTTTCCATGAAGTTCTTTTGATTGCTAACAGCTGCCATTGTAATTGTATGTTGTTTGTTTTTTTCTAATACAGCTGGTCCTACTGCTCTGGGCTTCATCATTTCTCCGTGGTCTCTGCTGTTGCTTCCATCTGGCAGTGTGTCATTTACAGATGAAAACGTGTCCCACCATGACCTGCGAGCATTCACAGCACCAGAAGTCCTACAGAACCAGTCCTTGTCATCTCGCTTGGATGTTGAAAAGGTATATCGTTTTCCCGTAAACTTATAATTGGGTCAGCAGAAACTTGTTTTATTTATATATTTATACAGCTAAGTTTGCAAAAATGGCTTTAAATGATCTTTCTTCTGTGGAATTGTCTTTTACTGAGCTGAATATTTTTTCCGTACCGGATCTTTTCCCAGTGGGCTGGAGAGTGAATTATATGCATGTGTGTGTGCGCGCGCACATTTTTGCATGTGTTTCTTTGTTGAATTAGTAGAGATTCCCACTAGTTTTGAAAAAGTCCTCTTCCTTTATACAGCTACATGTTAGCTGGTATTTCAGCCTGAGAGTATAGCCCTATGCAGAAGGAAACTGTTGGGATTAGGAGCATTTTAAAAGCTGCATCTTGAGTTTTGGTGCAGAGTTTTGTTTAATCCCAAAATTAAATGCTCATTTAAATAATGATGCGTTAGAGCAAAAAAAATCACAATCTGTTTTAAGCCCATTTGTCCTGGGTTCCAAGTCAGCTGTCTGCTCCGTGCAGATGTGATGCTTCTGCCCTCAGATGCGGGCCCACAGAGAAGAAGTTACAGGACTCCCAAATGCTCAAAAATCATGAATCGAGTGTCCTTCCATTCTCTCTCCCCTCTCCTCCTCCATACTGTATATTTTGTGCAGTACCTATAAGGATGCAGCCCTAATCTGGATTTGTTTTTCTGTTTGCTGGTTCAGTACAAAAATAATATAGCATTTGTTATAATTAAGGTTGAAAAAAACATTGTCGGGGTGATATTTTAACCTTTTGCAAAGGGATGTTGACAAAGCAAGTTCTTGAATCTGGGGGAATCGATAATAAATAAAAAAAAGTATATTGCTAAAGGGAAGTAAGTAGGCATCAGCTCTGTCTTTTAATGAAGGGTGACTTTTTCTATGACTTAAATATTCTTTGAAGTACAGTAATATTGCCTAATACTAATTTGTGTTTGGGATTTTATTAAAATATCTATAGATGCAATATCTTTCCTTCCTCTAGCTTCTAACCTGAATTTTTTCTCCTCTTCCCTATGTATTAAACATGCATTATATCGTGTTTAATTTTCTTTACTTATTTACTTGAGTGTCTGCACAGTGTAACTTAAAAATATGATTTCATCTGGTTTTCAGTCATTCAAACCTCTCTTTGCGGTACATTTCATTGGCATTCACCAAATTAGTTTGAATAGGAATCTTTTTTGTTTTTAGCTCTTGTTCTGGAAGTGGATCATGTCTGAAAAGTACTGAAACCAAAATAGACCCCCTGTTTGTAATGGGTTTTATAACACAATATCAGGGTTGCTTTAGTTTCTGGGTTATGACTTCATCTCTGCTATCCCAAAGAAATGATGTGTTCAACAATAAATACCAGCCAACTAGCTAGTCAGATGATGAATGCCATATTGATTCCAAGTTGCTCACTAAATTTGAACAAAAAAGGTTTATTACAAATGCAGAATGGCAAATCATTCGAGAAATAATATATGATGAATTTGAGATATGAATTTAGTTTTGCTTCTATTTTGTGGAAACTGTTCAAAATAGTTTGATAGAAAACATAACTGTAAATATTGTCAATAATTTCCATAATTTTGCAGGTTTAGAGTATCTTCAATTTCTAGTGAAGGTTATATTTTAGATCTTTCTCAAATAGTGCATGCAGCATGCTATACAATATATACCGTTGATTTTTACATATGATAACATATTAACCTAATTCTAATCTGCTGTTGTCAGAACAGCTTTTAAATAGGTGTTTTGAATCTAGTGTTTATGTGTTTGATGTTATCTCATGCCTGGATATAATGCTATCCAGACCTCAACCAGTGAATCATGTAAGTACCATGGTGTGGGATTTTTTTTCCTCCAAAACATCTGGAACTACATACGCCTGTCAAACCATAATGAACAGTTAGAAAAAAGTAGAAATATTTGTGTACAAAATTGTGAAGTACCATCATGAAACCAATCTAGCTATCTGGTTTCAAAGTCAAACTGTATTAAATAGGAGTAAGTGAAATTTGTTTTTACATTGCCTTTTTATACTGTGAAGAAGTTTACTCACCATATATGTCACCTGTATTTTTTTTAATATCTTTTACAGGGATTGTAGGTAATAGGTTGTGAAATATTACAGTATTTCAGCAAAATGTCATGTCTACACTTCCTGTAAGTTTCCTAGATTCAAGACTATGGACTAGGCAGAGATGAGGACATCCTCCATCCCTCCTGTTGTGAAGCTGGGCCAGCAGGTGGAAACAAATGCAAAAGCCATTAAAAAGAGATCATTAAAGATGGAGCCGTGAGGAGGGCACTGTTCTGGGGGAGAGAGCAAGACAAAGGCTTAAAATGAAATTTTCCTGGGTAACATGGGGGGTGGGGGAGGGAGAGAATCAGTGCTTTCCTCCACATGTAGGCAAATTGCACACAAGCTTCGTGAACAGGGTCTCCTGTGGTGGCATGGTCTCCCTACAGGCTGCTGTTCTGGCACCCCTCTCTGAATCACTGCCACTCCTGGGACCTGCCCTCCTCCGCACCCAAGTTCTGCTACTGGAGGGACAGCCCTAATTTGGGGGCCCTGCTCCCAGTGCCACAGTTCAGGCCTGCCTTCCTCCTAGAAAGAGTCTACCCTCTGAGTACAGGACACTTCCTTTTATGCGGAAGTTAGGTTGAGTTAGATCATGATATATCGGAAGTATGTAGGCTTGTCCATTAAGAGTATGAGAGAGCTTTGTGCCTTTCTAGCCAGGATACAGGTATCTGCTAGAGTCTTATAAGGCTGCTCTTGCTGGAATGGGAGAATCACGCAGCACCCTAGGTATAATACGCAGGATCAGTTTTGTGCTTTGATATGTGCCTTGTGGGCTAATTGGAGCAGAGACTTAGAAGTCTTACTGATGGAACAGAGTTTGGACTGAAGTGCTGTCCACATTTGCCTGCAGCTTAGGGTGGCCATCACAGAGGACAGTCTGGTTGTCCTCTGTCCTCTATGGATATGAAACCCAACACCTTTATGTCCTCTGTTTTTCAAGAGAAAAATTTATTTAACAGCCTGAAGCACCCCCATAAATTATGCTAAATTTATTATTTAAATTTATGTACTCTATTTTTCTCTTTTTTCAAAAGAAAAATAGAGGACATAAAGGCATCCGGTTTCATCTCAATAGAGGACAGAGTAGCAGAAAACTGGAATGTAGTCTATGATGGCCTCCCTAGCAGCTAAGGGATTGCAATTGAAAAATATAGTAGGTAAAGGCTGAAAAACAAGGATTTCTTAGAGCTCCCTTCTCACCTAATTTTCAGATATGGGATGGACAAGTAATTGAGCTAAATTCATGCTCCTCTACAATGGTACAACCAAGACACAGCTGAGCATCACTGTTCTCGCAGGTTGGACAGCAGCTGTAGTATTTCAGTCGTGCGGTATGCAGTGGCATTCCGTTGCTCAGAATACATAAAGGAGGACTACTTGATACGTGAAAGAGGACAGGCTCTTATGTTATTGTTTTCTGTGTAGTAGTCCAAATTGTCTGAACTGCACCTAGGCAGTACAGCACTACTAAATTAAATGATCATTCAATAAGAACTTGAAATCAGAAGATATTACGTGGATTTAACAGAAGGTGAAACTGGGCCCACTGTCTCCTCCTTAAGAATGATTTCCAAGGCCTTCTCTACATTGCCTACTTCAATTTTGTTGCATTTTTTTCTTTTTGTTTAGAATACATATTTTTTCTTTAATTTCTTCTACATTCCATAATCTCTCTTTCCATGTATAGCTCAGATATAAGATGTTCCCTTGACTGTGCTGTCAGCCAGTTGAACCTAAACTGTCTATGATGATTATATCAACAAGTATTAGTTGAATCACAAACTCATCAGTGGAGTCCTTTGTGTAGCACTATGCATGACTCATGCACTGGGTGTTGAAGCCATACCCTCCCTGTGATTAATTAGAGGAAGTTTAGTCCTAAAGTGTTCTTGTACAGATAACTTTTTATATGAATAAACGTAATTACATTTTAAAAAATTAAGAAGTAAGAAATCCAAAGAAATGTACTCTCTCTGAGTCTTCTCAGCACTTGTCATTACTGTGTATTACTATCACTACAACTGTTAGCGCTAAATTGGAGAGAATGAATAAAAAGAATGTATTTAATTGATTTTGTCATGGAAGATTGAAAATATTTGTAGGGCTTATTTTGATTAAAGGCTTTCACTTATTACACAGTGTTCAGATACCCAGTATTTTCATTTTTTAAAAACAGATACACTCACTGGAAATTCTGAGAGAAAAACATAGATTCCATCTACACGTAACGCATGTGGCGTGATTAACCAGTTAATCATGCCTCGAGTGGTCACCTGGCTACACGTTCATTCAGCAAACAGAGTAAATTAATCAATTCAGCTAATAGAGTGATAAAAAGGGGAATAAACTACAAAGTTATTCCTCAAAAAATGTGGACTAACTTTGTAGCTACTTCCTATCGTGCCATAAATTGAATATGTGGCCAAGGGACCCTGTAGTGGGAGCCCCATCAGCTGACAGGGCTCTGAGCCATGGGGGCACCCATACACCCCCCACAGCTGGAAGACCCTAGCTTAGGCAGTTTCCTAGCGGTGGGTATGCTCCATGCTTCCCCATGGTTGGGAGACCATAGCTGATGCAGTCTCCTAGCCATGGGGGTGGGCCCTTGGGGCATGCCAGCGGCTGGGAGCCTGGGTCAGCTGAGGGGCTTCTAGCTGCGGGAGCACGTGGTAAACCCTCACAGCTGGAAGCCCCATTACCTGAGAGGTCTCCCAGCCTCAGGAACTTGCTTCTTGGTGGTACAGGGGGAACCCAGGACCCCCCTGAACCAGCAATAAGACATGATGGGATCTGATTTGCAATCCTACATTTGCATCTCTTGCTACTACCTAGCTGACAATAGGCTGCTAATTATTTTCGTCAGACCTCTGTGGCAGGATGAATATGTAGATGGTTTGGGATTTTTGTCAAATTGGTTGGTGCTGTCAGAAACATAACTGCAACACCAACTCAGTGCAATTAATAAAGTATTGCATTTTGATGTGGTGTGGCTGGATACCACCCATGAGACTAGATATAGGACAGGCTCTTTGAAATGGTTTGTAGTAGTTCTGTGAAAGCTTTTCTTGTCCTTCAGCATTTATGTGCAAAACTGTTACTTAACAGTAAAATGAAGGGGGCTACCAATTTCACTCTTTATTATCCAAGTCAAGCTACTTAACATAATATTTTCACTGGTCCAAGCACTTGGTATATGATGTTGTATTTATTTATTTATTTAATTTGTCTGCTATTCTCAGCAAAAAAGAGCCTAGGGTAACTTGCAGTTTTAAAAAAAGGCAAATTGTAAAAACAGATAGAATGCTAAAAATATGAATTAATAAAACGACCCCAAACAATACCCCAAAATGTAATCCCACGTGTTAGAAATCGGTGTCTTGTAGTGCTTCTGGAAAATGTCTAAGCGCTGGCTCTGGAAGGCCTGAGGACCGAGGGAGCTGAAAGAACAACTACTGAGGAGAACTTCCCGTGTGTTTTCACCAAACAGACATGGTGCGCAAATGGACTGTGCAGGGTGGGTGCTCTCAGCCGAGCTTGAGGCTTGTGATGGAACATTAGTGTGGAGGCAGTCTCCCAGATACATCGGGCCCACAATACCAGTCCTTTGGTCAGTACCAATAGGTCTATACCAATCCTTTGGATGCTTCTGGAACGTTATTGGGAGCCAGTTCAGGCTCTGGAGTACTGGAGTCATATGTTCCTGGTGATCCACCCTATCAGAAGTCAAGCCGCTGCATTCTGCACCAGCTGCAGCTTCTGCTTAGCCCCAAGAGAAGCCCTACGTAGAGCGCATTAGTAAGATCAATGGAATGCAGCTTCTCCTGGCAGTCTCCAGGCAAAAATTGTTAACCGATGCCACGAGTGCAGTTTCTGTCCTATGCCCAAGATCAAAGCCAGATTGACAAGGGTACAATAATCCAATAGCATCCAGATGTGCCTGGAGCTGCAGGCATCCATCTGTACAATGACCTGCTCCAAGAATGGGAGGCTGGAAATGGAGCTCTCTCTGGTTAGAGACAACCTGGATTTATCAGTCCAGTCATGATTTATAATGCTGATTTTATACGTCAAGAAATCTTCAATAAGAATATCTAAAATATTGAATAATTCTATACCTATGATTATGCTACAAAATTGTGTATTGAAAACTGGAAAAATAATTTAACTAATGTATCTTTTTCGTGGGATTCTCCCAGAATATCTTCTGTTGGGTTTTTTTGTCTCTCTTCTCTCTAGTATAGCCCCCCCTTTTTCCCTTTTTGATATGTCCGCAGTCAATAAAACAACAGCCCGATACATTCACCCACAGGCATCCCCTGCGACAGAATTACCAAGGTGCACAGTAGACAAAGAAACATCCTCCCATTTAAGGTGTCACTAATGGTGACTACCTTTTAGTTGCAGCAACATTTTTGGCCGGCTGGAGCGCAATAGCAAGCTAGGACATGTTTGCTCGCAGCTTAGCAACCATAAATTTATGGCAGCACAAGGTCAATATCTGTTTGCACCCTAGGTGAAATGTTGAAATGACAGCTTTTTGTGTATGTCTGAAAGTCCAATGATTTATCTTTCCTAACATAGTTCCCTCAGTTCCTTAACCTCTGCTTGCCACTTTCAGAAGGACACAACACTCAAATTAAAAATCTTGAGGTGCTGCAATGCTCTTGATGCATTTCAGAATTTATCAAGTGACTGTGTTATAAGGTCTTTTAGTCATCTTATTTATGCATACTTGGGTTTTATCTTAAATGAGGCTAAAAACCAAATGGGAAAGGAAGAGCACTGAAAAGACCTTGCAACTGTTTCGTCAGAGGATTTGCTGCTCGAATTGCAATGACAAGGGAGAGAAAGAACTACCTGGAAGTACTCTGAGGCAACTAAGTATGGAACTGAGCCTGACTTTCAAAAAAGCATGTGTGCAAAGATCGCCCCATTTCTGAATACTGAGAGTCATTGTGCCCCCCTTAAAGATATACTATTCATATTTCCAGTCTTGTTTCCATCTTTGAGCTGACCAGATGGGTTGTGTTTTACTACAGATTCATGTTTATTCTCTTGGAATGACTCTTTACTGGGGAGCTGACCATGAAGTCCCTCAAAGCCAAGTAAGTATTTTTTAAATGTTTTCTTGTAAATGTTTTAAGTTTTTTTAACTGGATTGTTTGATCATCTCTAAAAGCAATAACCGTAGCAGGGCAAAGAATACCCATGGGGCACAGGAGGGTTTTTTTCCAGCATATGAATTTTTGTAATTTATATAACTACAAGGTATTTGTGAGAGGGAAAAGTTTCAGTAGAATTTAGGGGGTCCTTACCCAAGAGAGTAGTCCCAGTAATATTTGTAGAGCTATATTTGTAAATGTGGGCTAAGGTCAGGATACTAGGACACTAACCTATGAGGCACAGACAATCCTTACCTTCGGGGTCTTTATGAGGAAACTGGACAGTCCCCAACCTTGGGGATCTTTAAGAGGAGACAAACAAGCACCTGGCTGGGGTCATCTGATCCCAGCGCTCTTTCCTGCCCAGGGCAGGGGTCAGACTTGATGATCTATTGAGGTCCCCTCCAACCCTAACAACTATGAAACTGTATAACATTTTTTCAGTCAATGGAAGTTGGAGGGTCCCAGTCCTTTCAGAACGGGGACTAAATAGGTAGGATCAGAGGTAAAATACGTCATTCCTTCCTGATTCCTTCTTGATTATAGGAAGTAAAGCTGAAACAAAGAATTCAAAGATCTGTTGTACCTCAAGGTAATCTGACTGGAGTGTAAGGGTTATAATAAGGGCCTAGAGTATTGTATTCCATATTATTCAGCTGGAGAATTTGTCATGAAATTCATCCTTGACTTTACTATTGTGTTGCAGAATCTAAGCACTTGTTAAAAAACAAAAACACAAAACAAAACAAAAAATCCAGGCAAGCTCTTACCTACAAATACTAAACATTGTTAAAAAAGAATGATGTTTCCAAGTATGAACTTTTACTGGGTACATCTACAAATCCAGTTTACTGCAAAGCTGACTCATTAATTCTGCAGTAAAGCATCACAGTTTACACACGCATCTATATTAGGGCTCAGTAAATTAACTCTGCTGTAGGATAGTAATGTCTGGGACAAGTACTGTACTACAGTGGAGTAATTATGTGCACTCAAACACACATGTAAACTGTGACCAGGACTGGCTAGGGCATAATGGTGCTACAGTCCAGGGGCTGCCTGCTGGCTGACCCCTGTGCCTGCCCCCACACCCATCCCCCCCGGCCCTCTGCCAGCCCAGGGCCACTCCACCCCAGCTGGAATTGCTGTGGTCCCGGGCATATCTGTAAATCTGAAGATATTTTTAAGAGGTCATTCATTACAATGAATTATTAACTCTGAAGTCTGACAAGGACATTTTATGTCAACTGTTGATCATTTCAGTTGAATTATTCAGTGAATGTTACTCATTACATAATTCTAAATTACTTTCTATACTTAATTGGGTGCTAAAAGCTATCACTTGGCTACCAAAAACTCCAGCTTCTGGCATTTCAGCATCTGTGAAGCAATTATTCATTGATCACATACAAACTTGGTATACTGAAAATCAAAAAGTGGACCCGCATACAATAAATTGCATTTAGTATCAGTATATCACAGAAGACCTATTGTCCCTGATATCAGCCTATGTAAAACAAAGGGCTAGTTGTACTGACTTTGCTGAATGAAACATGGAATGAATTATGCCCCATCATTTAATGTATTAAATGGCACATGAATAGCACTGCTGTCATTTTTTTAAATATACATTGAAGTTTCAGCAGGATTTCCTTTAATAGCACCATAGTGCTGCTGACATCGTGAAGGGTTAAAGCCCATTTCACCATAAATCAACTGGGGGCTTGATTGTAGTGTACCCTGTTGTTCCATCCAGTGCTGAACAAAACTGCCATTCATCCTCAATTAAAACTCTTATCTCTTCTCCTTTTTGATACAGTAGTGTTGCTTTGAAAGGAGGACTAGTGTTATTTTCTTTCATCTTGTACTGGTTTATATGAAGATACAGGAAATCAAAGTTAGCCCTTCTGTTGCCAAATGAACTGCAACCATACCATATGAGGCTTAGAGTAATGACCTGCTTGCAAATCTTGCTATGAATCAGTGGGAAGGAAGATTGGATTTCATTTTGAGATATTCTAAAGTAATTTAATTGTGTGTGTGTGTGTACTGTATAAAGTGTGTGAGTGTGTGTGCACAAGCACATTGTGTGAAATCTACCTTATAAAATTATTACTGGTAACTTGCTTAAGACGAAACTACCTCTTATGCTCTGTTTTTCCCTGATGCAATTTCTGCAAACCTGGGGTTGGCAAATTTGAATGAATTCATCGCACAGCTTCCCATAAAGGGAAGGTATTTGCTCAAATAGGGAGTAGATTCCTTTGCTATTGGCTTCAGAGCAGCTGTAAACACAGTTACAAGACTGGGTAAAGCTTAACAAGATTTCTCAGTTAAGATATTCCATATACAGTGTGCACACCTGATGGGACTCTAACTCACTTCTGGGAAGATTTAGTTTTTAACACGTGACTCATCATCTTCCTGAACCCTTTCATTCTTAAAAACTTTAACAGACAGTATCTGAAATGATTGAAAATAAGGAGCCTGTGTCCAAAAAGAATGTTCAAGCTGCCTACTTGAAAAAACGACATGAAAAGACAGAACAAAACAGCGCTTTACTTTCAGCTCGCTGTGCCCCTGCACCGAGCACACCACATGCCCACAAGAACCACTGCATTAGTTTGACCTGGCTTGCTCAACATCTGTATAGATCAGGCACTCCAGCAGGGCTTTTTGGCACTATTATTTAATAGCTGATTGAATAGCTGATGTATAAATATTATAGTCTGAGCCTTACTTCTACTCAAACAAAAAAAATGAGCACAGAATATATATCTTTTATATTATATATTAAAAAATATATATATATTTTCCAAAGTAAATGGTATAAACTGTTAATGCAATGTCAGGGCTGAGAAATTAAAGGAAGACTTGAAATCCCAAATGTCAATTGAATGCTCTATTCCTAATGATTTTTTTAAAATGGGGTCTTAGGGGTTCTGCTTCCCTTGGGCAGGAAAGCATCCACACATTAACAGCCAGATGACCTGTGCTTATGTTAAGGCCATTTTTGAGCCAGGAGGCTTGACCATCTAATTTGTAACTGTGGAAGCAAAGATAATTTCATTAGCATGGAAAAATGTGATATGTTCTGAAGAGTTTCACCCAGATGTTAGCCCTGCTGTTTTCATGAATGTAGCCCTCTGGGTTGGTTACATGTTGTCATTGTCAGCTCTTTAATGACAGCATCAGGATGTTCTGTAGCTATTAGAATATTTGGGGGGGAAAAATTCTTGAATTGGTAACAGTATTTCCATTGTATCTAGAGACTTTGACAGAGATGTCTTTATATGTAAGGTGATGTTGCCAGTATAAGGTGTTTCTTGTATCAAAAGCCTACCAGACTAAATAAACAAAATAGACAATGGGGGATTAATTAATTATTATAAACTACAATATATGTGGCATAAATTAAGGTTTAGAAAGAGAGTGATTTGCCCCAAGTTGCACTAGAATTGAGACCAGATTTAGGAACTGAACCTAAGTTTCCAATTGGCGGTTCCATAAACATAAAACTAAAAACAAAATCTTCCCTACAGTGTGTGTGTTTTGCAAATAATAGAAGTGTCCAGATTATCGCTAGCTTTATGCAGGTGTACAGGTTGGGGAAGACGCAGCAAAGAGCTCCCAACTCTTCAGTTCTGTGACTGCCCACAACCCCATCCGTTTGGTTCTGAATGCCTTGAACTTGAAGAGCCTAGTGCTCAGAAATGGTCCTGGACTCCACGGGTGAAGAGACTGTGGCTGCGCTTCTGCAGTGGCTCATCCGCTTCTGTGCGCCTTCAGGGATGTATATGGCTGTGCAGCAGTTTTGGAGCCCTCATGCTGTTATACTGGCTGTGCTTTGTACAATGTTCATGTTGGTTTTCTTTCTCTTCCACTGTGCATATGTTTCCTGAAATGGTAATGCCAGCCAGTGCACTTAAATGTCAAAATCCTGTATTAATAAAATGAATATGTTAAATCAGGGTGGTAATGAATTGATTTTCCACTGAGATATAAAAAACAAAAACTGGAAAAACTATGATAACTTAATGTGTTGGTAAGAAGCAATGCATGACAGGGCATGTTACTCTGAGATAACCACCCACTCTGGGAGGCACAGGGCTGAAGTCCAAGTGCCTGTGGCATCTGAGAAGAGGTGTTATCAATGACTAGTGCATGCCCTGGAGAATATTATTCCACTTCAATTATCACAGGATTGACTGAGGGGGAAAATGGCTAAATATCTCACAACCATATGGGTGTTATCTCATAATTGCAAGGTTTCACTTCTTAGCCAGGCATTTTTTTCTCTCAGTGCCTTCTTCCTAATACTGATCTAGTCTAATATCTTTCTAGACTATGGAAGTGCAAATTGCATTGAAGTAAAACCTTGGAGGACTAATTTAAAGATTTATGGAAGCCTCTAAAGTACATTTATTTGTCAGGGCTCACAAACAAATTTTGTAGTACTTGCTCATAAAGTATCTTATGATTAGCAATTAAAATGAAGATGGCATTTACTCTTACTCAAGGTTGTCAAAGCATTTGAAAACTTATAATTATCCCGTACAACTTTGAGATAGGAAATGATGATTAAACTCACTGTTATAGGCTGTGTGGCTTGCCCAAGATCAGACATGTCAGTGACAGAGCTAGGAATTAAATCAGAGTCCTAAATTTCAGTCCCCCAAACTGTAATCAACAGATCATTCTGCCTTCCCTATCTATGAAATTATTTTTAGATTGATTATATTGCACCACAGTAACAGGGGAAAAAAGTCTCAGTGACAGTCATTTGAAGATTTTGAAAACAGAATCCATCGTGTGTATTATTGAGTACGCGTACGATTCATAAAAGCTAAAAACTTAACAGCGTTTCTTCTTTGTCTGTTTTCTAATCAGCCCATCAAGCTCGGAGACCATCTAAACAGCATACTGCTTGGCCTATGTGAAGATGCCATTTATTCCCGTGTGTCTGTACGAACTGTTCTGGATGCTTGCAGTGCCCATATAAGAAACAGTAATTGCGCACCTTCTTTCTCATATGTGAAACAGTTGGTTAAACTAGTTCTGGGAAGCCTGCCTGCGGTAAGTGTTTACAAGCCATTGAGCAATAACTTGGATCTGCACAGAGTGAAGAAATTAGTTCAAAGGCTTTATGCTGCTTGTTCTTTATTCTCTCCATTTTGCTTAATGGGGCACTCGACCAAAAAATCTTAACCTTCTGTTCAAATATTTTTACCTATTTTTTTAAACAAGTAAAATCTGCAAAAAAAAGAATCGAAATATTAGAATGGTAATTTTTTTTGGTTTTCTCTTGTTTTTGTGGGTTTGTGCCTTCAGTAGTGCTTTTGGGACAGTCCATTTCACTGTTTCCCCAGAGAAGTTGCTTTCTTTTTTCTTCTACATAACCTTGTGATCATAGGGAGAAATATTATTTGAAAAATTAGAAATTATATTGTAAACAACAAAAATTACAAGGAATGCTCAAGGGCAAGCGTATACCTCAAACAATATTTAAGTCTTTTTTTTTTTTTTAATTGAAAGGATTTTCCTTTTAAATTTTAACTTAAATTTTGGAAAGTTGAAGGAAAAGGAATCTTACCTTTCCAGGCATCCATTTTAAATTCTTGGGCTCTACTGAGCTGGCAGCCATTATTACTATGAAGGGACTATATTATATAATGATGACAAACATACTAAATTGTTTTCAGATGCGAGTGAAACCACATTAACTAGTTTCACAAAGTTACCATTCCTGACTGGCAACCTCTCCCTTCACTATTGCATTAGTGTATATTCATAGTTTCATAGTTGGTCGGGTTGGAAGGGACTTGAGGAGATCACCTAGTCCAACCCCCTGCCATGGAGAAAAGAGTACTGGGGTCAAACAACTCCAGCCAGATGTTCATCCAGTCTCCTTTTAAAGACCCCCAGGGTAGGAGCCAGCACCACTTCTTTTGGAAGGTGGTTCCAGGTCCTAGCTGCCCTGACAGTGAAATAGCACTTCGTAATGTCTAGCCTGAAACTACCCTCCACTAGCTTGTGTCCATTGTTTCTTGTAACTCCCAGGATTGCTCAGGGGAACAGGGACTCTCCCAATGCCTGCTGGTCCCCTTTGACTAGTTTGTAGACTGCCACTAGATCCCCTCTCAGCCTTCTCTTTTGGAGGCCGAACAGGTTCAGGTCCCTCAGCTTCTCCTCATAGGGCCTGCCCTGCTGCCCCCGATCATGCGGGTGGTCCTCCTTTGGACCCTCTCCATATTGACCACATCCCTCCTGAAGTGCAGCGCCCAGACCTGGACGTAGTACTCCAGCTGCGGCCTGACCAGTGCCGCATCGAGGGGGAGGATCACCTCCTTGGACCTGCTTGAGATGCATCTGTGGATGCACGATAAGGTATCATTGGCCTTCCTGACTGTGTCCCCACACTGTCGGCCCATGTTCATTGTGGCATCAATAATGACTCCAAGATCCTTTTCTGTCTCAACATTGGCGAGAAGGGAGTTCCCCAGCCTGTAGGTGTGCCATTGGTTCTTCCTCCCCAGGTACATTACCCTGCACTTGTCAGTGTTGAACCCCATCCTGTTCTCTTCGGCCCACCCCTGTAACCTGTCTAGATTCACTTGCAGCCTGTTCCTTCCTACTAGCGTACCC